>CM076406.1:3155227-3389862 GCA_038363315.1 Mugilogobius chulae | reverse complement strand
CTCTATTACTGATTCTTCTCGAACACCTTGACTCGTGGCTCCGCTCTTAGCTTAAAACTGCAGATCCCTACAAGCATTTTTTCTATTCCTAACACCGTACAAGGGTTTGTAAAAAACACACAGGCACTAATAACTGTAATTACGTAGTTTTTTTGGTTATCCCACGACTGAAAGGAGCGTTTAAGTTTTGTGTTGTAGGCGTGATTCTAACGACTATGGGAACCAGGCAAAGAATTGTGTGTTAATAATGATCATTTTGTGAAGCTTCGAGATCTATACATTTAGATCTGTCGTTTGAACATAACATAGTTTACTGGATGAGTCTGTCAATGAGTGTATAATTGGTATGCCCTGGCGACACTTTAGTGTGCTGATCGTCATGTACGATAACAGGAAGGTGAAACTTCAAATCCAATAAAACGCTGGAACTGAAACTGACCTACATGGTTCCCACTCAAAATGTGTTGTTCAGTAACGTGTCATATATGGCACACATACAAACAGGATGACGTTGACTAAACACCTGTGTTGGCCCTGGTAAAGACAACCTCAAAAAGTCTGGAATGGCTAGTTGGCGTTAATAAAGTGAGCAGTCAATCACAGACAGTGCGCTCGAGCTACTCTTTTTCGTCTGTTGCTAAAAATAGCCATATTGTTTGTTGGGTTTGATCAGCACAAGATGCAAGTAGAGGCACCTTATTAGGACCTTCCTCATGTCTAGGAACACTTTTGAGAGAAAAGTAATGACAATTCATAAAATGTGTAAACAAACATCCTTAAGTAAGCCTATTTAGGATTGATGTAACATACCTATACATATTATGATTATCTATTTGAGGAGCCATAATACTGATTAAGTATGGCGACCCTTCACTTTGAATAGGAGATTGTGATGTTGTGGCCACTAATACTTTGGCTCTGATGTTACAACACATGTTTCCCATAACTTTAGAGCTTTGCAATAATTTCCCTTATCCTCCTTTCAAAAACACTAAGAATTTTTCTGAGCTACAATAATGTAGATTAATTTCCCTAAGAGCTATAGTATTCCAATGCTGCAGTTGTGACTTTGTCAGCAACATGGGCTTATAGCAGAGCCTGTTACCAACCTAAGCTAAGTCCTGCCCACTGTGTTCTTGTGAGCAGTGCTTACATACTACCGGTTTCGGCAGCTGGTTCACCCCAATGTTACAGTGAGCCATAGCAGAACAATATATCCCGGTATATTTTATTTCTGTTGAACTGTTGTTTTTATGGATATTTTGTTGAATCAAGAGAGTGAACAGGAGAAGTCATAGCATGTGTGGTTCTCCGTTTAACAAGGCTAAACTAGCTATGTAGCTGCTGTTAGATTAAAAAGTAGGCTGGGGAATATAAGGGGTGAATATAATAGAATTAGCTTTAACTATAATTCGATAACATAAATATTCAGTTAGTTGCGAACTTGTTGCAACACTTGTTGATAATCGATCGTACAATGTTGAGCAGTACATACCTATATAACACACTTCCATCAGTTTTTTGTTGTGACAATTCCACGTTCTAGAGGTCACTGCTGCTGACTGTATTGACCAGAGGCACTGCGCACAGTGACGTCCCCCACCATGTAAACTAGAGAAGTGAGCTGATATTAGTACCAGTCACGCAGATGTGACGTGGCACTTGCACCTCTCTGGTTTGCATACATTCAGCAAATTACTCAAACTCTCTAAATTATTGAGCTGCATTAGCTGCATTAGCTGCTGTATTTACCGGCGCAGGATGTTAAAGAGGGGCTCCATATTTAATGCCGATCCGTCGGCGGTCAGTCCGCGTGTTTGTGTGTTTTCAGAGAGCATGTCTTCTAAATGGCTGCAGGGCTGTATTCTTAAACATGTCACACAACGCCAAGCACATCACCAGGCCCGAGATCATCAATATTCATTTGCTCATGACAGCAGCAGTCAGTCTTGTGTAACGCTTAGCATATTAACAAACCCCGCACTCTCACTACTTAAACATATGAGTCAGCGCACCAAAACGATGTGTTCATCAAGGAAAAGGATCTGAGCTTAAATTTACAAGACATAAACAGTGTAGCAGGGTGGATAATATTGAGACTAATCGCATTATACTGGACTTTTATGATCGGTGACTGCTAGGCAATAAGCATTTTGTTGCTCCCTATTGAGAAGGCATCAATAACAGCATGTTTAGGGAATCCATAGGGCTTCAGTAACACCAATTTTATAGGTAGCACCGATAGATTGATCAGCAAAACAAAGGAATAATCTTGATCAATCGCAATCACATAAGTCAGCAGTTCACACAAAGTATGTAATAGCAGTAAACTACATAATACTACGCGGAGCTACATTACAGGACATGTAAATTGTGTAGTGATTAGCAAGATGTCATGGCTTTTTATTTACTTAAGCAGAAATCCTAAATGCAATGCTCTCAGCGTGTAGTGCTGTCACCCCCTACTGCCTCACTTGTGTAATGTTGAGCTCCATGGCCAAACTAATTACGAAACTTGATTCTATTTACGTTATATTTATTATTTCACTCATTTTGAGCGTAAAATCCGTAAATGGGTTGTGAGAATAGCGGCAGCGTACACCAGGGTGTTAGCAACACTTTAATTACACTTGCCTAATAAAGTAATAATAGATAAAACAAAAGTAGCCAGAGTATATCTGTCTAAGCATCACAGTAAAATCGAGTGGTATCAGGACACGGTGGCAACACAGTCAAAATTTGTATGCTAGTTACTTGAATTGGGACGCATGCTGAAATGCACGCCGACACATTTTTTCATGAGCACCAAAAAAATACATATATAGTAGAACCCATTCATCACAGGGAGGTCTTAGATGAACATTTAAACAGGTAAAAATGTTACTATATTTGTTTAGTTAGTATTGCCGAGCGTTCATGTTCTACTTTCATATTTATGGTGCTGTAAAGATTGCTCTTCTTTATGAATATTAACAAAGAGTGCGTATAACTATTCTTAACCATGTATGCCTCACTAATACCAAGTCACATTTGATGCGTTATATCACTTACCTTATGGCCTAAATGCGCTATAACAGGAAATACTATCCTCCGTTACCCTTATGATTGACATGAGAGCCAAAAAAGATCATGGGTCTTTCTCACTATATTTCATGGAGCTCATTAACTCATAGTGCCGTTAATATCCTTAAAGTACTTTACAAAATATCTGATTTGAAAGAGTGCTTACACGCACTAATTGAGAGCAGGCTGTTTTGAGTGGTCGTGGTTAGTACGTTTCTTTGCTGAGTAACTCTGATTGGTAAAGATAGATTTTTGGCTGAAGCTCCTATGAATCGATTAAGTAGGTTCTTTCTAAACGTTTGTATCGAACAAACTTCCTCAAGTTACTAAATATAGGAATAAGGGCTGGACGGGGTAGATGTACCATTTCAAAAACCCACACATATACAAAAGTCGCGCGCTGTGGCATTCTAATAACTCATAAAATTTGAAGCGCGAGATTGTCTTACGTTTTAGCTTTTCGTAACAATATTGACATAATAAAATTTTACATGCAGCAAATACTGCTTAACGTATGTTATTTGACATTTCATCAGATTATGTGCTGCATAACACAAGGCTCATACAAGTGCCTTAAATATGTTTGTTGTTTAGGTATTCAATGTCCCTATCTGCACTGGTTTCCTCTCTTGTTTGTTGTGTGATTTGTTTGTTGTGGTTTTCTCTTGAGGGACAAATGTGTTTGGCTGACTGCATCACTTGAAAAAACACACACTAAACGTGGGACACTGTATTTAACCCTAAACTAGTAACCATCAAAAACCGATTTGAGTCACATAATTATAACCACTCTATGACAGAATGAGTCACTATATACTTTTTGTACAGTGGCACCCACACGCATGAGGTTTGAAAAATACAGATTAATAAGAAGGTAACCAGTATATTCTTTCATTTTGGACCACAAAGTACAAAAATACAGATTTTATTTTTCACAAAAACAATATATAAAAAAACGACCAAACAATCATATTTTATATATATGGTTGAGGCCTATCACTTGTGTAGAGGTCGACAGATAGTAGTACGAGGCCTATGCGACTCCTACTTTTGAAACCGGAGTTCAAAGAGCAAAGACATATTGGGAGAAAAACATCATCTACTCTGGAGCATCTATATATGATGACTGCAGTTTAATACTTATAGTTGAGTTTGTCGTCGTAAAATCCAAAAAGCTACACATTTGCTGTATTATATAATTTAATATAAAATTAATCAAAAATTCATATGTACAAAAAATGTCACGATAATTTACTGTCTAAATAGACACACATAAAGAGGGTTTCTGAGAGAGCGCTCTAAATGACACCACTTTCCTGCATACATTGGAATTTTTGCGGCATTACATTGAATCAGTGGTGGCATAGGATAAGTGAGTATGAGCAGAAACCAACAAAGTGCGCAGAGTTCAAAATGGCTTGAATTTATGAAAAATATGGCTTGGTTCCTCCTTAAACATTTAAAATGTGATTATTCATGTTAACAGTATGTTGACAAACTGCCGTGAATTAAAGTGGAACAATACTGGTCAGTTTGCTCTCTCAGTTTATCATCTTTCATGTAGAAACAAAAAATTATCCAATCTGCTCCTAAAATGTATTTATTTATCATTTATTCTGTCTCTCTTATGAAGCACTTCAAAAGACATTTTCTCCAAATGCATTTTATTAGACAGGAGCTGCAAGATGACCCCTAAAAAAAGCTCCTACTACACACACCAAACTTTAGAAACTTGGACTTTCTTGTTTATAGCAAACATTTGTTGCTTTTTCAGTTCTAAGTCTAAAAAAGTTCCTCAGCATTACAATTTTCAGACAGATCTCCAAAATAACCTTAATTTTTTTCAGATGCCCCGGCGTCATTTTGCCAACACAAATTTTCTAATTTTCAACTTGTAATGCATTTTTCTATATGTATGTGACTAAATTAGAAGTTGAACGTTGCCTTAGGACTTATTTCATATTCTCATTAAACATAAGTATTCTAAGCTAAATTGCCTTGACAGAAGTGGATTAGTAGTATAGTACCATGATGTAAGTCTTGTCTCAGAACACTCTCTCTGCTCCTTCACACCCGCAGGACGTGGCTTCTCTGTCCCTAATGACCACATGGCCAAGGTTGTGTCACTGCAGATCGAAGCTGCGGCGGGGGCAAAGACCAGGGCATCTGTGCGACCGGAGAGGAGGCAGATGAGAGGGTGGCGACTTCATTATGCCGCAAATTACAGCGATTCATAATTTATCATCGTACACCCGGCTCGAAATGCCACCCAACTGAGCCGCACCCGGGCAAAAAACATCACGCCGAGAGGGGAGAGGGGAGGAAAGTAAAGGGAAAACTGTCAGAGCCCCAGCAGCCGATGGGCAAAATTAATATGCAAATGTATGCAAGAAATTAAAAAGCAGAATTACACAGGCAAATGAGTAGCTACACTTGAAATTGTTAGGATTATGAATAATTACTGCGAATTTCCTGCTCCTAATATAACTTGTTTTTTGATAAACAAAGACTTAATTATCGAGATGCGCTGGAGAATTTCCGCGGCACTCATTAATCTTGCAGAAAAAACAAGTCCCCTGTGGCCGGCGGTAATGAAGAGAGCGTGCCCTGAATCGCGGAGAGGATCACAGCTATACGGGACAGCACCAGCCGCCCCGACACTGTCCCTCCACGCACCCACGAGGGTCGTAACTTTCCTGCGCTAACTATCAAAGGGACTTATTTATGCGGCAAACCCAGTCATAAGTCCAATTTTACGAGGCCTAAGGCTGAGGAGGAGCGGGGGAGCAGCAGAGTGTGTGTGGATGCTCTGGAAATGCCACTTTTGTCCCCCTCCTCTGCCTGTTTGCTCCCCTGTGATACTGACACGCCGCCCGAGTGTTTTGGCACAGTGCTGCCTCTGCAGGGGGCAGCTGGGGCCACTCCGGGGTACATGTGTGTACTTACATCTTTATGAAGAGCTCGCCGGAGCAGAGCTTGAAAGTCAAACCGTGTACACTGACATTTAGATATTTTTATAGGCTTAGAGGCGTCAGGGCAGCGCAGGTCCCAGCCGATCCACACACACACTCACAAGTGGCATCAAAGTTTTTACACGCAAATAAAAGCGGCTGTGGATGGGAAAAGGGCATTGGCTAAAGCGGACATATTTAAGAAACGATTTACTATCTTGGGATGGACATAGGAATGCTTCCCGTTAAATAACTATTTTTTTTACAAATAAAGGTTAAACAGCAACTCCAAGCAAAATGTCTATATTTCTTTACAGGACAATAGTATTTAGAAGAGTTTGGAATAAAATGTATGCAAAGAAATGTTTACAAAATGAATGACTTGCATATATTATTGTTTTTTATCATTGCCTTGACCTACATACATATGAAAAGTTGAAACAATACCTTTTACTTTTAAAGTGAAGCTAAACCTAAAACACTTTTTTTTGGTTGTTAACTGTGTGCATGCCGTTTAAATACAATTGCCTATTCTAAGTAATTTCTTTTTTGCAAACTAATGCTGTGGCCAAGACAGTTCTAGACTCTGTATGACGTCAGTGTATAATACTCAAACACTCAAAATGAGCACTAATAATAACTGTCAAAACAATCACACTGCTGCTCTCCACTCTGAGCCCTCCTTTTACCTTTTACCAAGGTTTCAATGAGTTTGTTCTGTTTGAAAGTATATATGGTGGGGTTTAAGGGTGATTTTCACTTTAAAAGATAATGGTGTAGCCAGGTAGAATTCATTTGGAGTCAAATAGATTCTAGGGGAGTTTGTACAAGTTTTTGTGAAGTTTGAACTCAGTTGGACTGTCCAACTGATGTGAGAGTTTGAACCTTGCATAAGGGTGTGGAATCATTCAAATCATTCAGACTTGAACATAATGTAGCCTTACTGATGAACAGAAACATTTCCTAAATAATGAACTCTATTCAACTCTGTAAGACCTTTGACTCCTGAATCTGTCCTCCTATCTTCATCATGTAATGGGCTACATTTTGTCTCATTTTGACCCAGAGTAGTACTGCTTTTTTTTGTGGTTCAGACTGGGTCTAAAAGAGTTGAGATTAGTCTTGACTTGTCCAGTACTGGGTTGAGACTGGTGGATTGATTCTCACAGAATAAGGAACACCAACACCTGTGACAGCGTTGTTGGTTTTTGGTTTAGTTTTGTTCAGTTACAGCTACAGTTAAAGTTACATTGAACATTTTTTTTCATTATTTAGTTTTTACGAGGTTGACCACATTCACCATGCCACATCAACAGGGAAATACCAGCGAAAAATGTTCGATGAATTCACCTTACATTTCCATAAACTATGTAGGTGACTTCCCACCTCTAGAGTGATTCTATATTGGTATGCATTTTTTTTTTTTTTTTTAACTAATGCATATTGTTTAACTTAACTGCCCTCTGTCCTGCCTTTGAACTAGTGAATGCACTGATCGATACTGGGATGAATCCATAACATTTTCTGGATCTGGTATCGGGTCCAACAATATTGATTCAGCCAATATCATGTGCCCTTAAAGGTCATGTGCTTCCCACATCAGGAATAGAGTCAAAGCTATCTACTGACTGCAAATGAAATTTCATAGGGTAACAATCAAATCTATTTTGTGCTGTCGTGCTACCTTGCAGAGATTCTCGAAACAAGTCTGATGAATATTATGGACTTAAAAACCAGCAGAATATTTCCAGAGATCTATCATATACATCAAGACAAAACTTCCAGCAGTGTTTTTGATGGGGGAAGCAATTTTAGAAAGAAATAAAACTTCTAAAATTTTGCATATGTCCCTTTAAATAGACAACAATGAGGCTGAAGCTGAACCTGATTGTCTCATGTTGACATGTTGGCACATACAATTGTTAAGCGTTATGTGCACAACAGATAATACTGCATAATCAATTTCTAATGACTCATATGGCTTCAAGAGAAAGAAATTGTTTCACCTGTATCGACGATAGCTACTGACTGGTGCTAAAAATGACTTTGTTTTAATGGATTTGTTAGAGCAAGAAAGTAGTTGGACACACTTAACAGACTGTTACTTCCTGTTTCCAGCATTTAAACCAGCTCCCTCATCGTTTATAACTTGCTCACTTTCTATTATGACACATGGAACAATCATTAAGATCTACATCCTAAAAAACGTAACAATATACAGTCAATTTGAATATAAAATTGTCTTGTTTCTCAGCTTTTCTCAGAACAACTCCGACTTTATCCACATAGCAGTTGCATCTATCAACTCTAAACTCCTCGACTTGAAACATTCGATTTTTTCTCCAGAGCAGCAGGATGACAGACATCACTTTCCAGTTTCCAACTTTAAACACCGCATTTCAGCTCAGGTCAAGTACAACATATCATTAACTACCACTTTTGAGAAAAAAGCACTGACAACCTTCATATGACATCGTGACAGCAGTGACATTCAACGCGAGTGACAGGAAGAAATGTTTTTTTTTTTTAGGTCAACTCCACGCACCACCGGCAAGCATTAATTAGACAACACCCTTCACACAAGACCAAGGCACGCAGGGTTGCAGATTCTAATTAGACCAACAGACAGCCAATCGCTCACTTTCGATGAAATCAAAACGTGAATCAGAAATTGCCTCCCGTCTCCAGCTTGTTCCATGCTGTCTGTCCATGGATGAACCAGGAAGGCCTTGTCAACATGAAATGACGGAGTTAAAAACAGCCGAGTCGTGTGCATCTGTTGTTCACACGGAAAAATATCGCTGTCCCCACGGCACGTGTCGGCGGCATCGGAGTTAAGGCTAGCCCCATATTCTGTAGAGTCGGCCCCTTGTTCTGACGCGCGGCTATATTTAATTATTTTGGGCTTAGCGTGGAGGGAAAGTGAATGATCTGTTCTGAATGTCTTTTTTTAGGTTGTTGATGAGGAGAGGAGGAGGAATGGTTCACAATAGCTCAATGCAATGTCTTTTAGTCTTGCTTTGGGTTTAATGGTTGCGTTGTTGTTCAGTGATGATGTAATGCTGTCAGAAGGTCAGTGTGTGGTTGATAGAGGTTTTTGTTTTTTAAAACATTAATCTTTTCTTCAACAAATTTAGTAGATTGTCAAATTTGTAAGGTCAAAATAGTTCACAGAGTCTCATTATGTTGAAATTTACATTATGTATCCAATAAAAGTCCAGAAAGTTTCCTTGCTTGTTAGCATAAGGCTAATTGCTGTTATACTGACATGTTAAAGTGAGGGCTAAACACGAGATGTGCTCTGCCACAACAGCACTCCAAACAGGCTCGCAAAGTGGGAGATGCCAGAGGCCTGTAAGGGACACCCAGTGAGCATGAACAGGTAATGATTGACAGCACCAATATGGGACAGCGAGCTTGGCAAGTTTATGTCAGTGCAACGCGTGTAAGGTTTACAGATAGTCTAGTTGTCTAGTCTAGTTGCTTGATAGCTTTGCAGACATAGTATGTATGAAATCTTTCCTTTACAGCACACGAGCTCATGTGAGTATTTTCTACAACTGAAAATGAGAATTAAGAAACACTGACGCAAGTTGCGAACCTGCGATCCTTTGCACCTCGCTCCACCCACATATCCGTCTGAGCCAAATTCCTGATAATATCGTCTTATTATAAAGTGTTTTGATACTTTCGAGACAATAAAAGCACTTTACAATCTAGGATCCACTTAGCCAGTGTACGCAGACACTGAGGCCATGTGGGTAAGTGTCTTGCCCAAGGACACAGTGACAGTTCACTCATCACTGTAGCACCTGATGTTCCAGAAGTTTCCCATTCAAGTACTAACCAGATCCTAACTTGCTTAGCTTCTGTGATTGAGCGATCAGGTGTGACAGCAGATATGACCCACAACTGGATCACCAATCCAGCCTTTTCAGTTCCAATACAGATTTTTAACTTGCACACATAAATACGGCTGATATATCTATATCAGCCAATTCCTTGTGGACTGAAATAGCTTTTATTTTTCCCCAAAGCAAAATAAATTTGGTCCATATGTTGCACAAATAACAACTTAACTTAATATGAAACAAATTCAAACATTGGTGAGACTTACTGGGTCAACGTCAGCCCATAAATAAGTCTTCAATGAAAGGCACAATTAAGATATTGGCTGTACTGATTTTATGGGGCCGATACCCAATCTGATACCAAATCGGCATTCGGCACCAATTTCAAATCTGTCCATCGCTTTTTAGCTCTCTAATTCTCCTGCATTGAGTATTAGTTCCAGAAAAATTACACAGTGCACCTTTAACCTTTGAGTAATTGACACATCTTTTGGTCTTTGCTTACTCTCTGTTGTGGAGTTAAGAACATCTGCATATTTGCTGCCCATGACCAACTTTTGAACTGGAACCAAATGCCCCAAATTCTTAAATATAATCAACTTAACCATAAATGTTGTGAACTGTGTTTAGTCTAACCTGTCATATGTACTTTAAGAGTATTAGCCACAGCCCCTCTCCCTCCTGAGCCTGTTGCCATGCTGACTAATGCCCTGGTGTCGTCAGGGCAGTTAGCGCGGGTGGCTGCGGTGGGTTTGGGGCCAGCGCAGGTTTTGGCTGAGACCAGAGCGGCCCTGTCACTTCCACTGATGCAAAGTGGCCACAGGAGGTGAGAGCCAGGAGCATTAAGCAGCTACTCACAGCCAATTAAAACACTCGCCTCCACCTCAGGGGCTTGGACTGGGCTGCTGCAACAGGCCTCTCTCTCTCTCTCTCACCCATTCTCTCTCTCTCAACCTCTCTTTCTCTCTCTGCCTATTTTCTTTAATTTTACTCACTTTCTACCATACTCTTTCTTTCTCTCTAACTCTGTCGACAGATATTTCATTTTCTTTCTCTCTCCGCCTTCCTTTGTTTTCTCTCTCCTTGTCTTCAGTCCTGGCCATTCTCTGCATCTCTCTCTTTCTTCCTCTCTCTCCTTTCCTTATTTCTCCTATTCTTCTTCCTCTCACTCTTGTGTCTCTTCCCTCTTTATCTCTCTCTCGATCTTCTCTCTCTCTCTCTCTCTTCACTTGCTCCTCCCCATCTTCTTTCCCCTCTCACTCTCCTCCCTCTCCACCTCTCCACACATCTCCAACTTCTTTCTTTCTCCCTCAAGTACTCCTCTCCACCTTTACTCTCTCCTTTACTCCAGTCCTTCCCATCCTTTGCTATATCGCTTTCCTTCCATCTCTCTCTAAGTTTATTTCTTCTTCTCACCAATTTCTTGCCTCAGTTTTACCCTTTCTCTCTGCCATCTCACCGTTGTCTCTCTTTTCTTTGATGTCTCCTCTCTTTCTTTCCTTCTCCACTTCAAACCTTTTCTCTCTTTTCTTTCTTTCGCTCTCTTTCTCCACCTTCTCGCTCTCTCTCTTTTTTCCACTTGCTCCTCCCCATCTTCTTTCCCCTCTCGCAATCCTCTCTCTCCACCTCTCCCCACATCTCTCTCTTCACACATCTTCATCTCTCTCTTTCTTCAAGTACTCTCCACCACCTTTACTCTCTCCTGACTCCAGTGCTGCCCATCCTCTGCTATATCTCTCTTTCTTCCATCTTTCCTTCCCAAGTTTTCTTTCTTTCTTCTCTCCAATCTCACCCCTCCACTTTTCCCATTTTTTCTCTTGCCATCTCACTATTCTCTTTTTCTTCAATGTTTACTCTCTTTTCTTTCCACCTCCACTTCACCCTCCTATCCTTTCCCCATCTTCTCACTCTCTCTCTCTCTCTCTCTATTCCATTTCTCTCTTTTCTTTGATGTCTTCCTACTTTCTTTCTTTCTGCACTTCACCTTTTTCTCTCTCTCTCTCTCTCTGTCTTCTCGCCATATTCTCTCACTCTCTCTCTTCTCTCTCTCTGTCTTCTCTCCAAGCCTCCCAATCTTCTGTCTTCTCTTCATCTTCTCTCTCACACTCTCTCTCTCTTTTCCACTCTCTCCTCCCCTTCTTCTCATCTTCTTCCGCTCTCTATCTCTCTCTCTCTCTCTCTCTCTCTCTCTCTCTCTCTCTCCGTCCCTTCATAAAGACAAGATGCAGAGGATTGATCTCCAAGGACACTCCGGACACACACACACGATGCTAAAAGAGCAGCAGCAGCGCGGCTAAGGCTCGGAGCGCTAACACATTTCCCGACAACACTATACCACATGTGCAGCTCTGAGGCCTCGCGCGGACCACAGGATATAATTAAGCGCAGATATAAAAGCAGGGGGCAGTCCCATGACATCGGGGACACAAAAACACGCTTGCATCACAACAGCGCGTCGTCGCCGTCGTCGGGGGTGACCATACCTACCTGCAAGCGCCAACACGAAACATGCTCCATAAGCATCTCTGGCCTGACGCAACCTCCACCAGTCAGCTGAAAAACAGGCTCTCCATGCTAATGAGGACAATATGCACACAGGCCGGGCAATAATGGTTTTATTGTTTACCGAATGTTCGAGTTTTTCTGTTATTTCAGTAACAGTTAAAAATTTTAATTAACTTACAGAAAAAGTCTAAAGTTTAGAATTTTCTCTTTCTTTTGCAGTAATTTTTAAAATTCAAATAGATTTTAGGGCAATAAAATCTAATTCTGTCAACTTTTTTGCAAATCTTCTAAACCAGTGGTGCCCAAAGAGGAGCCTAGGGGCTAAATTCAGCCCTCTGGGGAGTTCATTTGTGTGCTCAGATTTGTTTAGAACTATCTATGTGATTAAATTTGGTGTTAAAAAGGACTGTCAAATGACACCAAATTAGGCATAATCTCCTAAACATGATAATAAAACAATTTAATCTTTATTGCTTCTCAAAAAAAAAAAAAAAACACCTAAAATGCAAACTATGTTCCTCGGCGTGCTTCAATGTAAAACATTTTGGCCCGCTATGGAAAAAAAGCAATTAATTGCAAGGCCAACAGTAGCCTATACCAATGACGTCAGCTTATATCTCCATGTCTCCTGATGACACCAGGCCAATGGATGCTCTTTTAACTGCATTTTAGACATCAAATCCTGGATGGCAGAAAACTTTCTCCAGCTTAACCAGGACAAAACTGAGGTTTTAGTAATCGGTCCTGAGGCCCAGAGAGAGAAACTTTTATACAAATTACAAACACAGTCTTTTAATCCATCATCACAAGTAAGAAACCTGGGCGTTATTTTGACTCTGAGCTGACTTTTATTCCTCACATTAAAAATATCACAAAAATAGGTTTTTACCATCTTAAAAACATCGCCAGAGTCCGTCCCATTCTCTCTCGGGCCAACACAGAGACGCTGATGCATGCTTTTATCACCAGTCGTATAGACTACTGTAATGCCCTGCTCTCTGGTCTTCCCAAAAAGACCATTTCAGGTTTACAATTATTACAAAATTCAGCAGCACGTGTCCTGACTAAGACCAGGGGGCGGGACCACATTACACCGGTTTTAAAATCGCTGCATTGGCTCCCTGTGTGTTTTAGGATCGATTTTAAAGTTCTTTTACTGGTTTTTAAGTGTCTTAATGGTCTTGGGCCTTCTTATCTTTCAGAACTGCTTTTACCTTATGAACCCTCGCGGACCCTGCGCTCCTCCGGCAGCAGGCTCCTAGTCATTCCCAAAGTCAGGACACACACTCACGGCGAGGCATCTTTCCAGTTTTACGGCCCCCGTCTATGGAACAGTCTGCCGGAGGACCTCAGGGCCGCAGAGAACATTCAGGTTTTTAAGAGCAGGCTCAAGACCCATCTTTTTAGCTTAGCTTTTGATTAGTATTTATTGTTTAATATGTATTTATTTAGTTATTTATTATATTTATTTATTTATAACTAGTGTCAGATATTGTGTTTCTTAAATTTAGCTCTTGCTTGTATTTACCTTTTTTATTTATTTTAATTTTCTTATCACGTTTAGGTTTCCCAGTGTTTCCTCTGAGGAGCCTCTGCACCAGGAGCTGTGGTAGGCTGTGGCTGCTGGGCTCTGGCTCGTGGGCCCTGGAGGTTTGGTCTTGACCTCATCTCCTCTCTGGGCCCTGGGCTGTGCCCTGTGGCTGCAGGTGGCTCTGCTCCTGGTGCAGACAGCTCCTCTGATGATGCTTTCTTTGGTCCATCTGTACCCGGCCTAATGTATGTGAATGTATTTTAGTGTTTGGGAGTGTGTGTGTGGGGGCGTGTGTGTGCGTGTGTTGGGAAGGGGGTTGGGGGTGGGTGTATGGTGGGGAGGAGGGGTAGAGGGTGTGTACATGTATGGGGATTGTCTTGGGGTGGGGGGTGGCGGCAAGCGGGATTGTTTTTAATGCACTGTAAAGCACTTTGTGTTACATTTTATGTATGAAAAGCGCTTTATAAATAAAGTTTGATTTGATTTGATTTGATTTCCGTCATAGTCCTTTTATTACATGCGGCGATAGAGGGCTCTCTGATGCACATGCTGACATTGTGGATTGTCAAAAACATGATGCTGTTTCACACATTCACCAGCAGAGGGGTGCATTGCATGAGCACAAGGACGCAGAGGATGTCACAGGACTGGAAAATACACATGCTCTTATTGACACTGATCAGATGCTTCGGGAGGCAGGCTTTCTTTTCAAACAGATTACAGGAAAAACATCTTGGACTAAAAACATTGTTGAGTAAGTTTAGAGCAGATATTTGATCTTTAAAATGAACAAAAGACAATCCTACTGGACCAGGACTCGAGGAGAAATACTAAACTTCTGTGAGTGATTCAAAAGTGGATCACAGAAGAGCATAAGAAAAAACATTACAAACTTATTCAGATTTTTTTTTTTTTTACAACTCATTTAGCTGTTTTTAATTTGGGTTTGGGTCAGATACTGTATTTGATCACACTATTGCTTTTAGCCAACTAATCCATTGATAGCACCTGTCTTAGGTCAACCAACGTCAACCACAGCCCATTTTTGTCTGATCATCAAACTTCAACTAATTCATTTTGAGACATGCTTGATGATAATATTGTCTGATTCATTTTCGACATATTCATTTTTGTCAATATTGCCCAGCCCTATGTGACCAAATGATTGTATAAAATAAGCTCTGGAAATCAACTTACATTAGTTCATTCATTCATTTTCCACTTGTTCTTGTTTCTGGTTACGGGCATCTGTCCCAGTGACTTTGGGCCTTAGTCGGGGGAAACACCCCGTGCAGTGGCCAACTTGTCGAAGAGATGAAATCCGCTTCTGCAAAAAAACATCTGTGAGTAAAGTCAATCTCAAGCAAAAAGACTAAAAACAAGAGATGGACTGTTGTGCTTTAGTGACACGATATTTTTTCACATTTCTAGGATCACATGTTGCTCCTTTGGGCTCAGATTGTCAATACACACTCGCTGCACCATCTCTCCGATAAATCCTTTTTGATGACCTTTGAGACGCTTCCCTGGCACCAGCTGAACGTTGTCATGTTCCAGTGTTTTGTGCTTCGACTCCATCATTTAACCCCAAGAGAGCGCGCACAGCCAGTCCCATAAACAGTCTGATCCCAAACAGACACTGATATGAAATTCATAAGTCCTGGTTAAAAGTTAATGAAGGAAGAAAAGAAAGAGAGTGAACGAGCATTTGCGTCCCTCTGCTGTTGTTTACCTATCAAACTTGTCACTTCGTCTGCGTCCAAAAGTCTGCCGTCCCCGAAGACCTTAATTCTCCAGGAGTCTCACGACCTTTTTAAATATTAACGTTTCTCCACCAATTTTCTGTCTCGTTCACAGGGGTCCTTCAGTCTTCAATCAGAGCAGAAGAAAAGGAGAAATGTAGGAGTTGTTTTTCACGCTAAACAGTAAAATAGGTTGAAAAGTTTGGGATTATAAATATGTGATCATAAAAGTAGCACAAAAGGCCCAAATACAAGATACAAAGAATTTAAATAAGAAGATAATACAGTCAAGTTCTAATAAGACTAGTGTAAAAAATATTAGTTAACAAGAGCATTAAGAGGTTTGGTACCACTTTATAATAACCAGACTTTAATCAGTCTTAGTAAAGATATAATGAAGATTATACAGAAAGATATTGTCATTTAATGAAGGGTTTCCCAATACTTTTCAGCCCAGGACCTCCAAATAACCATGTAACCAACTCGCGACCCCCACAGTATATATACTTTTGTACTGGTTTTAAGTTACAAAACCATTTAAATTTGGTTTAATTGTGTTTATTCTGATAGTGTTTTGCTGTTTATGAGCCCAATTTACAAAAACCTGATTAAATGTGGGGTCATAATTGTAAAAATACATTTTTAAATCATCTCGCAACACAAAGATCCCTTGGGCCTGACCCCCACTTTGGGAACTTTGAATTGAACCTTTTTGCTTTCCTTTGAATGCTTTTTTAAAGGTTTAATATGGCTAATTTAGATATGGTTTTTACCAGACCAGAATCAAACAAAATCTTTATTTATTTTTTTTATTTATTTATTAAAATGGCATGCATGTATACAAGTGTTTTATTTATCATAAGCTAGGTTGCCATTTAGGTTTCTAGGTTTTCCATTTTAGTTAAAAATTAAAAATTGGGGTTTGAATATTTTTATTCCATGCAAAGAAATGTAATCTCCTGGTAGACCTTCCATGGAAAATTCATCTAAAATACCTTCTTACCTTTTGATATCTTAAAAGACACTTTATTGTTGTTGTCCTCTAAAAAAAGTGGTTCCCAAAGTGGGGGTGGCATAGCAACATTTGGGTGTCATGAAATGATCTGAAAATGTATCTTTACGTTTTATTACTTGATATTTAATCTGTTTTGTAATTGTCTGATTTTTTATCACTAGCCATACACATCAAAAATAAACTTTTAACCTAAGTTTAATAGTTTTCCAACTTTAAATTCTTAACGACATATATTTTACTTTATTAATCTGTTGTTGTTTTTTTTGTTGTTTGTTTGTTTGTTGTTGTTGTTTTTGTTTTGCAACATGCTTGTCTTAAGTTTTGGGCTAATAAACCATACAAACTACTAAAATAAATACATTTTGATGGTTTTCCAACTTGAAATTATTATAAACATCTAATTATTTTTACTGTGTTGATCGCAATTTGGTTACATAGTTATTTTGGGGGTCCTGGTCTGAAAAGGTTGGAACCCCTGCTCTAAATAATCATCGATAATACTTTTGGTATTTGTTTAAACGGGTCATTTTGTAGATGTTGAAGGGCAATCAAAATAGCAAACTCTTGAAACACCATTTTAATGTATTAGCTTAGTTCGTTCATTCTCTACCACTTGTTCCCATTGGAGTCGCAGGTAACTGAAGGGTATCCCAGTGACTTTGGGCCTTAAGCGGCTAAGTGGGGGGAACATCCTGGACCAACTCGTAGCGGCGGGGCTAACAATAATGTATTATTAATTGCATTCAACTGAAAAGCATGACTTGTTAGTAAAGGGAACATAAAGTCTTGTAAACCAGTTGTTCCTTCCAATGACAAATTGCAGAAACCAGTTGTATCACCTCAGTAAACGTCTCTAAAGCCTGGTATGTGTGTGTTTGTGTGTAAGTGTGTATCCAGGTGTGTGTACGTACAAACATGTGTCTGTTCTGTTGTCTGTCCTTTTGAACATGTGTGTTTGTGTCTCTCTGAGGAACTCCTTTCACCAGCTCCTAATGAACTCCCAAGGAAACTACAGGAGAAAGAAACACCTCTCTCTACCTTCTTCCTATCATTCTCTCTTTTTCCTCATCCCTCTCTTTCCCTCCCTTATCCACAGTCTCTGTCCTCCTCTACTTCTTTTTCTATGTCTTTCTTTCTGGCTCTTTCCCTCATTCATGCTTTCTTTTCCCTCTCTTCCTGTTTCTCACTCTCTCCTTTAGTCCCCTCTTTTTTCCTTCCCCTTCTGTATTTCTCCATTCTCCTCTGATTCACTTTCTCACTCTCTCTCTACTCTTATCTATATCTTTATCGTTCTTCTGCCTTTCCACTCTACTTTTTCAATCTTTCTTTTTACTCTCTTTCTCTCTCTTTCACCATCTCTTCTTTCTCTTCTTCTCATTCTTTCATTTTTATATCACTCTATCTTTCTGACCCGCCCATCTTTCAAATCATTTTTTTCTCTTTTCTTCTATATCCTTTTTTATGTCTTCTCACTCTCTGTCTATCATTTGGTTGCCCTTTCCATACTCTCTTCTCTCTCCCTCTCTATGTCTTTTCTCTCATCCCTCATTCATGCTACCTCTCTCTCTCTTCTTGTCTTCTCTTTCACACTCTCTGTCCTCCTCTATTTTACATTTTTACACTCTTTCTTCTTTCTCTTTTTCTTTCATCTCTCTCATGCTACCTCTCCTTCTACCCTCCCTCTGTCTCTCCTTTTCATTCTCTCTCCAAGTGTCCCTTTTCTTCCTCTACATCTTTTTCTACTTTTTAACTTTTCTCTCTCACTCACGTTCTTTCTCAGTCTCTTCTTGACTTATCTTCCACTTTCTCTGTCCTCTTCTATTTTGCATTTTACACTTTCTTCTTTCTCTCTTCTTTTTTACTTTCTTTCATGCTATCCCTCCCTCTCTCTTTTTATTCTCTCTCTCCAAGTGTCTCTTTTCTTCCTCTACATCTTTTTTCTACTTTTTATATCTTCTCTCTCTAATCTCTCTCTCATGCTACCTCTCCTTCTCTAAGTCTCTTTTCTCTTCTTTCCATCTCTCTCTCCAAATGTCCTTTTCTCCCTCTTCTCTCTCTGATCCCTCTCTCATGCTGACCCCCTCCTCTCTCTCCATACGTGTGCGTGTTTGTTTGTGTGCTTATACGCGTGTCCCTTCCCTCTTGTTTTCTCCCCTGTCGCCTCTCTGAGCTGTGGCCTTAATTGCGGGCCCGGGTGTCCAATTAACAGCCACCCAGTACGGCCGGTTGGTACGGGGAACATGCGGTGGCCGAACGTCATGTTTCGGAAAGCCCCTGGGACCCCCCTTTAGCCCTGGGACGGAGCAGCGGGTTAACAAGTTTGGTCCACTTGTTAAAGCGTCTTAAGAGAAAAGGTGAGGTCTGCCTGCACACCTGTGTCTTCTGCATCTAGGTCAACAAGGATTCTCAAGAGGAAGCATGAAAAAGGAATTGTTTTGTCCATTTTATTAGGCTATAACCATGTTTATTTTACTTTTACAACCTGTTATATTGTTGCTTATTTAACACAATTGAATTTGGGCTTCGGTCAGGAATCTTGCACAGTAGATATACAACAAAATGTCAAAAAATATATGATGAGCACGTTTCCACATCTTTTTACAAGAAGGCCAAAAAGTAAAGTAATCGCAAATTTTGGTTGGAGCCACGTGGCGACATTTTCTTTGGGTTATTGAATCTTAACCTACCCCAAGCCCCAGTCTTAAATTTTCCCATTTTAGTATCTTGAAAAACCCAAGAAAATGTCACCTTGTTGCTTTAACCAAATTGTATGGTTAACGTACGTTTAGTTTTTTTGTAGCATCCACACTAATCTAGACTAAGGGCGGAGGGCTGGACCACTGTCATTGATACAGGAAATTTTTATTATTTGGAGGATATTTAGCTAAAATAGGCTCTTTAATCTATTACTGTTCATTTACAGTGGTGGTGATGATAATATTTAAGAACAAAGGTCCAGACACGCAGTCTACAGTCACTGAAAAAAGTATACATAAAAAGAGTAACACTTTTTCAAAAAGGTGCAGCGGGCCTGGTCATAACAGGTCGAGGGCCGCATCTGGCCTCCAAGCTCCAGTTTGCCAAGATCTGGCTTAGTACTTACATCATCCTATTGATAAACATCTAATTAATCTTCTGTTAAATGACATTTATGGATTACATAGACCAGACAGGAACAGGTGCTGACAAAAAAACTATTATACAAATATGTATCTCTAGAGGAACTTTGCTTATAAGGTTACGATAGTGTTTTGTCTTTGTTTGACCTTTAGTACCACTGAATCATCTCCTAAAAAGCAATGAGCACCACAGTGTAGTAACTTGGCCCTACCGAACCAATCATAGTGCAATAGTTTGGGTGGAAGTGCACATTTGAGCCAAAACAAACATGGTGGTGCTGACAGCCTACTTTAGCAGAATTATAGATTCATTACACTTTGGAAATTGTCCACAGAGAAGACATTTGTGTAGTTTTGGATGGAAAATACAAAACATTACTCTCAACTGGATTTAACAAAAAAACATTACTTCTCGGCAACTTCCGCATTTGGAGAGCTTTGATCAATCAGATTCAAAAGTTTGCCATGAAGTTTTACTTTCTCACAGGCTTTCAAAGCAATCTAATGAGACTGATGATGTGCAGAACTCAGTTCAGACTGATACACATACAGTCTAAATTTGGTTTGAACCAGGTATGAGAACAGTGCAGTACTAGAGGTCCCATTTCCAGATCGGCTAGCCTTGATCTTGTCTACTGTAGAGAATTTTCCCATTGGTGCATGTTTTGGGTTGATGGAAAAAGCCAAAGTGTCCAGAGTTGAACCTATAAACTGCTACCCACTCCATTAAAATTCACATTATTGTAAAAATGTCAGAGCTAAGGTTATGTCAAATTTGTCTTCCTCTAAAGCAATGGTTTCAACTTTTTTTTTTATCTCAAGTAAAGATTTGTTTAACCAAGGATTTCAAATACTTGGATATTAGGCAAATAAGTCTGTTTACTATAGCAATATAATTACTGATATGGTCTTTTATTTTGATTATATTGATGTACAAAGAGCTTCAAGTCATGCTTAAGAATGCATAATTTCTGTAAAGCACATTGTAGAGCACATTCTTAAATTCTACTGTAGACATTTAGGTGACAGATCTTCCAAAAACGCAAAAATATCAAAAAATAGCCACCTCATCTTTGAATAGAATGTTTAAAAATACTCCGGACATGTGTTGAGTTTTGTACCACACAGGTGTACTTCGTCAGCCAGTCCGCATCTAGGTCACAAACAAGGAACCGAGGAGAGGAAGGAAGGAAAGGAGGCAAGGAGGAAGGGTTGGAGGGTAGTGGAAGAGGACAGGCAGCGAGAGGGAGTGAAGGGGGTGCGGCATGGGGAGTCCCTAGGTCCCTACTTCATTAAAACCAAAATAAAAACAGGAGGTCATTTATCTCTTTCCCCACAATGCCATAAACACAAATAGGTTCTGCGGTCTTTCCTCTCGCCGTCTGTAAGCATATATCATAACAGATAAAGGTGCACCGCCGTGATAGGTTGTATTAAATTGGAATGTAAGTGAAATTTTAGATCGCTGATATGACTGGAGGGGTGTGAGCCGGGTTTTCCGCGTGTTTGGGAGCGGGATATTAACCTGCACCTCCGTATTTCGCTGCCGGCGACAACGTTAAATCCTGTCTAAGTGATGAGGCCCTTCCCGCGTTTTGTAGGGAAAAAGGTTAGAGGTGTTGAGGAGAGGCTGGAGAGCAGGGAGAGAAGGGGAAAGTGTAATTTAGATTTGGATCAGAACTGACCAGTTGTTGTAAGTATAAGGTGGATTATTGAGGAGAGAGCTAATTCAGTTTTATGTTAAATGTCATTTGAAGAGCAGCTGAAGGGTATAGGACGGGAAGATTGAAGATCCGCATTGAACCTATAGCATTGCAAACACACAAAAAGAAAGAAATATTGGTTTGAAACAATTTAGATACTTATACATTAAGAATTTACCCTTTAATTTGCAAATTATGTAGCATAAATGTGATCTGTTTGTAAAAGCCTTTCTAAGCCTTGGCTGTAAATGTACAAAAATGTAGGAAAATATTTTTTTTTATTAATCCTTTAAGAAATCAAATTTGGAAATGAATCATTATATCAGAAGTCTTGCTAGCTATTGTGTGCTTGAGAGGTACGACTTGAGCTTTATGTTCATATGGAAAATAAATGTATTTTTTGCAAGTGGCCTTTGAAACAATGGTTCAAATATTGATCCAAGTGGGGCAATTGAAATTCTGAATATCTTAGGTGCGTCTAAGTCCCAGGTTGGACAAAATCAACATCTCGCGATCTCGCTGGGTGGAGTTTGCATGTTCTTCTTGTGTTACTGTGGATTCTCTCAAGGTACTCTCTCTCTTCTCACCTCTAAAAACATGCTTGTATAGGTCAATCCAGCCATTTTTAGAAGATTAATTATTTGAAAAATTAAAGCAAAAGGGCTCCATACTGAATAATCAATCTACATAGAAAGTAAGTTGAGAGAAATAATGACTATTTTTATTTATGCGTGTCCAAAGCCTACTGCCTCCACCACCACAAACCCAGGAGAAAAGCAGTTCTGAGATTAACAAAGCTGTTTCACTGAGGAACTGAGCTGGCATTGAGTCCACTCAGCGTCCAAACTCTGAGAACACAAGAAACCCTTCAACAATGTTATTAGTGAATCATATACAGAACATCACCAGCAACATTTTTCTAATGACAAATGTGTTTTGGGTCCCAAATAACAACTGTGACTTTTTCAATTGAAAAGTACAGTTTCTAACCTAACTAGGCAAACGGATGGTTGCCTTGAATTCACAACCTTGAGAAAATCCATCTGGCCTCCACCTGGCCAATTGGTTTGCAGTCTGAACCACTGGTTTACCAACCCAATCACATTGGAGCAGGGCAGGTTAGCAAAGACCACAACAAGTAGCACATGAATCAAACAAAACAGCTCCTGTGCATGTACATGCTTATGTTGCTATTGATTCTGTTTTAAGAATAATTTATAGTTCTGCGTCACTTTACATTTTTGCTCAGGACTCTGTCATTGGAGCTTCTGTCTAGAGATGCGTCTGGTCAGTTACACCAATCCCAGCCAGATCACAGATCAACTGTGCACTTGACGCCAAGTGATTTTGTGCGTATAGGAGCGCGAGAACGGCACGAACAGGTGCTACTTGTTGCAAGCTTTCTGATTGGCTACCAGAAGCCCTGGGGAAAAAAACAAACAAAAGACAGACGCTCATTGGCAGCTGTGCGAGGCCTGACCAGTGACTGACCATGTGACCTGACCAATGTGACCTGAAATGGCCCTTAGCAGAAATACAGAGTATTTCTTTGTGAAAGAAGAAGTGCCCATGTGTGACACTAACCCTAACCCTATTCCACAGGCACACTGACATACGTGATAACGATTTGTTGCTGTGATTGCTAAAGTACAAACCAAGGTAGGTCAGCACTAGTGAAGCAAGTCACCCCAAAAAGCCTAAAGTATTTCATAATTAAATGTCCCACACTTTACGCAGACAGAGGGAAAAGTTCCATATGGATAATGTAGAAGAACTCAAATCGAAGTTTAATGCATATCCATCTGGATTGGAAACTTGACTTTTCCACCAAAGAAGTATATTCCAAATGCAGCACTTTGTGAGTAAATCTGACCTCTATGTTCTGTCTGAATCAAATATTAAAGTTTAAAATCGCATAACTGCTCAGAACCAGTCTTGTCCAAAATTGATAACTGAAAACATTCTGATTTGTGATGTAACTCTCAGGGAATTGAAACCGGGTCATTTCTGAGCACTCAGAAAAGGCTAAAACAAACATATTTTTACATAATCTATCTTTAAAAATGAAAATCAGACTACAATAAAAGCCAACCACCCACATGTTCAACTAAAAGGAGATTATATAGAAAAATAAATAGACCTCCTTACTCATTCAAATAGAAATAACTGCACCGACTCATGATTCTTTGATGTGTTTCCGCGTTATTAGTGAATGCACCGTGACTGAGCTCCTTTACCTGGGTTCAAATCAATACAACAGAAAAACCCCATCATCATAATCATCATCATCACCGCCATTAAATCCAAACACACTTCCACCACGACTAAATATGGACAAAGCGTTTGAGCCTAATTAGGGAGGATGGCGCGCTCTTCCTCTCGTTACGACCCCATGCTGTGAATTTGGCTGCACAAGACGGCTTCTATGTTTTTCTCCAACAAGCATTATTCTAATCCATCTTCCTCCTTATCGGCTGTCGGGGGTGAGCTGGAGAGGGGCCCGGGCCTCTTCCTGTCCTGGGAGGGTCCTCTTCTTTGCCGGTGTAAAAGGGCGAATGTTTAATGTGATGCTGGGCGATGATAATGTTGCGATGAACCAGCACTTGTGGATCATATTACTCCCGATGTGTTTCCCATGTATCATACAGAAGGTTTGGGTTTCACGAGTCCCCAGACGCAGACACAGACTGCCAGACATTTTCCTTTGTAATATGGCTGTTGTATTATTAAACACGGTCTGCAATTTGTGGATCAGACGGTATACTTTTGAAAGCGACAAGGAAAAAGTGGAGTATCTATTCATTTATAGTATGGGTTATGTTGCCGTTCAGTCCAAAAATGTCATCCAATTTGAATTTTTGCACACTTTTTCACTTTTGGGGATGCACAACTTATTTATCTCCAATTTTTTTAAATAATCTACATTAAGTTTATACTCTATATGCTTTTACTGAAATAAAATACCAACATTAATTGTACATGTGTTGAGTTAAAGTGCACTGTGTAAGGTGAAAAGCCTCTTCTAGTTTGCATTTTATATGAATGTAATAGTTGTATTTGAGTGACACTTTCCTTTCTATGTGGAGTATTTATTTATATTGCAACACATGTTTTGGTTGAAGCCACAAGGTTTATTGAGTAATTTTAGGCTTCAAGTTACTAAAATATGTAAGTTTAGGGCTGGGGTTTGAGGTAAATTAAGATTAGGATTTCATAAAATAAGAAGAACACATCTTTACAACCACAATATAAAAGAACTGGGGCTGCAACGAGTGGCATATTTACACAAAAAAGTGTGCTTTTTTTTCATATGCTTTTGACATGTCCTGTAATGTGTGGTATATATATGTTACAGGCAAAGTTGATAATCCAGGCATTCTATAGAATGCCTAGGCATTCTATAGAATGCCTGGTGTTTTCAGGCAAAGTAGGAAATAGATGTGTTATTATCTACTTTGCCTAGGCATTCTATACAATGCCTAGGCATTCTATAGAATGCCTGACAACTTTTAGGCAAAGTAGATAATCTCTGACAAAGCATAATTTTTTGAAATACAATACAAAAACACATACAATTTTAATTAAATACAATCCAAACTTGGTCCTCCAGTGGCGTGCTGATGTTAGAGTATTTATTTTAATACATTACATTTTGCTTTATTTTTTCAAATATCAAGGCCATTTCTCTAAAACCCCATTAAAAGATTATTTTATAACAAATCTCAGTGCAAACAAATTTTATGTATTTATTTAAGTTAAAAAAAAAATTCCACCCTTGACATGTTACTATGTATTTATTTGTCCATCTGAAGAAAGTTTTGGCACCTCTGTAAAGTATTGCCTTGTTGTTATTGATTAGGTCGGTTAAGCAAGAAAAATTGCAAGTAAACAAGATTTTAATATGTTAAAAAAAGTTCAATTTCTAATACAAATTTGTTAAGACACCAATGAAAATGTCACCTTTCTACAGCGAATCGAGATTTTTTTTTTTCATTTGTAATTTTTTATCAAATTATTTCAAAGCAGTTTTTACTATGATATACTCAATATCCAGTTTTTGCAGATTTCCAAAACAACAGTGATATATTACCTAGCTATAATTGCAGGAGTGGTTGTGATTGATTGTAGTTAGTGCTTGGTTGTGGTTGGCTGTGGTAGGTGGTTGTAGTTTATGGTTGTGGTTAACGGTTCTGGTTAGTGGTTGATTGTGGTTAGTGGTTGTGGTTGATGGTTGGTTGGTGGTTGTGGTTGGCGGTTGATTGTGGTTGGTGGTTGTGGTTGGTTATGGTTGGTGGTTGATTGTGGTTGGTGGTTGTGGTTGGAGGTTGATTGTGGTTGGTGGTTGTGGTTGGAGGTTGATTGTGGTTGATGGTTGGTTGGTGGTTGTGGTTGGTGGTTGGTGATTGTGGTTGACGGTTATTTGGTGGTTGTGGTTAGTGTTTGTGGTAGTGCTTGTGGTTGGTGGTTGGGGTTGTGGTTGGTGGTTGTGGTTGGTGGTTGATTGTGGTCGGTGGTTGATTGTGGTTGATGGTGGTTGTGGTTAGTGGTTGTGGTTGGTAGTTGTGGTTGGGATTAGTGTTTGTGGTTGGTGTTTGTGGTTGGTTGTGGTTGGTGCTTGTTGTAATTGGTGATTGGTTGTGGCTGAAGGTTGTAATTGGTGGCTGTGAGAGTGGTTGGTTGGTTGTTTGTTCTGATGAGGGTGGTAGTGGGATGATTGTAAGGTCTGGTTATGGTTGGTAGTTGTGTTGGTTGTGGTAGCTAATGTCCATAATTCAGTTGTTTTCTATCAAATAAAATAAAAAAAAATAGTCTAAATGTTTTAGAAACTTCATATAAATTGTAATGGTCTATTTATAAAGTACTTTTCTACCTTTCCAGGCACTCAAAGTGCTTTACAATATAGTATCCATTCACCAAGTGTAGGCCAACACTGAGGCAATGTGATTAAGTGTCTTGCCAAGGACACACGACATCCACTTGGGCGACACGGTGGCGCAGCGTTAGCGCTCTGGCTCATAGCAAGAAGGTTCTGGGTTCGATTCCCAGTCGACCGGCCTTTCTATGTGGAGTTTGCATGTTCTCCCGTGTCTGCGTAGGTTTCCTCCGGGTACTCCGGTTTCTTCCTACAACTAAAACCATGTCCATTAATGCCTCCCCTGACCCTTCCCCCAGGGCTCCCCTGCAAAAGAGATTCTTAATCTCAGTGAGACTTCCCTGGTTAAATAAAGGTCAATTAAAAAAAAAAAAAAAAAAAAAATTCAATTTTCCCCTGTGGCACTTGGTGTTCCAGCAGACTCCATCTAAGTACTAACCAGGCCCTAACTTGCTTAGCTTCTGAGATCTGACAGGATCAGGCTTAACAAACAGGTATGGTCTTTATATGAAGGTTTGCCAATTATCCTTTTAAAGAAAGAGAGAGAGAAAAAAAGAGAGCAAAAACCATGTCTACAACTGACCATAACAACAAACACAACAACCACTACAGCAACAAAATAAGGCTTTGCAGAGGTGTCCAATCTTTCCTTAGATGGTCAAACTTATTATATAGAGCAAAACCTGCTTTATTGGCTCAATTAAAACAAATTAATAATAAAATGATCTTTTATTAGTCTTTCAGGAAAATAGACTTTATATGACCTTCTTTGTAAGAAATATGTGTAATCAAATTGATACTCAAACATCAGCACTCTTTTGCAGGCAAAATTAGTCCTCCTGGATGGCCAAGTTTGGCCTTGGGCTCTAGTTTGGATTGTATTTAATTAAAATTGTATATGTTTTTGTTTTGTATTCCAGTAAAGAATGCTTTGTCAGAGAATATCTACTTTGCCTAAAAGTTGTCAGGCATTCTATAGAATGCCTAGCATTGTATAGAATGCCTAGGCAAAGTAGATAATAACACATCTATTTCCTACTTTGCCTGAAAACACCAGGCATTCTATAGAATGCCTAGGCATTCTATAGAATGCCTGGATTATCAACTTTGCCTGTAACATATACACTTTCTTGTGAGATCAAGTTGATACAGAATATGTTATAATAAGCATTATTTACAGTTGAAGCAGAGAGTGATTAGGGTTCGAGCTCTGAACTGGGTTAACGATTTTGTTAATATGTATAAAACACACACATTTTTACGCTATAAACATGAATCGAGGCAGCAACGCGTAGAATATCTATGCAAAATTTAAGGGTTGTATGGAGAATTTTCCAAGGAAAGACAAGTATTTTCTTTGGATTTGTCTATCCTTGGAATTGAATTACCACAATAGCCACAATTGGATCTTGTGGCAATTCTTATTTTGTCATCATAAACCTTTTCAGTTTTTAGTTTCATATAAAAACTTTTGCTGCTCAATATAACTCCCCGCTCTGATTGGTCACTACTGCTAACTAAACCAATGAGTCACTAGGAACATAAAGGGTTTGATTGACAGGGCAAGATTTGGTCAATATCTTACTGGCCTCAACGTGTCCACATTTTATATATTTTCATGATTCCTTTTTTGTTTACAATAGAAGGTTGTTCTGTAACTGTACAACTGCATTTGACCAAGATTGAAAACATACATTTTGTGAAAATTGTCTATATAACCTTTAAATTTGAGTGGTACACATATACATTTCTGTGAGTATGAGATGGACACACTGGCTGGAAATCATTGCTGTATATTATCTGAGCCAAAAGGCAAAAGTTTGAAGAATACATATAAAACAGTCTAACTCCAGCGTCCTCTCTTCTGCTCTTTGCCCTGTGCGCCCGATACTGCACACTCCATCCGCACTTCCATTTAAACGGCTGGCTCCATACTGTGATGCCACTGATAGGCGGTAATTAAATGAGCGTAGCCTGCTTCTCCGGCCTGTAAAGCAGCTCTCCTGGGTCCGATACGACATGGAAATCCAGCTCGAAAAATCCGCTTTCTGATGTCTGCCCGGAAAACATGTCTTATCCGCGGAATATGTGTGTATGCCTGTGTACAAGGGAGCGGACGATTTGGGGAATAGACTTAATGAATCTTTTAACCTCAATATTTTCAAATGTATGCAGATCGTGATCATGTCTCCTACAGGCCTGCACTTTCATGGTTTATTTATTGGGAAGAAGGGGAAAGTATGGGAATTCAATGGGATTTAGCTGAATGTTCTTGGCTAAAAAAAAAATACTTTACTTTTGAAAGGTAGTGTGAATGGCATAGAAATATTAATTTGAAAAATGTAATAAAAAATTTAAGATCTGTATATTTTTGCTCCATACGTTATTCATAGATTTATTCAATATTGTATTTTATTTAAAACATTAGGGGTGTCCAAACTTTTTTTCATCAAAGCAGAAAGAAAGATTTATTGTCATTGTCTCAGAGTACAACAAAATTACAAAATTGGAGTGAGCCCCAGGGTCGCTGCACCTTTTGCAGGATAGGGAGGGTTTTGGCAATATCCAGTCCCACCTGATTGGCCAATTAATCTGCCAATCACATCCACTAAAATTCAAAAGAGGGACTTGGTGGCCAGGTATATATTTTTTATATATTGTCTGGATTTTCCAGGCAAATAGACAAGTGAACATATAGCAAAAGTTTAAAGTACGTAGATGTATTTAGAAGGGAGAAAATTTGAGCCACAAAATTTTATTTAAGATGAAAACCCCAGTATTACACAACAGAATGTATGAATTTGGCCGAAGAACAGGCTACTGCTTGGGACAATTCTTCTGATGTCTAAAGGCCAAGAAATTTCATCAAACAAAAGCAGTGTTTTGGGGGTAAAAAGTTACATGTCGGCATTTAAAATATTTCTAGAATTTATTTCTGTGTTTGTTTTTATTGCTCAAAAATTCCCTTTATTTTGTCTACAGAAACATCTAATATTACTGTGTGACATCATATTCTAAATACTAATACTAATTCTAATACTGCAGACCCTCCAAAGTTTTGCAGTGCTTCTTTAAAATTATACTTTTGAATGTGTGTGCATTGCATTCATTTGTTTCAACTTCTGTATAGGCAACAATTTTGAGAATTTTAGAGAAACTGCTATGAGAAAATATTTAGATTTTTTAACTGCAATGAAAAATTGTAAATCCAGAATTTCACTGCAGTGTCCAAGTCAAGAAGATCCAAATGAGGGATATAAATTACATTGATCTATGCATAAAACGGTTTGGGACTTAAACCAGTAAACTTACAATATCTTTACTTTATAAAACACTATCCAAATGTGTTTTTAATTGTGCCTTCTTCTAACTTAACAGACCAGACAGGGTTAGCAAAGAGAAGCTAACAGCCAACAAAAGATCCGCACTGAGAAAGACCTTGGCGTTGATTTTAAGCATCTCTAAAGACTAAAGTCCAAATGGGGAATATTCAGAGAAACATTTCAAATAAAACGTCTTTCTCTCGCACCAGCTGTCCCAACTTCCTGTCTCTTTACGCATCACTTTTCCCACAGTAAAGAAGAATAGCCGCATGAAATCATCCTCCAGTTTCCTTTCAAGTCTCAGGTTTCGCCGCTAAAAGTACCTCCTTTCTCCTCCGTCCCGTCTCAGAACGCTCTTTGGTGCGGCGTGGCCCTCCCCTTGCCCCTTCCTTGGCCTCTCTCACCATTATATCTCGCTTTCCATATTGGCCTTGCTCAGGAATGGGCACCCCGAAGAAGCTTATGTAGTGACCAGACCCCAACCCATCTGTCCACCAGCGCCGGATCAAATAATAGGATCCTGTGTGAGAATGGGACATAATTGAGGCCTGTATTCGGCCAGCTAAGTGTATAAAATTAACCCTTAGTGCTCCCTGTAGCCCGGCAGTGAGAAGCCAGATGGCATTTGGTGTTTTGATATCCGAGAAGCGGAAGGAGAGAGGTCAGGGTCAAGTTGAAGTTCAGATTTAAAGGCTTGCTGTTTCTCCGTCTCAGAATATGGATGTCATTCAAAAGAAGGACATTCTAGGCTTAAACTGACCTCTGACCGGAGAGGCAGGTAGACCCGTAGCCCAGCGCTAACCCGAGCTAACCTGCTTACATGCAAAGGTGAGGCTGAGGTGGTTATATTGAATCGTGTAGAGAGGAGCGGGTCAGACGCAGAGCAGGGGTTAGGGAGAAAAGTCATTCAAATAGATACACATGTTTGTACAATTTATCTATTACTGTCTCAAACGGAGTGATGTATTGAAATGGTGCGAGTGAAAGTCAGCCAAATGTCCCTTTGCTGTTGTCATTGTGTACACAGGCAACAAAGAGAGAGACAAAAAGAGAGACACTTTTACGTCTGAAAGAAAATCCTGGAATACACAAATCAATTACTATTATGATGTCTGGAAACTTGACCTAATAAAATGGACTTGGAACTTGACAGTTAATGACTTGAGACGACTTTATGCTTCTCTTCAAAAATTAAAAGGCATAATTTCACATGAACAAACTGGAACGCATCCCTCGCTTATTTTTTGTGACCAGACTTGTTTTAAATGATATACGTAACTTTAAAAATATCAGGGAAATTGCTTTGCAGTGTGTTCAGTAATTTGACTTCAAACTAAAAACAAAGGACTTGGACTTGTGGGGCACTGACCTGACTTTGATTTGTCTCTTTGACTTGATGCTTGACTCAGACTTGAGGCAAAGACTTAGACTTACAAAACAGTAACTTGTTCCTACCTCTGTTTGATATTGACTTATGATTTATAGTGTTTACAATGTTTATTGTGCAAGTAACTTGACAAGTTTATGTAAGCACAACTTCATGAGACAACCTGGGATATCAGACAGTAAATAGTGTCTACATACCATTTAAAGACACAGCATCTGCTGATATCATGGACTCATGGAACCAACAACTTATATGTTTTAAAAATATGTAAGTTTTTAAAACATATAAGTAAAAATAAATAAATGAATATGAAAAAAACAATCGTAGACTTGCAGTGAATATTTCAAAGGGATAAGTATGTGACGATAATCTTTTCATACTGCTGCAAGCACTTCTATTATTTGTCAATATTTTACTTTTTGACAGTAACATAATGACGAATAATAAAAGTTTGCCCATCATTCTTGACCTGCACATTTATTTTTAAATGCACATAATCAATATAGTCACATTGGTTAGCTTTTACAGGCTTTAAAAAACAAACAAACAAACAAACAAAACAACTAAAGCCTGTTGGACAAGGATAACATATCTTGTTTAACCTAAAACAGGAAAATACTGTTCGTATCACTACTGCTTAAGAAATAAGAAGTTTACACAACTCTATTCAAACACAATATGGAACTTTACTTGTCTCTTTTATTTTCTAACTTAGTTTAAAGCCACTGGTTGTGTCATCTTTTTCATGAAGTATCAAAATGTCACCAATTGTTAAGACATTTTAGATAATTTTTAAGGGCCTTTTAGGTTAATTTAGCTTATCAACTTTTACTACTAATTCAACCCCGTGACACCCTGATATCACAAAATAATACTCACTTTGATGAAACCAAATCACTGCACAATGCATCATAAACAAAAAATATGAAAGACTAATTGTAATCCCAGGAGGAAAAGGGTCGGTCAACTCCAGTGCACTTAATTTAACATGTAAATGGAGATGGTAATTTGAGTAATTGACTTCACTCTCATTTGGCTATAGACTTCACTCTCATTTGGCTCTGAGCTGCAGCATCACGAGCTTTTGATTGTCGAGTGAGCGCTTCTTGATTTAAGCTCATCCCAATATACTGACTTTGTTGTTGTTTTGGTTGACCTTAAGGTTACGAATACCTTGTTTGCCTTGTTTATTGTTTAAGAAAGGGACAGTGCACATCAAAAAAACAGAAAGACGTGTATATATGCAGAATCACAGCTAATTTTTGTCATTGGTCCAAATGAAGCAAAGCAACCTCCATCATAAAAAACTTAATATTTTGGTTTCAAATTTGAATAAATGTTCTATACAGTGATCGGGCCTCTGCTAAATGTATTTGAATGGTTTCTATGTTTCAAAAAGTGTTCCTGATATTGCAAACTATTTTTTTTTTGCCCAAAATTAACATTAAAACTAAGCTAAATACTCTTTTTCTGCTATGGCAGATCTATTTAATGTAAGGTCTAGGGCCAGATCAGGCCCTCCAACTGATTAAATCAGGCTTGCAACACATCTTCAATGCAATTTTGTAGAGCATTGTTGGTAAACCAATTGTATTTTTCACAACACTGAGTGTTGTGGATTTATTTATGCTAATGTGCTAAAATGTGTAAAAAGTGGTGGTGAGTGTCAATGTCCACTTTGTACAGGAAGCACACTTTGTATCTTTAATGTTTCTACTCTTATGTTGTTTTATTCATTTTTAAATTTATTTAAACACAGGGCTAAACACAAAACTCCTTACAGATTTCAACAAAGCAAATGATTGTAAAATTAGAATAATTAATAATATTTCAAAGCTGTAAATGCCCGATTAAGCTAGTTCTGGAATGCACAGTAGCAGAGTGGTTAGAGCTCTGGCTTCTCAATAAGGAGATCAAGGGTTTGACTCCCGGGTCGACCATTACAACATCTCACGATCTCTCTGGGTGGAGTTTACATGTTCTCCCGTGTCACCGTGGGTTTTCTCCAGGTACTCCGGTTTCCTCCACCTCAAAAACATGAATGTTTAAGTTAATTCCCCAAGTGAATGAATGAGAGAGTGAATAGTTGTCTGCCTAACTTGTGACGAAGTGGCCACTGTCCAGGGTGTTCCCACCTAAGGTCCAAAGTCACTGGAAAGGCTCCAATCACTCACGATCCCAAACGAGAACAAGCAAAAATGAATGAATGAAAGCTAGGTCTGGCTGCTATCTGTGGCGTTTCAGACTTTCTATTGGCAAACTTTCTTAGATACATTCATAAATATCAACACAAATAAATATTGTTACTGTACACTTAGAAATAATGGGGTTAAAAGACATATTTGAGCTTGCACATGCATAGTTGCGCTAAAAGGTAGTATGCAGAGGCACAAAGTGGGCAAGGACAGTTAGTCTTGCACCTCAGGACATGTGGTGTTTAATTGCATCGTCTATTGAGACTAAATGATTTTACACATTTTGATCCTAACAGTAATTCTAACATGTTTGCTGCCCTGATTAAAGAGAGTATTTTTAATCTCAAACATCTGCTGCAGGTGTCCTTGTGTCTAACCAATCACACTGCTCCTTATTCCTCCAGACTCCGCCCTTCAGTCCTAATTGTGACAACTAAGACAAGTTACAGTCAAATCTGTGGTACAGAGTGCTCGCTAACAGGAAAAAAAGACACAAATGTGAACACTTTTAGTTAAATAAATGATAGATGAGGTTAATTGTGGTTCTACTGCAAAAGACTGAATTTTATTCAAATTACTTTTCCTTCTATTGTTCTGTAAATGGTCCAATGTCAAAGGCAAATTATATCTTAGCCAGCAAAGAATCAACATCTCTAAAGAAGAAGAAAAAAGCAACCCTTTACTTAATACACTATAATTAAACTTTTAATCACAAATTCCCTCCACCACCTCAGGATCAGGACAAGCCCAGCCTGTAATAAAGCCCTTTTGTCCCACTGACCACACTCTGATGTTACCTGCACTCTGCCACCACAACATTGTTCAGTGGACTTTGCCCGAGGCGCCCCACCAGCTCCCCTTGTTCCCTCCATAAGCACAGCCTCCCCACGGACCCCAAACACTCCTCCGCCCCCGGCTACCGCTGCCCCCGCCCCGGACAGAGAGGGAGCGCCCGGGGCAGTCTGGGAGCCGGCCAGTGTCGCTATAGGCAAACATCCCATAGGACTGACCCCGCCTCACACGAACACTTAGAGGACATAAACGGTGAGAAATGGACTGTGAAGTGGGCAGAATTTAGGCTTCTCTAGGAAATTCACTGTTACTTTTTATTTCTTCAATAAAGAGGCAACAGGTAGGTCTTGAATGATAATTACTGAAAAGATTTTGGGGCTTTAAAATGTGCTTTATGTTTCTTAGTATTACTGGATATAGTATTGTTTATGAATGTGCTTTTGCAAATTACCTGATTTCAGCAGTAGAAGGTTGAATAAGAATACCATAAGACTAATTACAATGTTATTTTTGTTATTAATCTTGTATATATTTTTCTAGGTATATGCGTCTTCAACATTGCAACTGTGAGATGAGGCCTTGCAACTCAAGTGGAGGCCAAACCCAGTTGGTCAGGAAAAAAAGTTGCAGAACATCCAGAACGCTGCTGCTTCTGTCCTGTCTAGATGTATAAAGTACAATCACATTAGTTGTGCTTGTGTTCTCTCCATGGATAGCACCAAAGTGCATCACTAACATGTTACTGCTTATGAACATCTCAGACTCTGATGGCCTCCTTATGGTGCTGGAGTTGAGATTAACCATGACTCTGCCTCAGAGTCGGGACCAAACATGGACCGGCCTCCCATTGGTGCCAGATGGACTAAACATGCAGCATTTCAGTTTTATGCAGCTAAGACCGTCTTCCTAAGATTGTGAGAAAGGACAAGTTTAAATCAGGCTTGGCTCCTGCCGTACACTGAGTGCGAGTTTGTTGCGAGGCAGGACTCGCGCGACTCTCACAAGACTTGCATAAAAGTGCATAAAACCAATGTACACAGACCTTGATGCAGTGCAAGTGCACGTTCGAGAGTTGCGCAAGTGTGCGGAAAGAATCCGTAGACAGTCTATTGTTGTCGGCAGTCGCAGCGGTCCGATGTGACTTTCAAGACATATTATGAGCATTCTCGCTGTAATCCACGTGAATCGCGCGGCTTTGGGCAATAATGGACCGCAGTGGACTGCTGCTACTGTACATGGAACTTTGCAAAAACTCGGACATGTCGAACCGACTCACCTCGCAGTCTGTGTGCAGGAGTGTTTTAAAATGTTTGTATTTTCTATTGTTGTAATTTGATCTATTTTAAAATGTTGCAAATCCCATTGAGTTGCTGCATGTATGAAAAGTTCTCTACACTTATTAAGTTGGCGAACAATAGTTATTCTTAAACAGTTCTTTATTCATTCATTGATCAAAATCAGTTCCTTTTTCAGATATTTCTTTTTCGTATTGCTTGTATCATTTCCTGCCAAGCCTTCAGCCTAATAACCAGGGCCAGTCTGAATCCCACTGTTGTCGTATGTAACTGCATAGAATGAACACAGTAATGATAGCATATTATTACATTAGCGTCAGTCATCATATAGAGTACAACATTATAGTCATGGTGCGGTCCAGGGCCAGTCAGCGCGCTTCTGATTAGCCCTGATTGATGTGCGAGGGCCCGAGGTGCAGATTGCTTAATAAATATGTCCACAAAGGTTTATTTCCTCTTAATGGCACTACCAGCATGGCATCCATTAGTCGCTGTGACCCAATTTAGAGCCGGCGCGCACACACTTTAACCGTGCAGTCCAATCAAAGCAAATCAATGTCCCCGCCATGCAGTGCCAGTGAGGACTTCTCCACCCGGGATAGGACCATGAAGAGGGGGGGCGGCAGGGGTGGAGGGGTGAGTCTGAGTGCCATTATGAAGCCGAGGGTGGAGACATTTGCCCAGACAGCATGAGACTAAAGCAGTGTCAACAGCAATTAAGAAAAAGTGGTGTTCTTACAGATGTGGAGTTAGACAGGGAGAAGACGGGATACTGGGGCTAAGACGACTTTACACAGACCTCCCAGTGGCAAAGCAGAAGAGAGAGGAAGTTGTTCAAACTTCACACTTTTAGACCAAACTTCAAGAGAAAAAATAGTTCAAATATCATCTCCAAGAAGTTAAATAAGTTGCCCCAGTTGAATTCAAGTGGGTGAAAGCATGTTATTATTTAAGAGGGGGCCCATTTTTGTAAAAATGCCTTACTAATATCATCTAAATTCAAATTGAAACTGTTTCTGAACCTTTTGAAGCACAAACAATTGGCTTGACTCTTTTTGAAGCTAAGGCTTTGTAGTTTTAGCCTCTGGTGTCTGATTGACTTTAAGTGGGAGGAAGCTCTCATGCAATTTTAAAATCTGCTTAAATTTCTTTGGTAAATATTAGAATCAGTATAGCTGTGTCACTAGCCTGGACCTTAATGACAGTAGATTTGGTATATTTTGGGCTTTGACAGTTCATCTTCAAAAGTTGAGGCTATTTTCCTTAAAAGTGAGTTTTAGGGACATTAAGCCATTGACCAATTGTAAACCCCAGACATAAACTAAAACTTTATTGTAACTTCAGAGATAAACTTAGCCATTAGCTCCAGAGAAAACATCCGTCTGACCTCCAATCATTTCACACTTTTAGAGTTGAGCCTAATCTCACAGAAATGTATATCCATAAATACGTGTCATGTTAAGGCATTTTCTTTTTTCTGCATGACACAGGTTAGGATTTCTGCCCCATGTTCATTTATATTCATGAATGTGCACTTATGTGTGCAAAAACCACGACTATGCTGTACAATGGTCAAACGCTGTTAGTACATTTTCAGTACACGGCACACCCATGTCACATCACGTTGACTGCCCAAATGGACTATATGACAGTAAGTCTTCAGCTTTAAACAGTAAATCTGAAGTTGGCACAACCAGGACAACAGCTGAACTAATATCATGGGGTCAATATCATTACAGCTAAACTTGATCTCAGTATCGGATTGGTGCATCACAAATAAGAACTCTGTACAGAAAGGCCCAAATTTCAACATAAAGCATTTTTGCTATGTTCAGAAAATGGAGAATAGGTAAATGTAGCCAGTATGAAACACCTAAATGTAAATTCAAGACCGCATTGGTTCAACCAATCCAGTACAAGTCCTCAAACGGCTTCTTTTCACATCACCTCAACAGTCCACCGCTGCTCCTACTTTAAACCCATTTATTCTCCTCCACAAGTCTCCCTCGCCTCGCAACCAAACACCCAAACATGAAATTAGACTCGCGTGTACATTTTATCATGTCTGCTATCGCCTTTTGGGGGGAAAATCGCAGGTAGCGGCGTGTTTAACATTCCCTTGTCAAGCGTTCCTCCCGCTGGGACAATAAATGCCTGTCCAGTTTTGCTCACAGCGGAGACTCCAGATTACAAACAGCAGGAAAGAATGTGAGAGACTGAAACACAATACAGATAAAAAGCCAGCGCTGCCTTCTCCTCTCTTTAGGAAACCTGCTGCGTTCTAATATTTACACACAACTAGAATGGCAAATGTACCGTAACTTTGCCCACGCATTCCCCCTTCTTTTTTTTTTTCTACGCCCACCGTCCAAACAAACCACCTGGAATCGCTGTGCAAGAGTTGACGAAAATTACAGAGTTAAATTGTAATCTAAGTATTTGGGGTGTGGAAAGAAAGGTGTGAATGATTTGTTGGAGAAGTAAGTTTTTCGGGTGCAAGAGATAAGTTGGGTAAAGTTTTAAAAGAGGGTTGCGAGGGTGAAATGCAGATTTATGGTGGGAGCTGTGACAATGGAGGAGATGTGATGAGTTGAGTGGATTCGCAGGAGGCCTCTGACACAGCACGTTAGTCCCACGGCAAGACAAAGTAGATCATGGGAGTGACATTAGAAAGGCAATGAAATGAGAAATGACTTTTGTGTGGATGCATCGAAATGTCTGCAGGAGGAATTTGACGGCTTTGGATTTGATAATAATGTACTGGAGAATATACTGTCTTAAAGTGCGGATGACAGGTTAGACCACATTCTTAGTAAAACATAGTGAACGTGATTTAATATTACCTAAACATCTTGCTTGTTTTCATCCACTTTGACTATTTTGATGAGGTTTATAGTTGTTTTCTGTATAGCAAATATAACAAGGCATTTCTACAGCTGTTACCTAGCAACCACATTATAAAGGGCCAAAATCAACATAATGACACAAAAGATTTATGATTTTTATAACCCTTGTGACCTTTGGGAGTTTAATCCACTTTTTTGCATTTTATTTTAAATTTATTATTGCTACAGTTTTGGAGTATATCAATGATTTCTTGTTACAAACCTTAGTTTGAACCATATTTTTTAAAAACTACCCAGTTTCTTAGCCCAGAGTATATCATTTACAAATGCGCTGTCCTTAGTTCTGTTTAAACCCTTTTACTCCACCTTTTTTTGACGCTGTAAAAATATGTAGATTGTTATTTTTCAAATTTTTTTGCTCAAATCTATTAATCCACTTCTGACTAAAAACAAATTTAAGGTTTATTTTTTTTACAGATGTAAAAAAAAAAAGCCAATTGCCAGAAGTGTGAAAATTGACACAAATGACATTTTCAAATAAAATGTGAATCTAAACTGGATTTGTTTGACCTTTTATTGCAGCTTGGACATGTTAAAAATCAGTCCCAACTTTGATTTTGATGATTTTGTAGTTTTTTTCCTCCCTGTTGTTTTGTTGGGTAGGCTCCTAGCTCGTATCCGGTATCTGACTTATATCTGAATATAAAGCAGAGATATAATTAAAAGAAAAAGTGGAGGGCTGGTGTGGCACAAGACAGGGAAAAGGTACGTAATTTGACCGCTGTTTTTGTGCATAAAGTTTTTGTTTGTCCTGCTTTAATTTGCGATGTGTTTTGTTAAAAATGCTGCTACTACAACTAAAATATACCCAGCACAAACAAAGCAATGATTGACACCACTTGAACTATTTTGGTGCATTTTTTTAAGGTTTCAGAGTGCTGCATGCCCAATATGACCTATAAGAATTGTTAATATCTCAAAAACTAAAGCAGTAGAAACAAAATCTTTTGCAGCACAAACAGCACAAGCACAATGATTGACATAGTTTTTTATGTAGAAGTGCATGTGATGGGGGCCACCTTCACAGAGGTGAATACTTGGGGAATTGGTTGTTTGCCTGATATCCATATAGCTGGGAATTTTTTTTGTTTCGCTTATAACTCTTGATGTTTAATATACTTTTTCATATCAGAAACATTTTTACATTTTAAGTTTTCATAGTGACAAAAATGTAGATTAAAACATTTTAAAATCAAGTCAGATTCAGAACTAAGATTCACTCTGCTTTGGTGTGGATTAAGTGTAAACGCACTCATAGTTCCAGTGAAGAGAAGTTTTTGAAGATAATGTTCTAAATGTGGAATCCCTCCATCTGTGTCATCAAAAAGCACAATTAATAACTCTGACAGCTCTGACAATAATGTAACAAAAGTTAAACAGAGTGAGTAAATGTGCATTTGTTAAAAATAATATAAAACAGTGTATACAGAGGAGAGAGAGAGGGAGGTGTATCTTTTCATTAAGCATTAAGCCTTTCGGTCATTTTGCTTGATGCCATTCAAAAGCTTCAACAGTAATTAGACTTGGAGTGGAAACCAAAAACTTCATTTGAAAAAAGTTATATACCCAAAACTCTTCTACAACGTGTCTCCGAGTTCACCTGGACCCGACTGTGACTTCTCCAGAATTACAACCCTGGACCTGACTGTTCTATCTATCTTTCTATCTAAAAAATGAATGTTGTGCACCCAGTTTTATCTAAGGAAATATACTTATTTCAATGCGTTAATGGAAATAAAACAATTTGTTGACACTTCTCTTTTTCTTTTGAATTTATGCATTTCTTTTTAAAACAGTTTTCTACATAAATTGCCTCTTTCTTTATTTAAAACTGATATGAAATTGTCTTCAAATTCCATTCTGACCCACAGTGTTGGGAAAAGTTTCAGCCATCAGTCTCTAATTGCCAAAGTTTGGATCAATTTGCATTTTTATTTTGGCCTCATTTCAATGTTTTGCCCATTATTACATTATATGGAATCCTTGCCAATATAAAAAGGCTTTTGATTTTCTGTCAATCGCAGTTAGAGCTCAGACGTGGAGACAGCACATCTTTTTTGCATACGCTAAAATCAGCACTATTCCGAGTTCTAGGTGCTCCAACCCAAACTTTCAACTCAGCAACTGCTAAAGTGGCTTCTCAAAGACACAATAATGATTCTGTTCCACCCACGTCGTATCCCGCGAACACGCCGAGTTCACAGACGCGCTGGCAGATGTTCCAACTTCATCAACGCTAACATGACAACAAGCTAACGTTTCCCACACTGGAGCATTGTAAAAAAGTTTCTTCAGACTGGCATCTCGGAGCTAAAACGCCTCCGGTTTTTGCATCGCTGTCACAAATTGATAAAAATGAGGCCTAGGAGTGACTGGCTTTGGGGTTGGGAAAAGTTGCGAAAAGGCCATAAAGTGCAAATGTTCGGTTACCTTGACGATAAGCAGTCGCCGGTTTGTAAAAAACTATTGTGAGAATGAATGAAAATGAGCTAGCATCCACAGCGGACTGCATCTGACGTGGGAGTGAAATCGTTGCAGGAAACATTCGCTAAGAAAGGAGTGACAATTTAATCAAAGCCGAAAAAGGTGCATTTGTATTTTTGTGAGAAAGCGGAAGTTACGGCAAAAGTTTTCAAAGTTTGAATGGGTTAATTAACATGGAGAGTACGAGTTGTTTATAATCCACCAGGCTAAAAAATATTTATTTATTATTTATTTTAAGAGACAAGCAATTCAGTTTTCTATAGAGCTAAATTATGAAAAAAACTAACAAATGTAGATCACAATTTATAATTATGTTCATCTTAAACCATAATATTGATCAAGAAGGCTTCTACTAAAAACAGGTGTATGACCTAGTGTTTAAAAGTGCAGAAATATAAGAAACTTGCTTCTTTTAATGCACAGACTAGGACACTTTTAAATTTCATGGACCCTTTTGGCACCTTCAATACAACAAAAACAAATACTAGACTGTCATTGGCCAAAATTCAATAATCAAGTGTGAGAAAATGCCTTAGCATTGAAATGAGTAGTGGTGATGGCAACAAATGTGTGTTAATGAATAAATAATGTATCTTTATATAAAGTTATGCATGTTATACATTGTATTATAGTATAAGTGCTTATGCATATATTTATTATTAAACAGAAGCCCCAGGTAATCCACCATTGAGACACATCTGACATTATCACAAACCATTACTATATTAATATTCACATGTTCAAGACAGGTTTCCCTTTCCCTTTACTGATTTGTTTGTTTGTGTTGTCTACTAATGTTTGCAAATGTAAAATTGCAACATGTTTTATATTGTATTTCACTTGGTGTACAATAAATAAAGGGAAAAAAAGTGCAGAAATCGTGTCACGTCTCTACATATATTGTTTTCATGTGACCAATGACAATAAAGACCATAAAAACATATTAAAATATTTTTTAAATAAATAAGTACAGTTTTCTTGAATAGGGTGAGATAAAAAACACAACAAACAAACAAAACAAAAACAACAGACATTTTCTAAGCATTCTAGCCTCAAAGAAAAGAAAATGTCGAACGACTTTATTATAACTACACCTTAATTATCCTATAAGTTAAATTTTAATAAAGTATAATAGTTTATTAAGACTTAGTAGTAACTACTACTGAACTAATAGGATTTATGGTGGAGGGGTAAGGCATTAGTTACAAAGCCTTGATTAACTTTTTCATCCAATAAATGTTAAATAGTGAAGAAAGTCAGAAGTCATGCTTTATTAAGGTGTAGTTATTATAAAGTGTTACCGAAAAGATATATGGTGTCATATTTGCATTTTGTCCTATTTTTCTCTAAAGCCTGAGGAAATCCACAGTCATGAAAACATTTTTCAAGACTTGTTTTTCTTAGTTACAGAAGAACTTTAGAATCATTTTGCCATAACCAAGCAAAATCAATAAAAGGTTTAGATAGTAAGAGGTTAAACATGCAAAAATATACAAATTTAAGTGAGATGTGTTGGGGGAAGGACAATGCACATAAAGTACATTATTTTCTCATTCAAACTAAATTATCAAGTACAAAAGGATGTGCTAAAATATTACCATCTAGACCTGAAATTGCATTCAGTGGTGACATATTACAGCTGAACTTTTGGACACATTCACTTTTCTACATTTCCACACTTAGGACCACCTACCTTGGCCTTTTCCCCAAAACACATCAATTGTCCCAAACACTGGAAAGCCACTGGCCGGGCAGAGCGTTATCGAGTGATTGGCTGTGGCCTATGGGGGCACATTTGGCCTGAGTATCACCGTTTAGACCACCGCTGGGGAGTTATCATGTCCCGCCAACTCAGGACCAAAACACCGAGGGACAACAGTGTGACAGGACTACCAGCTGAAAAATAACAAAGAAAAGGAAAAAGTTAGGAGAACTATTGTGTTTTTCCATGCAATTAAATAATGAAGTCCAGTTATATATATTTTGTTTATTGTAAAACACAAAATGGATTGTCATCAGGAGTACCAGAGCAAACATTTAACATTGGGGTACTTGGAATGATTTCAGACTTTTAAACGTGATAATATAAGTCTTTTTCACTGAGCTGCGGCGAGGCTAGTTCCAGTCTGAAAAAAGCTGTGGACAGTACCTTCTTGTCCCATTCATTTCCTATGGAGAATTAGCTATAACGCCCTAAGATCTAGTTGAAATAATTCTCTGATTATGATTTTTGCTTCATGATTTCTGGAAATCCCCCATAAAGAAGGAAGAAACTATCCACAGGTATTGGGCAAACTGGAACTAACGCTGCAGCGTGAAAAGAGCACATTTAACATTATTTAATTGTTAAATTTTATGGCAACGAATAATTTTGGTAGATTGGTTAGTTTGTTTATTCAGATCCCCAAGTTGACAGCTTAGCCTACTTCTAAACAAGCACAAACAAATATAATAATTCCCAACAACTTACATAACATACCATATTAACAAGCATCTAACATTATAACAATCAAGTTTCCAGCCTCATGTACGTTATTTATAAACCAGAATTATAATAATTCACAATGTGCCTAAAATCTAGTTGGGGATTACTCAAAGAATTTAGGACAGACCTGCATGCCCAAACTGCAGCCCGGGGGCCAGATGTGGCACTCGGACTGTTTAATGTGGTCCTTGGCTCATTTTTGAGAATAAGCCTCTTTCTATTTTTTTTTTATTGAGTAGTTTAGCTCTAGAGCATATACTGTATCTTGCTGATGTCAAATTTTATCAGAATAAGTGGTCGAAATCTTACCTAAACAAACGAAACAAAACAAAAAAACTTTTTAACACAAAAAAATGTGCTTACAAAAATGATAATTTGTCACACCAATGACCGTAGTCTGGCCCTGCACCATTTGTCCAAGTTCGAAAGTCGTCTAGAAAGTGGGTAAAGGACAAGTTTGAACATCTTTTTAAACAAGTAAAATACAGGAAAAGTGGGCGGGGCTAGGTGATAGTAAACAGGACTTTTCTGAGCTCTCTGACATCAGCTGCAGGACAATACAACATTCATGAATCAATTCAAATACAAGAGCGAGGACACTGCTACAAATCAGAAAAGTAGATTTTAAAAGTTACCAGTTTCAACAGGACCTCACGACTGTTTACTCTCTTGCTCTCTCCTCCTCACAGCTACTTTCATTTGCTGTCATTACGCTCCACTGCCCCTGCTGCGGGACAAAGGCTGTGGTGCTGCTGAGGTCACTGTGGGGAGAGGAAGCAGAGGGAGGAGGAGACAGGCAGGGGAGCTTTATTCTGATAAAGATGGGACAATCAACAAGTCCACCCAGTGCCACACTTAAGGTGACCAGATTTCAGCATTAAAGTCAGGTTTGTGGTAACCAGAAAATATAAAAAGCGCTTATAAGCAACCCTAACTCTAGTAAATGCAAAAAAATTATATCTCCAGTAGTTTTTCTTTTGATATTCTTGTCACTGATAATACTGTCCAACCAGTGTTACAGTGACAAGAATATAGAGTAGTTTTTTAAGGAGGGTTGAAATAATATTTCAGTTACAATGAACTACATTTGGTGTAACAAACTAAACGACAACTGACTTTTAAAATGGCGCATGAACTCTTTGCATGTAAAAATACATTATTGCGACTAATTTTTATGTCAGTATGAAATCTTTTGTCACTTATATTTTGGACATTTTCAGGCATGTTTTTGTCAAATTAAGCAAATAAGTGGTCAAAAACTGGGACCTATAGAGTGAACCTTGAGTATGTATGAATGAATGAATGTTTTTTTTAATATAATAGTCTGTAAAAACAACAGGCAAACAGATATTTACATCCACGTACAAATACTTACATGAGTTCACCTCCAGGTCCCAAGAAAAAAAGGGTTGCCACAGCAACAAGAAACCAAACTATTGGGGGAAAAAAAGTCCCAAAACAAGCAGCTTCAGTCTTAAAATAATCAATTCATTAAACACTGTTTGTACCCACAGAAGAACTATTGATGGTTTTGGCATATTGTAATTGTATTTCTGTCAATAATATAGATTTTAAGACTTGAAAATATGATCAAACCATTATTCATGTCTTTAGAACTAGTAGAATTTAGAATTTTATTGATCAAACCTGGAAAAACGACCGGAAATCACCTTCAATGTAACCCGAAACTGTGACTTTCCAAAAAAAGCAGCCCAAAGTCGCTCTAAAGAACTGGACATGGCAACGCTGGATGTCTGGTCACACTACCAAGGTTGGCAGTACATTTTAACAAGTGTTTGGATAAATTATGCTAGGTTTGTTTATGCTGCTGGTCCACCTGGCGACAAAACAAAAAACATCAACAAAAATTAACTTGGAACCATTCTTACCTTAATTTTGAGAAGATAATTTCAAGTTGGAATTGGCTACGTTGTGCACATATAAATAAAAAAAAATTCAAATCACTGTGAAAATGTGCAAAGAATCATTGCATTAACAAATGAAAACAGTGATCCAGTGAGTCTCGCTGTAATGTCTTGCTCCGTCGGGGAGAGGTGCAGGCGATTTGGGATTGGCCCGTTTCGACTTAACAAGAGAAGACGCAGGGTCCCATCGGGGAACGAGTCGGACGGAGAGGAAATGGACGGTCTGTCGAAAGCTCCTCATGTGTGAAATGTGGTCCTGTGAAGTTGGCATATCAAAAAACAGGCTTGTGCTGAGTGACAAGATTCACAAGTCTCTGAAAAGTGTCGTGTGGTGACAATATGACAGAGACGGGCAGCGGGCCAAAAGCAGACACATTACAATATTAAGATTCGGTTGTGACTAGTCAAAACAAGATCAAGAGACGTGGATGTGATGGACAAATTTGATCAAAACAGAATAGGGTAAGAACAAGAAAAATAGCCTAAATCACAAAATGTACAACTTGTATATTTGGAAGTCTATAATAGATTTGATTTTGTGTAGTAATAGACTAAAGCTGGACCCTTTAAGGCAGGGCTATTCAACTTTATTATCCAGAGGGCCGGATTTTATCGAGGATTGTGGCTTCTGGGCTGGGTAGTATATTCGGAAGACTAGCTTTGTTTCTATAGTTGTACTAACTAATACTGCAGTCTGTACAAAATGTCCAAATCAGCGTTAAAACACGATTAAGAACTCGTAATAACCAAATCTGAACCTGGAGTAGTTCAGTATTAAACCAGATCTAAACCAGGACCAAACGAGCTCTAAAGCAGAATTAAACCAGGACTGAAATAGGACCAAAAAAAAAAGTGACCATTTTAAACTGGATAATGAGTGAATAAATGCTTAAATTAAGTCATGTTTGTTTTGATTTGAGTATATTTTAGCCGTCTTAAAACAAGATTTGCCAACAAAAGAAGGAGGTTATGAAAAATGCTGCGTTTTCTCACTGGAATAAGTAAAAAATACAAATAGAATTGAGACAGACAAAAAATTACTAGATTGATGTGGAAGTAAAAATATAATAAAATATATTATTTCTAAATACTAACAGCTAAGCAGATTGTAAGTCGTAACTCTTCAATCTCCAATTTTGTTTGAAGCCGAAATCATTTTAGAATTTTCAAAAAACAGTACAACTTTTCCAGGGCCTGGAAATTTCATGACTTTTCCAGGTTTTCCATGACTGTACAAATCTTGTTTGTACAAAAATCTTCATTTTTTTTTTTCTGTAAAGTTGGTCTTAAACAAGCACACACAAGGAAGCTATCAACACAAAATTGTCTTAGTATGAAAAAGCAACAAATGTTTTTTATCCAAGCTCTAAATGGACCATGAAGAACAAGTCAATAACAGCACAGCCAAAAAAAACAAACAAAAATAAATACATAGATAAACTGATAATGAAATAAAATCACAAGTTTATAATGTTACTGACATTTTGATTTTATTAACGCAACATTTTCCGTATAAAACTTCATCTGACCCATGTTTTATTTCAAGTTTTGAGCTCTAATGACAACTATTAACCCTAATTATGACTGAAAAAATGTGAAATTCTTCTTTATTACAACAATGGTCCAAAGCACATCTTAAAACAGCAGCATCAGGCAAGAGAATAAGAAAGAAAATCATAGTTTACATTAATCTAAAATATGTAAATAAGAAGAAACTACAGCAGTACAAACGGAGCAAGTAACTTAAGATGCGGTTTTCTTAGGTCTGCCTCTGGGCTTTTTGGCGAGTCCTGGTGAAGTCTGCGTGGCCATTTCTGTGAATTTAGGAAGTGCTTTTTAGGTTTGGGACTTTTAACCGGAGACTTCTTCACACCATTAACTTCTGTGGAAAAAAAGTGAGATCTAAATAACTTTGACAGGTCGTTACATAAGATTATATACGACACACAGAGAGCAAAATGTACCTTTCTTTTTGTATACTCTCTTTTTCTTAACGGGACTTTCTTCACCGTCTATGCTGTCCTCTTCTTTTGTTTCCGTTTGGTTGCCTTCTGAAATGAGACAATTTGAGAAAAATATTACACATTACACATCATGCCACAATAAAGCTGAAGCAGGACAATCAAACCTGTAGAGACCCATTGCCAAGATTTAATTATCTCAAGAACTTTATATTCCTCTCCATCACAACATCACAAAATTAGAAATTCAACCCAGTTTATATTAAAAACAGGTGTATATATTTTTTAATTGGTGTAGTTGTTTCCATCCAAAAACTTTACATGATCAGGACTTGTAGACCTGGGCTATTCAACGAATCTTTACCACTGGGCCAGATTTTCTCAGGGCCACAGTCTGAGGGCCGGACAACAAAACTAAACGGCAAATAATTCAAAATAAACATGCATATCATATAAAAACAGGTTTAAAACAGGACAAAGCCAAAACAAACCCAGTGTCACTCAACAACCAGATTTGAACCAGAGCAGATCAGAGAAGCAGTAGGAGTAGAGTCGTTCAAGTTCCAACCGAAGACTTCACCTTGTCTACATCTTGAAAAAGACTAGATCACAAAATCTGACCCGGGACAAAACCAGGACTATAAGGTCTTAAATGGCATGACAGAATGACAAAGAACAATGAACTCAGTCTATCAAGCTACCCAGTCCATGGCCTTATTCATCATGCTGGGCCAAAACATACTGCTTCGTGGACCGCATTTGGCCCCTGGGCTGCCATTTGAATAGCCCTGTTGTAGACTATTAAAAAAAGGGTTCCGCAGAGCTACTCATGTATCGATACAGGGATATGTTGTGACAAGCTCATTGGCAATACGCGTATCGTTACAGGAAGGTGTATCAGGATATGTATGAAATATGTATCGAGATACTTAAATTATATAATTTACACTTATGAACCTGGACTGCAGTTTTAAGGCTGAAACTATTGAGCTGAACAATGACTTATCTGTAAGACACTTGTATCTAACATAAAGAGCAGTTTGAAAATACAATCCTCTGCATTTTGTTATTCTACATAATCAATACATTTTTGACTTTGATTTTAAGACAGACATACTCAAAACATGTTTTTACAGCTAAGATACAATACTTTTACTTTTTTTCTGTATTATGGATAAAAATAATTACCATTGTACTGTATTTTTATCTGCATTATTAAAACTACCTATTTGGCAGATTTTAATGATTTTTTTTTTTTTCAAAAATATATCTTTGATACAAGACATATTGAGGAGATTTTTTCGGATTTACATGTATCGGGATATGTATCGTATTGTGACCTGACCTCAGTATCAAAAAAATAAATACCAATTAGAGTCACAAGTGGCCAACTACCTAAAGACTCAGTTTGTATATGAAATTGTGTTTGTGGTTCAGAAAGCCTTGAGATGTGGTCACTAACTTTAACATATTAACAATATTATAACATTGCTTGTATCAAATAAAACAAGATTATACATGCAGATGAAAAGGTAGCCACTTAAGAGAGTCATTCACTTTAACAAAGCCAATCTCCTGGTGTTCCGCCTCTTCCTCCTTTTCACAGACCTGTCCCTTCTCTCTCTCACCCATAACCCCCAGGCCCTCCCCCCGATTCCATTTTGGTCTCCATTTTGACAATTGCTACCTCATGATCACTATGCAGCGCCCGCTGAGGTGAACAGATTGGCGGGATAATTGCATACAATAACCAGCGCCGAGGCCTGGTAACCCCTCGGCTGGCAACGACCATGTCCCCAGTGGAATCTTCCATATGCACAGAGAAGGAGAGAGAGAGAAAGAGAAAGACTAAAACAGGCTGAACGCAGAGATAAAGTAGGAATTAAGCGTGATCATGCTGGAAGAGCAATAAAAAGCTTGGAAACATTTATGGGCAGGATTTTCAAGTAGATAAAACCAAAGCACTGAAAGTTTGTTCCTTTTGTTTGTGGCTGTTGTTGTCTTCATTCATCTCAAAACTTGACAAAATGAGTAATGTTTTGAGAGTTACATGTCCTTTATCATATAACCAGTCACACTTTTTGGCTGCTAGCTTGCCCCGGCATGCTAATGTATGCATCAAGTTTTTTTTTGTTGTTGCCATTTTTGAAAGCTCAGGCATCTGATAATGACTTATGAACTTAAAAACGCAGGAGTAGACTTCTAGCTTTTTCACCTTGCACATCTGGAAACTTGAAACCAAGAGTTTTGTGAGAAAAGGAAAAAATAGGATTTACAAAACAAGCCTGAATGAATACAACAAGGTATGTTTTTGCTAGGACGTCAATGAAAAAGTCCTGGCCTTAGAAGGGAGAAGTACCGTACATGTTTTAGAGTGGTAGAAACTGTCAAAAATATTTAATTTGTTATGTAACTCTGTGCCACCTGGGAATAAAACCAGGAACCTTCTTACAGTAAGGCTTTGGACAATTTGTTTTGTGTCTCCTCCTCTGCAATATGCAGATAAACACTGGCCACTGTGGGCTTAATTTTGTGAGAATGAAAGGTGCTTGAAACAGACATTTTTTGGGGAGTGCACAGTCTACTTCTATGGTCTTAAAGTAGTGGCTACTGCTCGCACACTCAGTGACGTAATTGTCTTCATTAACAACTCTTTTTTCCTGTTTACATGCGGTGTATCCACTAAACCAGCCCCCAAAACCACCTCTGAATCGTATCCAGAGGAACGCCGAACACGTAGCTCGTTGTCGTGTAAAAGAGAAGCCAAACTGACATAGAAATATTGTAAAACTGATTGTAGTATAAACTGCCCCTCACCAACTTGTTTAATAATACTGAGAAGAAATAAACCTCAATTTAAAGTATTAATTAAATAGCTCCAAAATTCTAAGTCACTAAAGAAAATAAGAAGGATGCAGACAAGATATACTGTATGTCTAATTGTGTCATTCAATATGCCCAAATCTCTCTAAATATACAACACAAATCATGATTAACCCTGCAGGTTGTATTTGTAGGCTCAACAATGTCATCAAAACAATCTTACATTGGGCTTTACAGAAAACAACAACCTTTAACTGTATTTGTAAAGCAATATACTGCATTTTGTGATAAAACCTCGCTGTACGAACATTTCTGGACAGCGCACTGACCTGGGGTGTTGCGGTCCTGTTGACAGTGCCGAACTCCAGCTTCCCGTCGTCTTTGAGCTGCAGAGTTTTGAGTCCCGTCTGAAGAATGGAGCGTAGTTTGTCGTAGGGCGGCTGGTCCTGGTAACCCAGCGTCTTCACCTCCTCCATGTACTTCTGGAGCTCCTCTGCAAAGAACAAAGACAACGTGCAGGAAATGGATTATTATTTTTTTTTTCATGGCAGTCTAAATCAGTGCTTCTAAACCCCCTAAATAATAACAAAACACAAAGTGATGAAGTAGTCTTTAATTGTCTTTAGTTGGATTTTATTTTGAAGAGCTTAGATAAATTCATCTGAATATGTGTCAATATCACTGTATTTGAAGATGGGGTAACTAACTTTTTTTAGTTGTAAATTAGTAAACTTTGTGTTGTGCCAAATGCAAGACTTTGTGAAAAATGAGACCACTGTGGACTGTCTGAATTGAATAATACATTTTTTTAGTTCTTATCAGGAGCAAAAAGCAGTGCTGATTGGGTTGTTCTTTCTAGTTTCACTTTGCTGTTTGTAAAAGTAGGTTTTTAAGCCACATTTGCAAACAAAAATTAATACATATCTATATTAAATATGTGTTGATTAAGGATTCATGTCAGGAAGTTGTCACATTTAAAACCTAAATTGTGTTTGCAATGGGAAATGCTGCCTTTAATGTTCAATTTTTGACTTGACCAAGGGACCTCCAGAAATCATTTCCTGACCCCCAAGTTGAGGACCACTGGTTTAAAACATAAACTTGCGTCGTCTGCACACACAAAAAGGAGTTTTTGTTATTAAATTAAAAGGGCACCGTGTAAGAAAAAAATAAATAAACAAAGTGATCCAAGTATTGTCCACTTTTGAACACCAGGGGGAGCATATCCAGTGCATTTTGCCTATCTACAATGCTGACATCTAGCGTCAATATCACATTCCGGCCGTAATAAAACATTTCAAATACGTATAAATGTGGACTGGTTAACAGTGCTCTCTTAAGTATTCATGTTGTAAAGAATAAATATGATTTACATGTTTGTGGACTATATGTGATAATTAAAATTCCTCTCAATCTTACACAGTGCCCCATTAAAAGCTCAATGTGCCTCTCCACAAGTCCTGGACGCTTAGCCTGAGTAACAATTCGTATAAGAAATTATCTGTTGCCTCTCTCCTCATGTCTGTGGGATCAGTGTGACCGCTGCGATCATTTGTCATAATGTATCACAAAAAGTTCAAGCACAAGGACTATTCAGACTAGTCATTATGATTTCAAACTTGTTAATAGAACTGAACATTCTCTAAAATTATTTTAAAAATGTCAGATTTTTAAAGAGTATCAATTCTTGCTCAAATGTGTAATAGCATTGATGCATATCAAATTTTAAAAACTTTTGTCAATCCAGTACAGCAGAACGATAAGCCCTATATTTTTTTTTAATCGCAATATAAAACACAGAAACAGTGTCCAAAGTGGGGGCGGGGACCAAACTGATTGGCCTGTGAAGAAGTGCTGAGATTTGTTAGAAGTGTCTGATTACATTTTGAGTAGAACAGATTGTCAAAGAACATAAATCAACTATATTCTCCTAAAACATGTTACCAAAAAATAACAATTTGATTATTATCTTATTACAAATAAACTTTTTAATGCAACATACAATTAGGTTTGTTCCTTAGCACGCTGACAATCTTAAAAATGGCCCCTTTGAAGAAAACTATAATAATTTCGGCCCAAAAAACCAAAACAGAGCACTTGCAATAATTGTCAGAGTTCTTTAACAGTAGCTTTTATAATATGTGTACTTACTAATTTTAGGTTTAGGTATCAGCATCTATGTTTAGTCTGTATTCTAATTTTCAACTTTTCTACAAGATATACGCTACCCTTAAAACAATACTGACCCACAAATGCCATAGGTAACAAGTATAGCAATAAAACAAAATATGTATCCTTTAAGACTACTTTCCATGCTTCAACATCACTGTAACAACATTCAAAACAGTCTAAATTTAACCCTGACACGACTCGAGCATCTCTCTCCATCTCTTTCTTACTCTTCCTCCTCCAACACTTCCATTCCCACCATAATGTTCCACTCGGGTCGTCGTGGTTTCGTTGTGTTTGGTGTGACTTTCCTCCGCCGCAGACACGCACACACAGATGGAGTTGTAAACAACAGTTCGGCGGGGCTCAGCGGGGCGGAAAAGGAGGAGGTGTGACGCTCGTACTCCTGCCTGAACTGACACCGCCGGAGGTCAAAGTGCCAACATTAAAAAGGCAACTTCTACATCGACGACGACACGACAGCGAGAAGACGGCGAGACGCAACCACTTACAGTCGCGTTACAGCTCGTGGAGAACACAGACGAAGAAGAGTATGTTTTAAATGATTCTTTAGATATACACAGATGGGAAAGAATGTGATTATTGACGTTGTAGTAAAAGTATCACAGTAAAGGTATCCTGATGAGTAAATAGAAATGTGCTTTTAATGAAAATAGACTAAGAGATGCAAAATAGTAAACTGAGTTCAATATGTTCACAAATAGCATTTTTTATTATTATACTCGCCATATAGCAGTCGAAATGATTAGTGAGGCTCTTAGTATTTCAATTTCAGAATATAGTATTCAGAAACAATATTTTACTTCTTTAACAATCTGTCTACCGCAAAAAGTATTGTATGAGTAATTAGGATGAAAGTCTTTTGCATTGAGAAGGAAAACATGTTGATTACAATCTTTAGTTTTGACCAAAACGTACAGTTTGTAGAATTATTAGGTACCTCCAAGCTTCCATACAGAAACAGTTTAGACCATATGTGTCAAACTCAAGGCTCGGGGGCCGGATGCGGCCCTCTTCATCATTTTGTATGGCCCTCAAGGTCTTACAATGCTTACTTTCATGTGATATTAATGCCAGGAATTATCTGGGTGTCTTAACCCAATGAAAGGATTTGCCATTTTTCAAACTAATGCGTAAAGAGTATTCAGTAATTTTCACTTCAATAAATATACTATATTCAAATACAGAGTCGATTATTTGTAGGGTTAGGTTAATTTTACTTATAACCGGCCCTTCGAGGAAAATCCTGGAGCTGATTGGTCGTATGTTATTTAGGTAAAAAACTAACTTCACCACTTCACATTAAAATATGTATATTTTTTGCTTAGCTCATGAAATCTACAGAGAGCTGCAATGTTTTTTAGGTCCACGTGATATTAATTCCGTGTATTTTTTGTTGTTGTACACAGCCATGTTGGTTTCATATGGGAGACGATGCCTGTCCCTTGTGGTGGCGGTGACCATTGTCTGGATTTTCCAGGCAACTAACTGTACTTAATTTCAACTAACTTTCTTGTAAAATGTAATTCATTTAATACACTAATATATTGTTAAGAGACTTTGTTTAATGGTCATAAAAAGTATTATTCCAAGCGTGACCTTTTAACTGAGCCACAGAAATGCAGGTTATAGTAAAATACTGTATCCATAAAAGTATACATTCTATGTTTCTCTACAACAGTGTAGCAGGTTTTTCTCACCTGGTTTGTCTTGTGAAGGAAAGCACTTCTTCATAAATTCTGAAATGTTATCTCGACACCTAAGGCACAAAAATATATATATTTCACACCACACTTCACCAATTAACACATTTAGAATTTGCGCTCATATGTTTTTCTTGCCTGATTTTGGAGTCTTTGACGTAGATGGGTCCTGCAGTTTGTCCTCCCAGGGCAGCCGTCCACAGAGCCACTGCACCAGACAGTAACCCAGGATCTCCAGGTCCGCTCTCCGGCTCGGGCTGGACACACGCACAGATGGAAACATTTGAGTGGTATTAAAGAAAATATTTTTATTTTGAGAAAAAAGAAAATCCTAAATTCACAGTTGTGTGACATTTTCATGGCATTTATCTTTTAATAAAAACATGATATTTGGGCTGAATGGCAAAACAGTGTGTCATAACAGATGCTTTGGACTTTTTAGTTGATTTTTTATTTTTTTTTTCAAACGATAATGGAGAATGTCTTGTCATTCTCTAAGAGAGTTGTCCTAAAACTTTTCATATTTAGGTTTCTGACTGCCACTAGATTTGACAACTGTGACAGACCCAAACCAGGTCTAAGATAGGACTAAACTAATCAAAACCAGATAAATACGGATACATTTGCCTCTTGATTTAGTTCCCCATTTTAGCATCAACGTAGCAATACTGCACCAAGCCATTACAAATTCTCTGTTTTTGACAAGTTTCAGTAGTTTGTAAATTTCCAGAGTCAACCATTTACCAACCACTGTATAATATAATTATTACAGAGAAATATTAGTTTGGATTCTACAGTCTTAAAGGGACTATACTTAAAAATCAATGTTCCCCCAGCACAGAAATCTTGTTGGTAATGTATCTATTCATGCGAAAATTAGTCCGCAATGTGCTGTCTTCGTCTAATAATGTTTCGTTCGTTCACCAAACTCCACTAAGCTCGTCTGTTATTTAGAGCTGTGGAATATATTGAATTTTAGATAATATCTTAAATTAAGTAAAGGGTTCTAAAACTCAAATAGAGCAGGGGCCGAAATAATGAAAGTCAAAGTTGGTTGAGAGCCACATTTTAAAATACAGGACTCACAATGTTATATTCTATATAAACAAGCATATTAAGCTATGTAAAGCCTAATGTAGCACATATTCTGATACGTCCACCTCCATTGTTTTACATTTACATCATACACAAGTGAATTAAATTTAAGTTAATACAAGTGAGTAAATAATATCCAACTGTTCTGTCCTGGAAATTGCTTTATTTCAGAACATTTTTAGAAGTTTTAAAGTCACATCTCAACAATATAATTGATTATTCAAATTTAATATCGAGTCCGGAACAATTTGTCTGGTAAGAGGTTGCTTTCACATGACATCATATTATATATACTGTTGGCTAAAAATGTTTAAAAGAGATCAGGATCAAGCAGCTACAATTCATTTGAATTTGATGACCCATGATTAAATTGTTGTATATTACACAGTGACGTGGACTAAAATGTTTCAGTACATGTTTTAACACATTTTTGTTGAATTGACAAATTATCGTTTGAATATCGTCATCGACATATGCCAGTATCGAACAGCCTTACTGTTGTTGTTAGTGTTTGTGGCAAACTACCATTAGCACATGTTTTGCTGTAAAAAAAAGTTTAAAACACATCGTAGTGAACCATTCAGAGGCTCAGAATGCATTAGGCAAGTGAGCAAAACATGTGGACTGATGTAAGAAGTTTAAAATTAATAATTTCTGTTACATTTACCATTTTAAAGAAGCAAAAATCGAGTACAGCACCTTTAAGTTTCTTTGGACTGTATTTCCAATGATTAATCATTTGTAATATTAAAACTGAAGTTTGTCTATCCCCAAAACAAGTTTGATAACAACTGTTGTGACATCCATCACATGAAATATGGCAAAACTTAGCCTAAAATGTTAAACTTTCCCTGAAACTAAAGTTTCATGATTTAAAAACTCTTAAATATAGTAAGTTAGAACGGTCAAAATTCATTATTAGAAAACACGACGACTGCTAACGATGACTGAATTTAATATTTCATTTGCCAAAACATTTCACTTCAGGTTTTAGTGAGATGTCATTGACAGTAGATTAATTATTCATATTTACAGTACATCAATATTAACTGTCCTAAGTCTCCCGTAAAATAAATATGCTCACAAACTTAGAGATCTAGTCAGAACAGCGTGAAACTTACTGGCTCCTTTGTGCGCGTCGATGCTGGTGAACTCGATGGTCCCGTCGTGACATCTCTTTGGGTCCTCCTTGTACTCTTTCTGGACTCCTTCAGGACAATATCTGTACGCCAGCCCATAGTCCACCAAGTAAACCTGATTCAAAGACAAAACAGTAAGACGTTACGACTACGGTAGTCACTCACAAACTATGCATTATCTTAAAAATATAGAACAATCTGGCTAAATGTTCCGTTGTAACCTTAACTTGAGTATTATAATGCTACTTGCAGAAAAACAAAACATACTGTCTTAGTATGTACAAACTTTAAATGTTGTAGTTTCCCCAATATAACATTCTAAAATGCTAACAATGATATTGCTTGTCCAAAAATATCACAACTACAAATATTTAAAACGTACTTAGGCTCAGCCCAAAACTTATTAAAGACAAATATAAATAATCTCTCTCCTTTTTTAAATTGTATATTATTACGTACTAAGAAGATTAAACAAAAATTGGATTCCTGGTAACTAAAGAAGCACAGCCATAAAAGCCTAACCAAATTAAATCCCATGAGGCCAGTTTTAAATTGTCATTTATAAATAGCTCTTTAATAACAGCGCCAATGATACATTATTAATCTTCAGATTAAATATTTGCCCCTGCCCCCTCCTTGTTTTCCACTAAAAGCTCTTTGCCGCTGCCATCTAATCTGCCCCTGTTTGGAGCGCACTCACACACTCCCTCCTCTCTAGGCCTTAATTGAATTTAATGAAGGAACACAAGTGTGTTATGATAAAATAAAAAAAATAATGCCTGGCCAGCCAAGACTACATGTGGTTTCTTATATTACACACATTTAGTCTGGAACCTGGGTCTGTCTGGCTCTCACAACTGTGACTGACAAGATTAATCAACTAAAGTGGAGCTGCAACTAACGATTATTTTAGTAATCGATTAGTTGGGCAATAATCTTTTCAATGAATCGATTAGTTGTTTAGAAAACAAAATTCACTAATAGTCACAATATATTTGCCAAATTTGAGCAGAGATAATTTGAATACTTAAGTAGTTGGCGATTATTTCAGTAATCGATTAGTTGCGATTAATCGATTAACTTGTTGCAGTCCTAAACTAAAGAAACACATGGTCAGTTTGTGCTACGCAAGAAACGATTTCCAGAAAACCAACAAGCAAAGCACTGACATTAAAAAAAAGTGAAATTTTAGATTAAATGATGATATTTCTTTGGAACATAAAGATATTTGAGACAGGAAGATTTTTATGCCTGTGAGAAACATGCTATAAAATAGCTTTTGTGCTTGAAATTTAGTCAAAAAACAAGTTTTGGTTTAGTGTGCAAATCAAAAAGTCTTTGCTGGGATTATAAAAAAAATCTACTTTCAAGTTACAGTTGAATCATTTATCCACCACAAGAAAACATTAAATCAATCTGCATTTTTAGGGTTGTAAATTAATATTAATGTCTGAAGCACTGACCTGGCTTGGATCACTGTAGCTCAACATGAGATTGGAAGCTTTTATGTCGGCATGTACATACTCATGTTTGTGAATGTACTCCAAAGTGTCCAGCTAAATATAAAGAAAAATAGGATTAAACATTAAACTACAATTTATGTACAATAATGTAAAAATTATGAAAGGAACAACAGAAGGTAATTTCTAACCAGTCGAAGTCCCAGCTGCAAGACAAGTTTTCTGGGGAACCGTTTTCCACATTCTTCAAACTTCTTCTGCAGATCTGTGCCAAGTCGGTCGATCACCATGAATCTGTACCTGAAACACAAACACAAAATGCTAATATTAAAATCTGTGTAAGGATTAGTACATGTGTCAGAAACCACGAAAACTATATTTATTCAACAATCAATCAAACCATAATATGCTGCCAAAACAAGAGCTAAAATAGCTTTTGGCAACTTACTTCTTCCCCCTCTCTCATGAAGTCCTGAGCCCCAGTATTTGGGAACACCCAGACTCTTCAGCTTGTGCGACCTCATCCAGTCCTGAACTGCAAAAGAGAAACCAGTAGAAACACTAATAGATTAAATTACTTACATTTCACAGTGTTTATGTCTCTTTATGCTGTGTTTTTTTTTTGCATTGAGGGCACCCAAAGCAATGTCTCAAAATCTAAACACCCCCTCTATTGTGACATGCAGTGGCATTTTTTGTGAATTTATATTTGTTTACTTGTCAATTATCATCCATAACTATGGGCATGAACCTACTCACCTCAAAATAATATGTAAAAAGTTAATTGTACTGTTTCTACAGTCAAAGATGTTAAATACTAGCCAGGCTGGTGCCACTTAGTGTCTCCACTCAGTTTCATTTCACTCCAGCTACTAGGTCAGGTATTGCAGGACTGCAAACGGTTCCCAAAAAGCAGGAAGTACAGTCGTCCAATCAGCGAGAAGGAGAGGAGTGATAGGTTAGCCAGAACCAACCCGAGAGAAGAAAGCAGACTGTATGTGTTCTCTTCCTTTGACCTTGTGTCAAATATTAATTTAGAAAATGATATTATACCTTTAAATTTGCAAGTTTACCACACAGAAACCGCAACAATCACTGACACTCAGATTAATGCTTTACCCCTTGTCAAAACGATCAAAAAGCAGTGATTGGCTAAATTTTAAAAAAGTCCCCGTCTCCTGTGAAGAGAAAGAACCTCAATGACGCGATGTCAGGCAGCTCGTTAAATTCCACCTTTTTCTTCTCTTAAATGTAAAATTATTCCATGTTCCCTCTTAGTGCTTGCTTATCCCCAGTCCTGGTACCCCTGGTTGGGAAACACTGCCTCTCTGTGAAAGCTTAATATGTAGCATTGTAACTTAAATTTATTTAAACAAAAGTTGTCATCAAAGTTTCAGTTGAAGAAAACATGATCAAATCAGAATCAAATAATGATTTCACTGATATCAAGTGGCACATTGATTTACAAAAAAAACTTGATGCTAAAGTTATTTTCTTACTTTGTGTTTTGTTTACAAAGCCAGAAGGTACAACCAGCTTCTAACTTTTAGATAGGTTTGGATCCTAAGGCTAAAACCTCCGAGCTCTTTAAGAATTGATGTGTCCTCAGTATAAGATTTTAAAGCCCCTAGGAGAGTATGTTAGAGCTATACCTTTAAACATTTCAGCACTTTCACAAACACAGGGCTAACTAATGTTGGAGTGCGACATGCTAAAAGTAATAAGAGTATAATTCCATTGAGGAGAGTCGAGCAGGGCGGCCGCTAGCTAATCTGCTGCTGGGACAAATATTTACCAACAACGTGAGAATCCACCATGAATAAAATATGAGCGCTTGGTTCCTTAGTAATATAACAGTTAATTGTCAGGGGAGATTGACATTTGGATTGTTATTATATAAAATGCAAAGCTGTGGCCTGGGGGCAACAGAGCAGCCACCAGCAGCCTCTCCTCCTCTGCAGGTCCCTTCTGCGCCGTGGCTACAAGATTGTCTTTTTAATTAAGAAAGTTGGGTTTCTTTTATTTGTTTGCCCTGGTGATGAGAGACGCTGGTGTTATGATCACAGGGCTAACTTTGGATTAGTGAATGTAGAGTAGACTTTTGTTCTGTGTGGCTATAAAAATGACAGTGAAGTGAAGTGGCTTACTCAGCTCGGGCTTTGCAGCTCTCATGTAGAATTTGAGTTCAGAAAATAGGGGGCCACTTTCACTGGGCTCCTGAGAACAAAGAAAGAAAGGAAAAGTGTTTTAAAATAGTAATTAATGACTTGCTATATTAAGTCAAGAATAGCATTCAGTAGAAAAGCTTAAAATATGCTTTACATTAAATTCCTCAAGGATTACTTATACCAATCACTTGAAAATTTCCAACATATCTTTTTTCATTTTTATTCACCTCATTTTGTAGCATTTTTAGTATGAATAAGCTTCAGGGTTCGTACAGATTGTATTTTATGATTTTCCATGACTTTTCCATAACTTTTCCAAAACAATTGTCAACATTTCCATGACCTATTTAAATATATTGCTTGATATTCAATTGCATTATATCTTCGGAAATACATTAGTATAATATTATCTAAAATTTGACAATTTGTGCAAAAATCCCTAAATTATTACTTACATATTAAATCATTTCTAAACTGTACTACAATTATACATAAAAAAACAACATATAGATGTGATGCTCTCAGTAATATTAAACTCAGTGAATGTTAACTATAAGGTCCGTTTGATGCTAGATCGTAAAGGTGTTTCAGTTCAGTGGTTACCAAAGTGACCCCTCCAGGTGCTGAAATCTGGGGGTCACGAGAAGATTTCAAGATATCATTTAACAATTATGACTTGGTAGTTAATCTGTTTATTATTATTATTTTTTTTACTGCGTTGCAAGAAAACTCTGCACACCCCAGAGGGGACAGGTGCATAGGAACGCATCAGGTACTTAGCTTGTGGGAAAGAATCCTGCACACCGTCTCACTCTTTTAAAAAAGTTTTTCAAAAGAGTGAAACAGTGTGCAGGATTCTTTCCCACAAGCTATTTTTTTAACTTGAAAGATCAGGTTTGACTGGATTTTCGTCTCACAAAGCAATAAACTATTAAAAGAAATGCATTTTGACCTAATTTGAATGGTTTTCCAACTTGAAATTACGTACATATATTTTATTTTGCTGTGGGAGTTATTTTGAGGGTCCAGGTCTGAAAAATGTGTGACCTCTGTTCTAGCTTATGGCTAACTGCACAGCATTTTTGTGTAAGTTTTAGCTTTCACACAAAAGAAAAACAGCAAACATTATACAATATCATGTCCAGCTTTTGTTCCGCATTCTTGTTTGTATCCATCGCAAATAACTAGAACAGAAACTGGTGCAACAGAGCGAAAGAGAAATAAAAATAAAACAATAAGAATGTGTTTACACAGTGGACAAACTCACCACTTTGATGACGTATCGAGCATCTGATCCAACAGGTTTTGCAGAGTTTTCATCAGCTACAGAATAATGATAAAAAATAAAGTTAAACTATTATTACATAGAACTCATAACAATTATGCAACCAGACTATTGCTTTTACAAATCAAACTGGAATACATTACCAGCAGTAGCCTTTAATGGTATTCAACATTTATTGAAAATAATATTAATAGTATAAAGTCATAGTTCAAATTAAATTACACAAGTGAGACTAGACTGATTTATAATTTTCTGTAATAAATAATGCACCAAATGTTTTCCAAAGAACAGACCACATAAATATGAAAAACAAAATCATATTTGAATGAGGAATGCAAGACATGTTGACATTATAAACATAAATGTTTTTCTCACATGTTGACTTACAATCGCAGTGGGAGGAGTAATCAAAACTTTGACTAGAGAATGAGCTACTTCAGACATAATATATAATGAGTAAAACAGTTGTTTTGTTTTAGTTACTGAGTTCTACCCACTTCTAACATTACATGACACATTAGACAAATTATTACTTCTTACCCAAATAAATTAGTCCGAAGCCCCCTTGACCAATAGGTGCTCCGAGTTTCCAGGATTTCTTTGCGTTGTCTGTGAGCACCTCTCCTGGGGGAAACTCCTCTGCCAGCTTCCTCTTCGCTGGAGCTCTGCCTTTGCCTTTGCCTCCAGTAGCAGCTTTGGCTTTTGGAGGCATCTAACATAATAAACAACCTGTGTCATTCATGTTATTGTTTCAAGAAGCCAAACTTGTCACGATGCTAAAATTAGTCATCTATAACAGCAGCAGGATGCATTTCCATGTTATTGTGATTATATAGAGCTACAAGCTAGCGTATTTGGGGATTTATAAGGCTATCTACCTCAAAAGCATGCAAAAAGTTAGCTGATTTCCAAAGTAGTTGTAAATAAACTACATAGCTCATAATCACACACGTTTTAGCGTCAGGGTTGCAGACATTTCAGGACACATACACAGCAGCGACGAGACACATCAGAAACAATGCCAGACGTAAAATGATGCTAGATTACGGTTATATTTGATTTGATTACAGTGTTAGCCATGTTAGCAGTGGAGTTAGCTTCGCTTTCGAGATCATCCACTTCCGCGTTTTTACAAGCATCATTTCACTGCATTATACGCGTAAAGAGGCAGTTTAAGCAAAGCGCACAATTGGATTAAAAGTCACGTACCTTTTCCTAGATGTCAAACTTCAGTGTGATTTGTACGTGTTTTGCTTAGCTATCCGATACCAAACTTCCCGCAAAACTAGCCGACCGGAAGTGGCGTCACGTATTTTTTGTATTCCATTGGACACTTACGCAAACGTCAGAAAATGAGCGCTCCAAATATATTTTATTAATTTATGCGCCTCGGTTGCTTCTTGGGAAAGTTTATTTCTATGAACATTTAGACAACGCCTGAAAATATCTTGACAGGAAGTGAAATATGATGCTTATCAGGTAGTATATTCGTTTCTTTTAAACACGTTTCCTTTTTAATTTAAGCTAGTACAATGCTAACTTTTTGCTTTGTGATATTATGACTGTGCTAATGGTGCTAATACAGAAATAACAACCTAGTTTTGTTGTTTATTTGAAACATTTATAATTTTTTTTTATTTGTTTATTTATTTTAATTTTTGTTCAGTGAAATCATGCAGAAGAAATGCACTCACTGTTATTTACTAGAACAATGCACTATTTTCCAATATTTATGCATGTAGCCTATGGATATTATTGCTGTTTTTGTGATGATATTCGAGTTAAATACTTGAGCTGATTGTCATACTGAGTGCTTGTGTTACAAATTAGTAAAACCCCCTGCTCCCATTGAGAATCCACAGTGGAATACCTTGCCATTTGTTTAGTAACATGTAGTCAGCCTCCTGAAATAGACAAAAGCCCTTTGACATTTCTCATGTTGCTGTTTATGCAGTGGTAAGATGCTCCTCAGTACATACACAGGTCCCTGCCTTTGTTAATGGTCCTCTTGAAGTTTTAAGAGCCATTTTGTTCCCATATCTTTTTGTTGACTTGCCCTTCATGCTTAGAGAGTTTGTGATAAATATGGTTGTAGCCTCCAGTTATTCTCTGCGACACATCAAGTGCAAAAAAAGAGTTAATTAGCAAACACTCAAGGTACAAGTTTCAACTGTGACCCCGGCCATTTATATTACGTGCAGCCCCCTTCACTCGAAAGTTTAGAGAAGAAAGATTTGCATTAAAGGTGTTTTCATTTTTAATTAAACATGTGATCATGTAAAGTTGGGGACTGCAAAATTGCATTATCTTATTAGTGAGTGATTTGTTTGTTTCTTTGTTTTGCATCTTAATGTTCAAGGCAGTTCTATTAAGTTACATTTTTGCTACTTTTCAGAACACAAAGTCTGCAGAGAAATGTGCACATTCAAAATTCTAAGGTAAGACAAAGGAAGCACATTTTAACTGTTTTAAATAGGTTCAGAATCGTTTAATAGGAGTCGACGATGCATCAAACAACAATTATATTTCCTACCTGTGTTAGATAATACTTCCTCAACAAGAACTGTTTTTTTCATCTTGTTTTCTGACTGTAGAATAGGTTCCTACAGATGTTTTTACATGTTTTAAATTTTTATCGGCTTATGTTTCTATTTTATTGTGAACATTACAAAGTGCACATTAATAATAAACTACTTGTATACATATCTTTTATCATAGTTCTTTTAAAATCTAAGCAAGAAAAAAAACAGTTAGAAAAACATGCAATTTAATCTCTAAAAAATGATTTATTGTTTATTAGAGCAGCACATTTTAAAAAAAACAATATAAATTGTAAAAGTCTTATTGTGATTTTTTTTTTCTTTTTTACCAGTACTGTGATTTTGATTAGATTTAAAGGTGGGGTAGCAGATTTTCACACTGCAAACATGATTTAGGTTTTAAACTTCCTCTCATAAATTCTTCGACAAATGTTTAATATTGACATGTTTTCATTTTGGCTGCAATTACGGTATAAAAACCTCTTTTTACAGACTGCAACGTGAAACTGGAGAGGACCAACCAATCACAGCCAATCAGAGAGCTATAAAGTTTGTGTTTTTTTGGAAAACACAAACTTTACTAATTTATAACTAAAAAAAAGTTAGTTACCCCATCTTTAATTTGAATAATTGAATTCAGGATTTACATTTTTAGTAAGTCTGGGAAAAAACATATCTAAGATTCAAAATTAATAGCTTGCAGAAAATCACCGAATGTTTTATAGTTTGTGATGGAAATTATGAGACTTCAAAAATTGCAGCTTTTGCTAATTGCACTCAATGAAAATGCTATTTCGATTTATTGTGCAGCTCTATTGTTTCTAAGGTTTGGGATCGGTAAAATGTTCAGTTGACCTAATGTTAAACCATAGGAGATTTTAAATGGCTAAATAAATACCCCAAATAACATTTATAAAGCATATTCTGATACTACAAGATGCATTTACTATTCCAGCAGTTTTTCAGGCTGTTCTATGGGTGTTTTGTTTACTTTTTAGGGCTGAGCCATTTATCAAAAAATCGAGAGATCGAGATCAAATTGAACTGAATTGTCAATTATTTGGTTGTAGGTTTTGAATCGATAGATCGAAAACCAATCTTTTGTCAGTAAAAATGTGTAGTTTGGAGCAAAAGTCAAACTTTGAGGCAGAATATTCATATAAAGTTAAAAAAAAAAATCTAATAAGTTGGGACATATTAAAAGTTTTTGTTTTGTTTATGTTCATGAATGGCGTTTTTGATTTGTTTTTGAAAAGGTTAAGCAAAATTGAATCGAAAATCAAGATCAATCAATATGACAAAAAAAAAAATCATGATTTTATCGCTCAGCCCTACTTTTTTATATTGTTTTGGCCAATGTATTGCTATGGAAGTTCTGCAAACCTGACAAGAAACATGGCAGATCTGCCATTATTTCCACTGTAACCGTTGTCATTTGCCAAGCTTATAAATATAAGAAATAATGTCATGTTTTCTTCATTGTCCACAATATAATATTACCTTTTGAATCAGTCTCTGTAACAAACATTTTAACAGAAAGTCACTTGAAATTTAAAACAATAACCACAAGTCAACTAATAAGATGCATTCCTTACACATAAAATGTACAATGCTTGTTTGTTTGTTTGTTTTTTTACCAGTGGATGCTATGAATGAAGACATCCAGGTATGTAAATGCATAGAACCTCGCCTTTTTACAAAGTGTCATTTGAAACCAACATACACAGTTTCACTTGCAACTTGATGCACATCTCATGAATAAGATATTGTTTCTTTAGAGTCGTATCTTTTCCACCACAGCACCACACTTTACATCTACCAGCGCCAACTGTTTATTTATCAGCTGCACAGTGCGTCCTCTCACCCTCTTCAAACAAGGATTACTTAAACAACTGTTGCCATGGCGCCACTCACACTTCAATCTTGACATAAGAAGTGTTTTGCGCCGGAGCTGAACTGACCCTTTTTGAATTCCTGCAGCTTGAGTTTTCGGCGGAGGAATGACCCGGTGTAATGACAAAGAAAGTGAGGAGCAGACGGACGAAGCGACAGAAAAAAATGGGACTGAGAAGAAGAAAAGTAAAGCAGAGAAGCATGTGTCTTTCCCTCCCGACGAGCAGATTGTGTCTGGCTTTGCTGAGCTCCAAAACAAAAATGGTGAGAGGATAATCTGATGAAGAAGTGTGCCATAATTTTAGTATTTTACTCTTCACTTTTTTTGTAGGCCTAAGTATGCTGCTGTCACTACAATGGCTGAGACAGTTAGAATTACTGTGGCTGTTTGAAATAATTTAAATAGATTGTCGTTGTCTGGAGTGAACAAGTTTAACACAAGCCATATACCAGAAAGAAATAGTTTTAAGACAAAGACTGATTAATGAATTAAATCATTTATTTTAGCTTTTATACCATCTATCAACAACCCTGAGTTAGGTTTACGATTATTGCGTAATCGTTTCCAAAAATTGAGTAATCGAGAATATTAACCGTGACTCATAAGTTTTGTATCGCTCAGTTCAAGTTGTAAAAGTAGGTCCCAGACTGTTTCTTTACAATTGCAGAATACTGTTACAACAGTCCATTTTTATAAGCCACCCATTTCATTTGATCTCCTCACTCTCTGCAGTTAAGTAGTGCAACTGCTCCGGACTCTTTCTAAGCAACAAAAACAAACGCTTGAATAATCGTGCTTTAAATATTCTTTAAATAATCGTGATTATTTTTTTCATCAACCCTACCCTCTACCCCTACTCAATATGAAATGCATCCTTTTTTTATTTAACAGAGAAAATCCAATTGTGATCTCAGCTACTACTTTTACTAAAACAGGGCTATTGAAGCCACCATTTTGGTTCACACAAAAATTGGTAACATAGGTCAGTTATAAAACTAAAAGCACACGCATATTTGATTTAGTAGAAACCCCAGAAACAATAAACAAAAACACTTTGAGTGCCTTGAAAGGTGGAACAGCGATATATAAATATAGACCATTTACTATTTTCTAATGTTGGGCCTGATGTTGTGATGATGCTATAAGTCCAGATAGTGGGCAAGAGCCAGGTTGTCTTCTTAATTTTATTTATTTATTTGGAAAGGGACAATGCACAAAATAATGGACATATATACATATGTAAATATGCCAGATTTTAGCCATTGACTAATTTCCATCTGTAGTTCCTTGACAGGTGAATGATGCCATTTAAGGACACACACAAATAAAACAACAGAACATACAAAACACATGAGAAACTTATATGCAGATGTTAAAAACTGATATGCAGACAAAAAGTTACTTGCATATAAATTAATTGCTTTTATATTCTATGAAAATGAACTTCAGGACAAAACACCACAAAAAGGTGTTGTGACATAGCATTGCCATAAATAATCAGTAATCACGTGTAAGTGTACAGGATTAGTGTTATACAATGTCTTAACAAATGTGTAATCAGCTCAAAGTAACTCACAGTATGTTTTTGAGATTGTAATACAAATGTACTACATTTTTCTCCCTTAACTAGTGATATAATGTATTACAATTTACAGAACTTACAAACTTGTCAACAATATACTCGATATTCAACTTTTGGATATCTTCAAAACAACAATCACAATATTATCTAAAATATAAGCTTTAATATGCACAAGCAGGTGATAACACACCTCCAGAGCTCAATGCAACATAAAACACTTGTTTGTGTGGCTTGTGACCAGTGTGTACATGTTTCTACCACTAGATGGCTCAAACAAAGCCTCTGCTGCTTAACGGACACTTGCAAACAACAACTGATGCAGCACATTTATTGATGGTCTTGTCATCAATCAACTCTATTTCAAAAGTTTGGCAGTTTAGTAATTGATTTAAATGCAAAGCGTCTTTCGAAGGATATGTTATGATAAAGTATTTCCGTCTCCATAATCCTCGCTGGTGTCTCACATCTGGATTGTCCCATCCCATAAGGCAATGCTTGATAAATCGAGTTGTCTGATTGGTTGATTTATAGTCCAGACAGAGATCCATGTCCTTCTTTTCACTCCTCAATGACTGCCTCTTTCCCCGTTGTTGTCACAAACAGCTCGCAGACCCCCCCGTCCTCCCCCCTCCTGCACGAGCACAGTTTACCGTATGGCATTTCTGAGGCCCTTAAGCACTTTGAATGGTTTGTGGTGCCTCGCCGGGATGTGAAGACATTAAATCGCTGAATGAGTGTATTGTTTTATTTCAGCTGACAGATGCCTCACCTTGACGGAGGTAATGGCGGCCTACCAACAGAGCTGTAGCAACACCAGGTCCAGCCCAACGCTCGAGTGCTGGAGCTACTGCAGGTATGCTAACACAGACATTGTTTTAGAGTTTGGCATCTTACATAGGTTTTAGAGTTTGTCATTTATTTCATTTTATGTGTGACCTTGCTGTTTGTTTGTTGTGTTTTGTACTAGCCTGAGCCATTGTTGTTAGACATTAAAGACAGGATAGCTTTAATCTTCTGCACTTAAATAAGAAAAAAACAGAATGGTTATTTTTGGTGATCCTATGTTCTACATAGCTTGGACAGTGTGCTTGGTCCTCTGTCTTCTTATCTTCCATGTGTAAAAAATCTTGGTGTAATATTTGGAATATCCTGTAAACTGGACAAACAAGTCAGTGAGTTGTAAAAAAAATGCCTTTTCAACTTAGGCTTTTATTTTTCTGCTTTCAAGGACTTTGAAAGAGTTAATTGATTATTGTAACTCTTTATATTGGGGTATGGGCTTGACGTCTGTCAAACGTTGCTTAAAGGTGGGGTTTATGAGTTTGTGTTTTCCACTAAAAAGTATATGATAAATCGGGCACTTTGTGAAAAAATGAGACCACTGAAATGAACAATAAATAAATTTAGTTCTAATCAGGAGCTGAATGAATGCTGGACTCTGATTGGCGAGCTTGGGTGGTTCTCTCCAGTGTCACTTTGCTGTTTGTAAAAAGAAGCTTATAAGCCGTAACTGCAACCAAAATGAACAGATGTTGATATTGTTAAAGGTTTTCTGAGAGGACAGAGGTCAGATTTAAACCTTAATTGTATTTGCAGTGTGAAAATCATCTACCCCACCTTTAAGTGTTGGTTGGAGAAACTTCTTTGCTAAAAACAACAAAACGGGGATGAGAGCAGCAGTTTGGATCAAAACTAGTGTGACGGACATCTGGCTTCTGAAGCTTGAGACGGTGTTTTTTTAACACACTTGAAGGTAACATGAGTTGTAAATTCAAATTTCATTTACAGATTTAGCAACATTATTTGTTTTCATACAGTGATAAACTGTTGTATAGTAGAAGTCTTTAGGGTTTAGCCCCTCCTAGGGGGAGGGCTTAACTTAGTATAAATACAGCCAGTCTCAGTCTACTTCCATCAGATTGAAAATGACTTTCGGATGAGAGTTGAAACGTCTTGATCTTCGGAAACACTGTCCAGATGACTACTTTGAAGACTTCTACTATGGATCATTCCTGGATGAATGAGGGACTTACACGTCTTGTTGCCATAAACTGTTGTAGTTAACTGACAACATCGCTGGCTTGTGTTGCTGCGGCTCTTTCTGCTATCCGGTTGTGCTGGCGGATGCTAAGCGCTAGTTATTGAAATGTTTTATATCTTTTTTTTTTTTTTTTTTTGTATCCTTGCTATAGCTTTTAAAATCTATAATTATGTTTTTGACAAAATTGTCATTAGTTTTCCAGAAGAACTGACAAAAGGACTGGAACTGCAAACACACATTTGTATTATCTACTATTTCAGAAGTAATCTTATGTGTGGATAAAGTTATGGTATGAATCACAAATGTTGCAATTTTTACAAGCGACCATTCAAATACCTTCTTTCATCTTTCTCTTAAAAATTGCAATGCCTACTAGTTTAGAGTATTGAACCATATATAAACTTCTTATTGTGTTACGCTCATAACTCGCCGGTTTATCCCCAACAATCCTGCGCTTGATTGACAGAAAAGAAAACATGCTACACTTTTTAAAGCAATATTCCATTTAATCAGTGACAAGAGACCACAGGCTGCGATCACAAACTCCAGGTGAGAGAGGCTCCGCTGTGGCAAAATGAAATTACTCTAAAGCAAAGTGCATGTAACCCTGTCCGTGTATGCAACATCAGCAACTGTGCGGAGAAAATAAGTGTAGCATGCAATGATGTTACAGCCGCCCGAAAAGGATCAATACTGAAACTCAACCAGCAAAGAAACAAAAGATATGAGACGCTGCAATATTAGAGTGTGGAAGAGGCTGCAGTGGTCGTAGATCGGCTGAAAAGTTTAGATTTAAAACAGCAACAACATAGCAACACACAGTATATTCTACATTTTAAACTGGAATCTTTTTTAAGCTAAAACTTTTATTAGGTTCAGCATTTCGAGAGCCCATACACTTTTTTTTACGTAATACAGTTTTGGTACAACATCTGATAAAAGCTAACTATCAAATTTACTGGGGAATGTTTGGAATAAAATAAAAATTGAAACCCTATGTAGAGTCAGAAAAAACTCACCCAAATTTCTCTACCATTAAGACTTTTTATATGCGCTAAGCTTTTTATAAATATTTACTAAATTGCCAGGTTTTCTATAACTAGATTACATCATAGCTTTTGTTTACCATAATCTTTTAACTATTTTCTTCATTAATTTATATGAAACATTGTAGAAATCAATAGAGGTTATGCACTGACATTTTATTCCAAAAATGCTTGCAACATTTAGAATGAGTGGCATTTCTTTAATGTATTTTTTTTTGTCGTGGCAATGGCTTGTCTGCTAACAACAGTTGATGATTCAGGAAATTTTATTGTGTGTGATTTCAATGTCTAATGCTAAATTTGATCTGCTTTACAACTGTTGACTTGATTTTCTCTTTTACATGTCAGTACAAACCCAGTGCTCAGTAGACTTGTTGTGGGTTGAATTTGTTATCAAACTGTAGTTTATTTTTCCTGTTTTAGCTGTTTATTGAACTCTTCCAAGAGAAAATGTCCTTTCTCTCTATTGACTCTCATGCATCATTGCCACTCAGCATGAACATTTAGAATGATGCGATGTCACCTGCATAACCTCTGTTGTAAACAACTCTATTTCAGTTAGTGTGTCTTCTAATAAAACATCAATAATAGACTTTAAAGATTTTTACTTCTGCTAATTTGATTAGATTTACTTATTTATAATATATTATTTAAAGTTTTCTACAAACATTATATCTCCTCAATAATCTTGCAAACGGTCATGATTTATTATAACTGTATGAAACTAATTAAAAACATTTTTTCATTGATATCAATTAATTATTGCAGTTGTCATCAGACACATAAAAGTTTTGTGCTTTAAGTTAATGCTTCATGTTTGTGCTGACATTATTGTTAAGGGGCATTGTTAGTAATTGTTGCATACACTGTAGTGACACTTAAAATTGCTTGATGTTGGCTGCACTGAAACAGAGCAAAAAGTCACATGTGGATTCAAACTTATTCGTCAAAACTGAGTGCAGTGTTGATATGTTGGTGTAATCTGGTTCTGCTAGATGAATTGTCGTGATATTTGTGAGTTCACATGTAACCGGTTCATTTATGTTATAATTACACAAAATTGTCTCTGTTGCTATTTATTCTACATACCTGGCATCCGGTTGCTGTGCTGTTGTGGTCCGCCCACTTTTTGTCTTTGTGTGTTCCTGCGGTGTACAAGTCTAGATTGGGGGGTCGAGACTTCCTCTTCTCTTTTTCAAAACCCCGAGATGGAAAAGTTTGGGCCAACAGCACATGTTGACTCTGTTCACTTTTATTGTAATCCAGACTAAATGGACTCTTTCCATATGCCTCAGCCCAGGTTATACGATTAGAGAGGGCTACTGTGTCGAACCTATCACAGTGTAACATTGTGGTTAGAAAGCTGTATCGCTCAAGCAAACCAAAACAAACATGGTTGTGCTTAATGGACTATTTTGGCGTTTGAAAAAGGTGCACAAAGAGACACGGTAGTCGAGTGGCTAGAAAAAGAGTTTGACTCCTCATCACCTCTGGCCTTTCTGTGTGGAAGATCTCCCTGTGTCTGGGCAAGTTTCCTCTGGGCAATCCAGTTTCCCACATCAACCAAAGCATAAAGAGAAAATCCTCCAGGCCCCAGCTATGGTCCCGACCAAGCTTAGCAAGACAATCTGGATACCTCCTTGCACTTTGTGCCTTCCAGAGTTATGAAGTTTTAACCAATCAAATGTTCTTCGTGATGTTCCCCTTTATCAGTTGCTGTGTAGATTGAAAATGTTGATTCAGGTTACATGATTATGGAAACATTTGCACAAATCAATCTACTCTGTATATTTTATTGTTTTAGCTTTTTACTTTTCTGCATTGAAAGGAAAAGACTTAATACTTAACAGCAAATGTCAACATAGACAGAAGTGTGGGTTATTAGCACTCAGAAGTAAAAGCTGGATTTAATAACAATTTAGTTCAATATGCTTCTTTTCTGATATATTTACACATTTCTACTACTGTGCAGGAAAAGTCAGATTTCTTTCAGCATTTGTATGTGTTAACATTGTAGTTATAGTTTTGTCAATAGTTTAAAGAGAATATATTATGCAAAATTGACTTTTTGAGTTTTTAATTTTAATTGATTGTTTACCTTTGTAGTCATTATAGAGCTCAATTTTTGATGTGGGAAACATATGTCATGTAAGCTTTACTCTACTATTTTAATGGTTCTATTGCAAGTACTTTTAAAGTAGGAGCATGTTTAAGAGAGAAACAACACAAAATGCATCATATTTGTCCTTTAATATCAATTACATTTGGGGGATCGTGAATTTATTTGCTTTCAAGACATTTTTTTGTTACTTCATACTTACACACATCTATTTGATTGTATAAATAACACGATGTCTGTTTAATGATGATTATAAACAGTTATAAAATACCAAACGCTGTGTAGTGATCAGTAACACATTTCCTTCTGCAACAAGATAAGCTCACTTATTCTCTCTTAGCGCCACTTGAAACAGTCAGCCTGGCATTTATAATTCATTTTATGTACATACTGACTTTACTTAGATGCTCCGTGTTACATCGCTCTGCTCTCTACCCCCTGCATAAATTTCACTTAAGATCAAGGGGAATTATTTGTGGAAAATTAGCGACTTAGCAGTGCTTACATTAAGCACACAGCCTCTGTATTATCTCCGAGGTGCTAATGAACCCAGATACATTCAAAACGGATGTAGGTGGTCCTCCTGAAAGAGTAAAATATGTATGGTTAAGCATTAGCTAAGAGGGGCAATATTTAGACCAAAAGGGCTGCTGCTTTGAGAATGAATCCATAATAAGAGAGCAAAATGAAAAGATGAACGCCTAAAGAGCAAGTTTATTAAATTAGGTCTTTATAGGCGAGAGGCGATCCCCGAGGACCAGAGCTCAAGACTATTCAAAGGCTTTTTATTGCACCCTTGGGCCTCTTTGCGCTGCTTTGAAATGTGGGATAAAGCTATGTAGCTGTTAGTGGCTTCTTCACACGGGTGGTAAACAATTATTGGCTGGTGCCGGCGGGTTCGAGGCCGAGCTGAAAGATTTCAACAGTGACGACAGGAAGTGACCCTCTTTTACAGACTCAAAGAAAGTAGCAAAGGTGAAGAAATCTGATGTAATTGGAATGTAAAAGGGCTTGCGTTGTCATGTACAGATTTGCAACATTAGAGCGGTGCTATGCTGTTCGAGGCTAAAAAGAAACTTGGCAAGACCCATTGTGCGATTTCTAGTAATGCATAATCTTGGTCACTGATTGAGCACTTTCTATCATGATAAATATCAGTCTTTGTCACAGAAGAGCCCAATCTTGAATCAACTTTATCTTCTTTGAAACGACAGAAACACTGCAAACATCAGCTTCAGCCATCCAAGTACTTTGAATGTAGCAGCTAATGGTTAAAGGGTTATGAAGCAATTATGCAGTGAACTTGACTTTTATCTACTAGTGCAGAGAAAATGTACTACATGTATTACATGTTAAACAGAAGCGAGCCAAGTTTGTTTTCCAAGTTTTAAGTAAGTCTTAAGTCTTACTTGTCAAGGTCATGTCAAGTCCTAAGTCAGTGGGCCAAAAGTGGAAATTCTCTGCTTTGACTTTCAAATTCTTTCAAGTCTTTAAAATTAAACGCTGTATCTCTATTACTATTTGTCTCTGCGGAGATAGACAGAAATGTGGTCAGACTGGTCACTATTTTGATGACTTGACACTTGATAAAATGGACTAAGACTGGGGACTCGACTTGGACTTGAAGTTCAGTCACTTAGAGCTCTTTGACTTGAGACGACTTGACACTTCTCAAACATAATGTAATTCTACATTAACAAACTTCAGAAATGTATTTTAAATCAGATAACGTATAAAAGTCAATGACATTGTAGAAATACAAGATGTACTCAGTCAGTAATTTGAGATAAAGATTTGCAAAGACTTGAAACTAAAAGCAGAGGAAATGGACTTGACTTGGACTTGTGGGCACTGACTTTCTTGCCTGGGATCCAGAGTTTCTGCAAATTGCAAAGAGTGGGTCTGATCACCACTCCCCCGCCTCTGTTTCAGATCAATTCCACACTGTACCAGGCGATCAGATTAGTTTATTTGTGTGACGCAGATGAAACAAAGGAGCTGATTGGTCGTCTGTTATTGACCAGGTTCTGAACCTTTTTTGATCTTGAGTCCCGAATACTCATGTGCAAAGTAACCTGGGGTCTAATCTCATAGTAATTGTATTGTATTTTACTGATTGTGAGCCCTCAAAGATGCACTCGCGGCCAGATGGTTGAGAATCATTGATTTTAGACCAAACTCTTTACTCACCTCACATTACAATCGTTTTTGCTTTGTTCATTGATTCTGGAGAAATTTGCAATGTTTATTCAGGTCCTTGTGATATTTTTCCCAGATTTTTCCAGGTATTTTTTGTGTCGTAATCATCATCTGTCAGTTACGGTACCCTTTTGTACCGGAAGCTCCGATTCATCCGGAAGTGTGATTAGAGCATGCACACATTGAAAATAATAATGTAAAAAGCTTGTTTTTAATCTAAACAGTCTTTATTCGTGAATTATTTAACTGTTTATGAACAATTAATGAAAAGTGTTGTTTAAGAAATTGCCCAAAATTATATTTTTTTTGAGGCACGTAAGTTCACGTGTGATGATGCGTTCAAAGGTTGAACGGAAAGATCAAACTCTTGTATTACACTAGATAAACTGCTAAAAGGCAAATAACGGCTGTGGGTAAAGAATATAGGGCTTGTGGATAACGATGGTATTATGTGTTTAAAAAGAAGAACAAAAAATAGCCCTTAATTTCCGTTTAATTAGAAAAAAGGGAACTTCCGGACGGATCGGGTCTACTTGTACAAAAGGGGCTGCGATAACGTCCACTAAAATGCGAAAGCGTGACACCAGACATTACAATATACTTTTTTATATTGTCTGGTAATTCCAGTCAACTGACTTTCGACTCAACTAAGACTTGAGCCCAAAGACTTGAGACTTACTTATGACTGGTGAAACACTGACTTGGTCCCACCTCTGATGCTCAGTACTATCATTAATGCCATATTGTGAAATATTTCAGACACAATAATACCATTATCTTATAAATCAAGTGGCAGATTCTCCGTTATAAAATGTAAGAAGTGGGCACATTTAAATCTGGAGAGATATGCAGTTAAATTTGTGAATATAAAATAATGTGCAAAATACACACAAACAAAGACAAAAAGCAAAAGAGAATATATTTACTTAAAAAAACAATTTACCTCATAGTTTGTGTGTTTACTCTGTACCTGTTTTGCCTCTTTGCGACAAACCTTTTCTTGAAGCTTATCTTAGCACATTGTTGAATACATAACAGTGGATTTGATTATTTCCAAGTCATTTATATTGTTTTCCGCAGACAAACACGAATCTTATGAATGTTTTTAAGGACTTAGAAGTTAAGCATTTATGCCAAACTCAGAAGAATTGTAAATGAAGCGTGCCGTTAGGACTGCGGTTTGTATTCTCGGCGTGTTGGTGGGAGAATAAGCTCAGAATTACTTGCATGTTGGCAAATCTTCTAATGAACAGCTTAGTGCTTGTTTCCCTTGCAGATTATTCAGTTGAGTGGACTGAAGAGAAATCAATTACCACAACTTAACTTTCATTATTTATCCTACAGCGAAAGGAAAAAAAAAAAGAGAGATATGCTCAGAAATCTCACATGACAGAGCTTCACTGCAAAAATATCTACGAAACTTGAGCTCAGAATAATGTTTAAGTGATGGTAGATAAACTCACACACACAAACAGATTTCAAACCAAAGTGTGAGGAGAAGGTGAAAACAAGGGCTGAGTGAGGGATATACTGTACCTATAGGTCATAATTCTGATTTTGTTAAGCCTCACAAGAACAAACTACTTTTTCTGTGAAAACATAGCTGTTCAGTAAATAAGAAGATTACTACTATGTAGTTTTTGTGAAGAGACAGTTTATTAAGATTTCTAAAAAAGTTCACATTTCAGTCATTTCTGGGTTAATTTTCATGAAAGAAGCAGGGACAGAATCACAAAACTCCCTCTAAAAAGAAAATAAATGACAAAAAGCTGCTGTTAGCTTGCTCTGACTAAAAAATTACCAGTGTTGGAGAAAAACTATTGAAAAAGTAATTAGTTACTCATTACTTTAAAAAAAAAATACTAGTTACTGCCCCAAAAAAATAACTTAGGAGTTGGAACATTACTTTAGAATTACTTTGTGTGTATTATTGCAAACATCGATCAAAAATGTGATTTATAATTTTATTATTGGCATTCAAACAAAGGGCAAACAACAAATGAGTTGCTTAAATAGGCTCAAATTCAGTAAAATCAACATTTAAAATATCCTGGGCTGTTCCCGCTTCTGATCTGTGTCTCTGAGCTATTTTATCTCACACAATAAGTCACTTTTGTAGATTTTTTTTTTTAACTTAAACGTAACTATGAGTATTTTGTTAGTAACTGTAATTACAAGTATTTGTATGTAACTAAGTTACACCCAACACTGAAATGACTGTCACGGCCCCTTTCGTACTGGAAGACCCGATTCGTACCTTTAGCTTTACTTCTTTTACATTGTTTTATTCGTATTGAAATTTTAATTAAACACAGACGAAACTAAACTGTTAAACACAAAATTCCCTCACAGATTTCAACAAAGTAAATGATTGTAAAATGAGATTTTTACCGTTTAAAGCAGTAAATGCTTGATTAAGCTATTTGATTTTGTGACATCCCTCCTTACAAAGAAATGTTGAACTGTTCACCTCGCAACACACAAGTCAGATACATCCAGCAACTCAGCTAAGACGTATATTCTTCTTTTAATTACTGTTGTTGTGGTGCATTCTAAAAGTCTGATTCAACTCATTTCTTATTTTGTTTCTGTGCTGAGTTTTGAGTTGGTTAAAAGGAGGAGTAGGAGGCAGAGTGAGAGGCAAATCCCTCCAGAAATGAAAAAGACAAGAGAAAATCTGTTTTTTGAGACCACCGCTGCTTCCTCAGCTCTTTTGATTAGCATTAATGTTGCGCTGCGGAAGTCAGACACACACACACACACATAAACTAGCACACCACAACAGCCTGAGCAATTCTAAGGGGAAGACTTTTTTTCTTTTAAATTAAATGCATGCTGATTGTTATTGCGGCTCCTCCTCGCCTGTAGAAATAGTCGTCGTCGAGGTAAATGTCACTAAGTAAGTGGCTCGTACACTATTAGCTGTGCGGTGGTTAGCGAGCGAGGCTGTGCGTGTGAAATAAAAGCGATGAGAGGAAGGGTGAGGATGAGGGAAGAGGGGGGAGAGGGGCGTGAACAGCAGGGGGACCGGACATATGTCGCTCCAGTTATTATTACCGGAGAGGCGGCGATAACAGGCGCTTTGTGGTGCAAGAGGAGACAGTTTAAAGTAATGACACACAAAGAAGAAAATGGAGCAAGACGTGAACCTAAAGTATATAGAACAACATTAACTAATTTGTCTTTATTTAAACCGTATTGATCATTTTGGTGTTTCAAATAACATCCATGGGGAGTCTGTATTGGTTATTGGTTTTAAAAGTCATATTATGCTAAATTGGATTTTTGGAATGTTTAGTGCTTCCTCACTCTGTATGAGACCAAATTCTTTCCTCTCTGAGTTTAGAACTATTCTGAATTTCCCAGTTTTGAAATATGATTTGTATCTCTGAGATACAATCTATAAATATTCCAGACTTGTTTCGAAGATTTCTGCAGCTTTAGCACAAAACATAAAATCAACTTGATTATTTCTTTTGTATGATTTGTTTTACAGCCAGTAGATGGAGCTTCAAGTCTCTTCCTGGGGCCTGTACAACCTCGCTGAGCTTATCATGGATAAGTTTCTCTTACCCAGTTAGACAAACCAAGACATGAGCCTCTGTGGCTAACACCAAAAAGTACACAAGGAGCTGGTTTTAATGCTTTAGTATGAGAGAGCAGTGCACAGAGCAGGACTGAGCTACTTTCTTATTCAGTTTGTTGTCAAGCAGGGTTGTGGGTGAGTTAGTCGCAAGTATATAGTCGGGATTTTCAAAGTGGGATCTGTACACCTCCATGGGCCATGTGATGGGAGACCTCCAAAATTCTTTATTACTTGAATAATACATACTCAAACAACCATACAAATGAAATAAGAGGCCATTAAAAATGTCTTTGATCCGAATTTGATGATAGCTTTTTAGACTTTGCAAAAAGTTTGAGAAACCCTGATCTATAGAAGATTATTTGTTTATCAACACGGGCGATGCACACGCACCTGGAATGCAGAAAGCAGAAAGAGCGGCCACTCTTTGACGCAATAGAGTTTCTCAGTGTGCAAAAACAAAAGTTATACTGCTGAATCAACATTTTTGTATGAAATTTGACCTTACGACCTGTAAACGTTACATTCAGGTGAGTCAAAAATTGTCTGATCGGTTCAGACAAACCTGATCGAAACAGCTGCTCTCGTCCCATTTTATTGTTTATTCAAAAAAGTTTCCCCAGCCAACCTGATGGAAAGCGTCTCTTTCTGCATGGAGAATGCACAGTAGAGCGGAAAGTTTCGTCGACCGATATCCCTCTATAACTTCATTACTTTACTAGAAAATCTATTTTACTTTTGCAATCTAATGACATAATGTCAATAACTGTGAAAAAGAAAAAAAAACAAGTTTTAGGCATTACCTAATAAATGACAACAATGTAACAGAAGACATTTTAGCTGGCACAAGTCAATTAAGCATTACAGACCTATAAAACACCAACCTAAATTAACATAAACTACTGTGATACTGTTTGCGACTGCAGACAAACCCACTTCTTAAAAAGCCGGTCTTTTACATGCTCTGGCTCTAATTGAACAGGGAGCCGGCACAGTTAAAGTGAATGGCTCGTGTGATGCACTATAGCGGGGCACTATTAGGCTGAATTGAATTTGCACGCTCTGCTGCTCACACAAGTAACACGAGGGCTGTTGTAAGGAGGATAACATCGCTAACATTACGCCTTTCTCACAGTATTAAAATGACCACGTTTCCAAATAGCCCTGACACATAACTATTCTTTACATCTGTAGTACACACTGAAATGAGCTGCTCATCATGGGCTTTTAATTGCTCCGAGACACCATCGCCCCGAAATGTTCTTAAATAGCACGTATAAGAGCCATCCAATCACAGATGAAGTTTAAATTGTCCATTTGCACAAATTGCGGCTAAAAATATCAGTGTTTTTACTGGAGCATGTCTTCTGATGTAACAGCGTCATTGGCCTGCTCTTTCAAAGTTCAACACGAGGTTAAAACTAAACACACGACGCAATAGACAGAAGCAGAACAATCCATAATAAAGATTTGTGAACTTCTTAGTTTTCTGACCTAAGCAATTGCTTTTATAGCAGTATTGCAATAAAAGCTAATCTCTATACATCTACATGAATATCTTTTTGGAGCATTTGAAAAACACATTTTGTCCCTGTTAATGCTTAGATTAATTTCTTGAAGGAGGAGCTCAAATCAATAGAATTAACCAACAATTTTTAAAGATTTCTTTTATGATTTTTATTATGTAGCTTTGAATAGAATAAGGTTGGAAAGACAATTTTACAAATATAAAGACAATTACAAGTATTACAAGTATAAAAACAGCAAGGTAAGCTGCATTGGTTGTGCTTTGTCAAGTCCTTTTTAGATCTAAAGTTAAGCATTTTTCTAGAATGAGATTACAGCAGCTTATGTTGGTTGGGTGTCTCCACCTTCCTTTCGGACTGTACTGATTGACAGATTAATTAGAAATCAGAGACACGCATTTTCCGCTGTATAAAAACCAACATGGCTCTCCCGACAAAAAATACTAAAAAAATATCACGTGGAATGAAAAACATCAAGATTTTGCAGAATCAATGAGCGCTTTTCCACCTTACAAGGCACTCAAAGCGCTTTACAGTCAGGATCCACTCACCCAGTGTACGCAGACACTGAGCCATTGGGTAAGTGTCTGCCAACACAACGATAATCTACTCCTTTGTCCCACTGTGGCACATGGTGTTCCAGCAGTCTCCCATCCAAGTACTAACCAGGCCCTTTCTTGCTTGGCTTCTGAGATCTGATGAGATCAGGCTTTGACAAGCAGGTATGGCTACAATATCTATTTAGTCGTGAACACAATCTAAACATAGACATGTAGTAAATACAATTTGAGTAATAAAACATAATTTGTATGATTCTAAATCCTTTGGCGAGCTACTTAGAAGGTGGTGGCGAGCTACTGTAGCTCCCAAGCTACAGGTTGGAGACCCCTGGTATAAGGGCTCCAAAGGCCTGATCAGACCCTGCAACTAAACATGCATTAATGCAGTATTTGCTCTTGTTTACTGGCTTGATTTCGGGTCTAGGTCTAGAATGTAGTATTTCATTTTCCTCCAAAAATGTCCTACAGAAGATATTATTATTCAATGCTAAACCAGATCTAATGATCAAATATCAAATAAAAATTGTGGCTCGTCGTGCACCCCTATGGTCACTGTCCCCCCAAAAATCCAGCCCAAGTACTGTATAAACCAAAGCAAGACAAACACTTGCCAACTCACTCTTATATCTCTGATTCTGGTCTTTTGATATTGACTTCCAGTGCTTCAGAATCAGTTTAAAAATGTCAATATATTGATTGCACACACACAACAGAGCACTGACTCTGCTGGTCAACAGTTTTATAGGATTACTTGTATTACATTTTCTAATATGTGGATAGCACTTACGTTAAAAATGCTGTTTGAGTGATTGACTCTATTTTATTTTTAATAGTAGATAAAAACTAATTTGATTGGCTTTTATTTATTTGGTGATTCTCTATCTTTCAAGGCACTCCAGTACTTTATTAAGGATTCACTCACCAAGGTGGTTTTAAGCATCTTGCCCAAGGACACAACAACTCCAGCCTTCCCACTGTGGCACCTGGTGTTCAGCGGTCTCCCATCCGAGTTCTAAATCAGGCTTTTGTTTTGCTTAGCTTCTGAAATCGTCAGTCAATCTTCAGATTAAAAGATGAATATTGCAAAAATAACAAAAGCATCACAAGACTTTCAAAACGGCAACATGTCTATAAATTAGGTCCAGTTTCGATTAGCAAAATAATTGTTAGTTGCATCCTTACCTGTAACACTTGAATTTTGCTAAATGATTGTTTAAGCTGCCAAGTTGTCTGTGCATTTTGCTGCTTTTTGACGACATACAATATGTGGAGGAATTCTGAAATTACTTCTTGTTTTTTCATATTTTGCAACTTAACTGCCTTAAAACTACACTGTAAAAAATCCTAAGGTCAATACGTTTTAAATCTTTGTGTTAACTTTAAAGTTATAAGAGAGAGAGAGAGAGAGAGAGATAAAAGAGAAGGGAGAGAGAAGAGAAGAGAGAGAAATGAAGAGGGAGCAAGAGAAAGAGAAGCAAGAGAGATAAGTGAAAGAGAGAAAAAAGAAGCAAGAGAGAGAACAGAGAAGAAGAGCGAAATGAAGAGAGAAAGAGCGAAAGAGAGAGAAGAGAAGCGAGAGAGAAGAGAGATATGAAGAGAGAGCAAAAGAGTGACAGAAAAGAGAAGAAGCAAGAGAGAGAGAGAAGAGAAAGCACGAGAGAGAGGAAAAAAAAAAAGCGAGAGAGAGAAGAGAAGTGAGAGAGAGGAGAAAAGAGGCAAGAGAGAGAGAAGAGAAAAGAAATGAAGAGTGAGAGAGAAAAGAGAAGCAAGAGAGAGGAAGAGAGAGAGAAAAGAGAAGAGAGAAAGAGAAGAGAGAATGAGAGAGAGAGAAGAAGAGAAGAAAGAGAAATGAAGAGGAGCAAAAGAATGACAGAAAAAGAAGCATGAGAGAGAAGAAGAAGCGAGAGAGAGAGAAGAGAAGAAATAGAGAAGAGAAGAGAGAGAGAAAAGAGAAGCAAGAGAAAGAGAAGAAAGAGAGAGGAGAAGAGAAGAGAAAAGAGGAGAGAGAGAGAGAAAGAGAAGAGAGAGAAGAGAAGAGAAGAGAGAGAGAAGAGAGAAGAGAGAGAGAGAGAAGAGAGAGAGAAGAGAAGAGAGGGGGTGAAAGAGAGAAGAAAGGAGAGAGAGACAGGTACAGAGAGAGAGAAGAGCAAAAAGGGGAAGGGATGAGGGGGGGGCAGAGAGAGAAATGAGAGAGAGAGAGTGGAGAGAGAAAATAACAGTTTAATTGACATCAAACTTAAAGGCAAAAATTGTACTTATCTTTTTAAGTTTAACTGCCTTATATTTTTTACAGTTATGACAAGTATTTACTAAAGCTCCAAATTAAAACTATTTTAATATCTGTCCTATAACATAGACACAGTTTTGCACAAAAGACATCACTAAACACTCACCATCATGTCCTTCTGAAGCTACGACAAACGCACACAGACGTCCACAAAAGCCCAAAGTCGATTTGAATTTCCCGTTTGTTTTCAGATCTAGCGTTTTTTTTAATCATAAAGGAAGTTACTAAATTTGTCTCTGCTCTTTCTAGACACTGCCGCTTTAATTGCTAATTGTTAACAGCCAGTGAATACATTGCATATTAATTAGATTCCCAAATTTGCATATTTAATTTGCTGCCTTCAAAGGGTGTGAGATAAAAGGTCGTGTTATTTTAAATTATTTATCCTTTATGGCGGAAAAAGATGCAGAAAAGGGAAGGGATGTGGGTGTGATTTAGTGAACCCTGAAGCTCTGAAAATGTGTAAAATATGTATGTCAAATATATACAGGACTGGGCAGAGGTTTTAGCGAGGTGTGAAGCGTCGCTGTCAACGGAAAGTGCTCGCATAAGTGTGGACTTTTAGGTTTTATTTTGTTGTGAAAATATCAAGAAAAGGTCATTAATGAAGGATTTGAAAGAGCGTATACGTTTTTTTGGTGCGAATTAATCTGCAGCAGACAATTCCAGGCCAGTTTGAACGCCACTGCTATAAGGCTCTTTTAGGATTGAACGCTACTCAATTCACAATGATATCAAATTATTATATTTTGCACAACTGTAGCAATACTTTAGGTTTATCAGTACCTTCCATAAAACTTACAGAAGCTACTAGAGATGTGACGATATTGAAAATAGTATTGAATCTTTTAATACTTGTGCTTCATTCCATTTCTGATGTTGGGTTTGATGCTCATGTGTCCCTTCATTACTCTGTTTTGTACTTTTTGTGCAGTTAGGAAAGGGTTGATGATGTGATTGTCATTTCTCAGTCATAGGAAGTAAACAGCTGTTTACTGTGGTTATATTCTTATTGAGGTGAGTCTTGTCATTCTGTCCCATTTTGTTAAACAAATTGACTCAGGAATGGCTGAAATATTAACTTTTTTTACATTATTTAAACTCCTGATCCTTAAAATACATTAAAGCAGGCAAGTTTTATTAAGCCTACAATTCACAGAGTTGTAGGCTTAACAAAATCAAAAACATATCAGAATTGTGACCCATGTATCAAGACAATTGAATCGTGACTAAACAGAATCATCCGTAGAGGTTACATTTGGTAGGGATGCACCGATCCGACACTGGGATCATGTATCTTTGCAGATCCCGAAAATTTTGCTGGATCGGGTGTCAGCTCCATGATATTGGTTTAGCTGAGACCCTGGTTGTGTCTTTAATTAGACATAATGAGACTAATTTACTGGCCAGTGTGACCCAGAATGTCTCATAATGTTTGATATTTTACTCAGATTAAGTTATTAAGATGCACCTTGCCCTGTGAAAAAAAAAGCCACATAGTACTACATATATGACCAATTTTTTTTTTTTTTTCTCAAAAACACTGGTATCGGTTGATATCGGGTATCGGTAGATGCCTAAAACCAACATATCAAAATTCGTGTCAAAACTGAAAAAAGAAAACAAACAAACCAACAAAAAAAATAGATCTGTACATTTGACTGTGTTCCTATAAAGCAGGCCATATTTAAATCTAGACAAGTAGTAGAGATAAATTATCATTTTTACAAGCGTGTTTCTGTAAAATGTAATCTATGTAACCTCATTTTGTACATTATTGTCATATTTATTAAGAGCATAAATGTTGACACATGCTTCTTACAAAGCAGTCAATAAAAAGAAGGCATAAGACTTGACACAATTCTGTTTTGTCAAAATTTGATTCTTGTCTCTATACATTGGTCAATATTTTGATATATTTTTGATATAGTTAATCCTCACAAGAACAAACTACTTTTTCTGTGATTTTGCTGAAGGAAACATGGCTTTTCAATAAATAACATTATTTAATGTAATCTTCAGTGGAATAAATCACTAGTTGATTCAGATAATATTCAAAAAGTTCATGTTTCAGTCAATCCTGGGTCAACCTGCATCAGACCTTCGGCCCACAGTTTGCCCAGGTCTTGTATTGTGAATGTTTGACCAGTTATTTAATACACATTTTAATACAAAGCAGCACGCTGGAGTGAAAAATGCTCCAGAGCTGTTCTTGTTCTGTGTAAGTTTGAAGACGTTCTGCCGTCCTATGGAGAATTGGACGGTGAGAAATAGAAACGCATTGCTTTTCGTCACTCTCTCTCTCCTGACACATCAGATGATTTGGCAGCCAACTGTTTTTTCTTTTTGCAAATTTGTGCTTTTTAACAACACCAGCAGCAGCAGCAGAAACAGCAGCAGTAGAGCCTTAAAGTATACTGTATAAGCCTGGAAAGTCACTGCAATTATAAAGTGTAGTCAGTTCATTCATCGATTTGAAGAAAACTCATTGGGAATTTTGTTTAATTTCGGTATTTTAAAGAGTTTTGGTGGAGGCTGCAAATATCTTTTCTATAGTGCTTTCCCTATAAAATGTTACACAGCATGTGATGCTAAAAGGCCAAGTTAGATCTGTGGAAAGGCGCACCAGCTCACTGCAATAAAGCTTTTTTTTGTGGAGACTTAAAATTTCTAAATACTTAAAATAGCATTAATTAAAGAATGATGGACAAATTTAGTCATATTGACCCAGCAGTTTCAATTGTTTTGACTAGTTAGCAACCTGCAACAAACGTGGCCATTATTTCTGGTAACTGTTGTTTTTTGATGTTGCTTCCCAAGCTCTATTTCGCCAGTTTTTGGCCCACCCACTTTATTTGGAAGTGCACCTTCTGTTTTTAATCAAATCATCAAATCAAATCAATTTATTTTTGTATAGCCCAAAATCAAAATAAAACAATACATATTCAAGTGTTCAGCCTGTAGAATTCAGTTGTTGAGTTTATATTAGCTGTCATTATTTAAGATTTCACGAACAAGCTAACATTTAGCTACCTTAAAAGAGCAGGAAATGTTCTGCCAAGTGTGACGGGCGGAATAAGGTGAATACGTTTAATGCCATACTAGAGAACATTTTAAATAAAGCACTAAAATCACCATGGAGTCAAATAGGCCTGGGCGATATTGACAAAAATTATAGACATTTTTGGTCGACATTAAGACTATCAATGGTCTCTCATCAATGGTCTATCAAACGGTCTGACCAAATATCTAACCCAAGCTACATTCACAATTCACAAGCTCAGATGTTTGCATGATAATCAACTACTCGTGGAGAAAAAGCTTGCTATAAAAACAGGTAAATTAGATTTCATATACAAAATGTGAAAATTTCGCAATGAGACACCAATGAGTGATCAACTGACTAAAATATCACAGTCTAGCTTTATCATTTACAATGTAGTTTTCTTAATTTGTTGTTATTTGAACAGCCTTTTTTGTTGCCTTTTTCTACAAACAATATACTTGATATTCTGTTTTTGCATATCTTCAAGACAACAATCACGATATTATCTAAAATTCTATATTTTGCACACCTCTAGAGTCAAGGGAGCGGAGTTTCTCTCAGCAATGTTGCATATTATAGAGTATCTTTAAAGATCCTGTATATTTTATCCACAACAAATTTCCATACATTACAGTACTTGACTTCAACAATTGCAATAGGCACTATATTTACACTCTGAGAAACTACTTTTTTCTCTCTCCTGTCTTTACAAGTCTAAGTTTGTTTTATTTTTTTCAGTGCAGACAGGCGGCCCGGCGGTTCTTCTCTGTGTGTTCTCCTTTGGCTCGCTGCCACAGACTAACTGGTTTCACAAACAGCCACCAGCCGGACGCCATGACACTTCTGCGCTCACGCTGCTGCTAAAGACGAGTACAAAAACAGCACAGGTGTATCGAATGTGCGAGAAGGACTCAAACCAGGCACTGCTTTAATTGGGCTGAACATAATAGATTTCCATTTCACCATATGAGAATATACCAAGCATTGGCACAGCATCTGTGTGTTGCTGTCTATTCTGCACAAAGCATTTACACACACTTTAGAAAATAATCCTATTTCTATTTTCATATACCATTTATATGTTGAAATCAAGTGGTCATACGGCTTGAATTACTTCTTTGTCTAAAGTTATGTACACACTTAAAATTGAATTATCATTGTAAGATTTTTGGAGGTATACGTTTGATTAAAATGACCTTTCCTTCATATTTTGCGTCATTTAGACCAGTGGTTCTCACACTTAAAGTAGGGCTGTGTAGTTAATCGAATCTCAATTTCAATTATGATTATTGTGTAATCCAATAATTGTGATTATTGACCGTAACTTATAAGCATGCTCATAAATGATATATGATAAGTAGGTGGTTTCTTGACAATTTTAGAATACATTTATGTTTATTTTTGTGAGATCTGTCACACATTTTTTTATCACTTCACTCTTTACATTTAAGGCTCACTAACGCTCTGCATTCTCTCTAAGCGAACAATCGTTTTAAATAATCGTGATTTCAATTCTGATGTAAATAATCATGATTATTATTTTTATCATAAGCGAGCATCCCTAGCGTATAATATTATGTTCTCTAAGTACCACCAGATCAAACTTGAACTATATTACAGTATGTCTAAATTAGAGCTAAAAATAATTGAAAATAATTATAAATCAGGTTTAAAGCAATGGTCATTCGTAGATAAGGCGATTCTAAAAGATGCTTAGCTCAAAACTTTACCAAAACATGAATAGATTTATCTCTAAAAAAAAACAAAAACAACAACAATATATTCACACTGCAGCTGGCTTTAAGTACTACCAGAGGCAGTCCAAATACCACCAGTGGTACATGCATCACAGTTTGAGAAACTATGATTAGAGAGTCCAAGAGTGACATAACCTCAGACTTACAAATGTAGATTGTGTTCCCTTTAGATTCAAGTATAATCAAATCAGAAATCGTGTGTAGCTTCGCAAGAGTACTTTTCTTTGTCAATTCCTACAGTAAATTTACTGTGTTGTTGTTTATTTACTTTATAGAAATGTAATGGCCACTGCCATCAAACGTAGTAACTTGAACTGGTTTAATCATCTTTATGCTCTCAGGACAACTTGAGAAACTCTGTATTTATTGACTCCACATTGAACATTTCACACAATCAAACTACTTTATATAAAGCTGTAGCGACTAGATTTTCCTGATAATACGAAACAGAATGAGGCAAATATAGATGCTCTTTTATATATCTTTGAATTCATGCTTCATCAAAAAAACTGCATCCATATATTTATTTATTGGCTAACTTTTTCCCCAAGTATTGAAGGGTTTATATGAAAAATATTAACTATATCTATCATTTCACCAGATCTTTCGTGAAAGCTTTGAATGGAACCTGCCACTAGTGACCCAGTAATTATCATTTGTTTTCCTCTCTTTTGTGTTTTATTTTTACATTGGTTTAACTAATGTATCTCTATGGAAATCTTGCATACCTGGAGCAAAACGTCAGTTTCCATAGTTCTCTGGTTGGTTTTGGATCTGACAGAACATGAGCTTTTCTTTCTGAAGTTAGTTCCGGTGACGTAAGTTTTGCCTTTCCAACCTTGTTTTTGAAAGTTATTCGTAAAATTATTAGTTCTTCTGACTGAGTTTCGCGAATGAAATAAAATGAATCCTCAAAATTCGAAAACAATATACAATCCAATTTAATAAGCAAAATATTTTAAGCAATAGACACATTTATGTACTTTTACTCACTATTTTTTTGTATTTGCTTTACAAGACAAAACCTGCATTTTCACTCACAATATATTTCTCGTCATTTCCATTGTATCCTATAATTTATTGGACAAACTTCTAACCAACAATTTACTTCAAGAGGATTTATTATCTTACTTTTAAATAATAATACATCTCGGCGTATGTTTTGATAAATGCATAACAATGTCGACAATTTTCTCAAGTTTTGAACAAAGGTTTACACGGCTTTCTTTCGCGAACGGTGACAGAAATCGTTATTTGATCCATGCGCTGATCCTAAAACGCGCTTCCAGCCTGATTCATTATACCGGCGCGCGGTATATTTGTATGTATGAGTGTGTCTCTTAAGATGATTAAGGGAGGAAATTCAGCCACCTCTTCCCAATTACACACCAGCCTCTTGTAAACATAAACACCGCAATTTATGTCCCATTGATGTGTCTAATTCTTTCAGCGCCAGTACATAACGGCGGCCCGTCCTGTCTCGCGCCGCGCAGAACAGAGCTTTTTTCCTTTTGTGCTCCACTTGTCCCTTTGAACAATGAATCATATTTAGCAATAGAAGCAGAGCGGTGGCTGTAGAGTGTGAAGGCAGCTTCCACAAAGCCCAGACAAGTGGAGGAATGTGCTTGGAGATGTCTCGTTTGGAGTGTGTTCCAGTTCAAAGGTCAATTATTTGTGTCTTTAGACTTCAGGGCTGCAGCTAATGATTGTTTTGGTAATTGATTCTTTGAGCGATTATTCAATTTATTATAGAGGTTATGCACTGACACCATTTTATTCCAAAAATGCTTAGCAACATTTAGAATGAGTGGCATTACTTCAATGTGTTTCTTTGTTGTCGTGGCAACGGCTTGTCTGCTACAAGGTTGTCTGCTAACAACAGTTGATGATTTAGGACATTTTAAACTGCAACAAACAGACTCAAAAACACCTTTTTTTAAGAAGAAAAGGGTAATAAGTTCAAGTGTGTGTGATTTCAATGTCTGATAAATGTGAGAAGCTAAAGTCTTGTTGTTTATCTGCTTTGCTACAACTGTTGACTTGATTTTCTCTTTTTACATGCCAGTTACAAACCCAGTGCTCAGTAGACTTGTTGTGGGTTGATTTTGTTATCAAACTGTAGTTTATTTTTCCTGTTTTAGCTGTTTATTGAACTCTTACATTAACTCTCATGCATCGTTGCCACTCATTTGTTCTCATAAGTTAGTTATCTAAGTTATGAATTTTTAAGGTTGTATTTTTTTGTTTGTTTGCTGCACTTTCAAGTCATAAAAGAGGTAGATTTTTAGCTATTTTTCAGTCTAATTTAAAAATATAATGGACTTTTTGCATTTTTTCATGTTTAAAAGTCGTTATTAAAGTTAAAAATTGCTAGAAATTTGTTTTGTGGAGATATACAATATTCTAATTAAATGATTATGTTTAATATTTTTTCATTGAAGGTTGAGATCACTTTTTAGGGATTGGTTGCTTGTTTTTTGAACATCTGGCAACAGTGATCAGTCTTTGACAGCTGGATTTAGACACTTACCGTGAAGAAGGAACTTTCTATAAAATTGGATTTCAGCTCATTTCAGTGTCAATAGGCCCTTTATACGCTGCGACTTGGATAGTTCCGAGATGTGCTAAAATAAATGTATATTTAAAAAAACTTTGAGAGCGGATTTCAACTACGTAGATGATTTCAAACCTTCACATATAAGGAAATACGCAACAAGCTGTATAGCAACAAGTCGAGCCAGCGCTGTTGTCCACTAACAACAAGAGTTTTTTCACTGTACGAAAACAAAAGTTATGCTGCTAATTTAACATTTGTGAATGAAATTTGACGATACGACCCACATTCAGGTGATTGCAATAAAGGCGTGAAAACACTGTCTCAAGCTTCAGGTGCCAGACGTCTGTCAGACCGGTTCAGACCTGATCGAAACAACTAGCTCTTGCCCTGTTTTGATGTTTTAATCAAAATTTCCCCAGCCAACCTGATGGACAGCGTCTCTTTCTGCATGGAGCATGCTGTTCTGAGTGTTGGGGACACATGACTGTAACTTTCTTTTCTTGACAGAAAATTTTGATTATTTGCCTTTCCTTATATGCATGAAGGATTTATTCTGTTGGTATGGCTACATAAGTTCATTGGAAATATAAAATATAATATAAAAAAATGTACCTTCTTTCTCCATCTTTAGCCTACTCACATAGCTGTATTTTGATTGAATGGTCATGCATGTTTGAGTAAACCTGTATTAACTTGCATTTGAAGCTTCAGTTGTCAGAAAATGTCTGTTTTGACCGATTATTATCTCTGCCCACTTCTCTGTACTTTCTACAGCAAAATCTTGCTATAAGAAGATGTGGCCAAACATGTCTACATTGCACTGCATCAAATCTTTCCTTCCTTTGCAGTGGACGAGGAAAGATTCATATGTCACTGTGAATATAGATTTGATAAGAATGTTTTAATTTATTTATTGACTAACTTCCCCAAGTTTTCCAAAGTTTTAAAGGGATTACATGTTATACAAATATGACCTATATATATCATTTCATCAGGCCTTCTGTGAAAGTTCTGAGTGGAACCTGCTTAATTACCACGCTCTAATATATGAGCTATAGCTAGTGTTAAGCTCATTAGGATTCCCATACTGATTGTCTTCCTTTAAGCAGAGCAGCTTCTTTAATTTCCCTTCCTGTTTCCCTGTTGTGCCTGTCAATCTTCTCCAAAAAGCTTGTCTCTTGTCTGGTGTGCGAGTGCGGATCTGCCTCCTCCGGTGAGTGATGCAGTCAAATGAGATGTATGTGGAACACTGGCTCCAGCAAATGAACACATCAACTGATGACCAGCTGTTTCTCATTATTATACACTGGTTAATTAGGACGCCGTGTCACCGTCAGCGCCGCGGCGGTAAACTGTGTGAAATTCATAATTCATGCTCTGGCACACGGCCCTATACCAGCAATTTATTATGTACCGAGGTCCATCAGAGGAAATCCATTTGAGTCTTGCTGTTGACCTGCTTCAGACCTGTTTTCTTCACACGAGATAAAATCTAGACCACAGGTAAGTGTAAGAATTAAAGTTTCTAGTCTTGTGCACAGGGTGTTGGACTGGGGGTGTAAATGGTAGTTTCCCAGGGGCCAGGGCAGGAAGGGGCCCCAAACGCAGGTCAGTTTTGCTTGTGAGATAGACTTTCTTTAAATGTCTCTCTTATAATAAGTAGCAGATAAACATCGACCAAAGAAAATCGCTGAATAAAGAGGAATAGTACAGGCTAAACTATTAACAAATATAACAGCTAAAATCATAATGCTGTAAGAAATAGTTTGCAGATTTCAGCGAACAAATAGCCGGGGTTTGACACAAAATTATCAGTTCAATAAATATACATATTCACAGGTTTTGTCTCAATCAGCAACATTATAATGGGTCAAAAGTGTCACTGGGATTTTCTTAGTGTATTTCTGTCAAATTTAGACATGTTTATTGCTTATTATTATTATTATATATTATTATTGCTGTAAGTGAATGCAGTGGTTCAAACACAATTGTTTTGACGCCAAAAACGTATGAATGTCTTTTTTTTTCCCATCAGATATGAAGCTTGTAGAACTTAAATAAAGACAGGAAATACAACCCAAATGAATAGAAAATAATAAAATAGTTAAAACGCAAAATTATGTATTAGTTGCCTAGAATTTGTTGCTTGTGCATATTGTCCATGCTGTAAAGTTTCTCCTGATTTATACCTACTGTAATTTGCCAAACTCAGACTTCCTCAGGTACGGTGATTCTAGTTTTGTGCAAATATATATGTTTTCAATTCATGAAGTGTGTAATGCCCCTGGTGTCTATTTTACCTTCAGATTTGAATTAAATTGTTATTGCTATTTGCCATGGATCATTCTACTATTAAATTTCAGTTTTTTTTCTTTAGTTAAAAAGCTCAACATAAAACGATCTGCTGACGTACAGCCGTGTTGTCGTGGCAACAGAAGGTTTGAGCAGATCGTTGTGTCATTCCCCAATTTGAGTCAGTGCCAAATTTGAGTCAAAATTTGACGTGCGCAAACCAGAAGCTTCTGCACAAACTACGGCAACACAACATAGAATATATCTGTCTTTACCTATTAAATATGTTTATTTTTAAAGCCCTTATAATTGTAACATTATTATAATTTTGACTTAGTTTGGTGTTTTAGTCTTTGTGATAATTATTTATCATATTTTTACAACAGTTAAAAAATTGACATACACTGCAAAAAAAAGGAACATATAGGTTAGTTAAAATGACTTCAATTAAGCATTGAATACTTGAATACTTCTAAAAGAATCTTTTTTTTTTTCTTAATAAGACCAAGTTTTACCAAGATTTTTATATCTGTTTTAATCCATAATTGCTTAAATCAAGAAAAGGCTTGCTTAAAATCTTTTCGAGTTGTCAAGAGTACTCGAAAAAGGCCTTTTTTTGCAGTGTATGAAAGAGGAAAATTATAAGTAATTTAAGTTCTAAAACAGTAACTCTTCATGTGTCGTCAAAAAAGCACTAAAATGCAAACACAATTTACATGCAACTGACAGAATTCAAACAATCATTCAAGACAATTAAAGTGTTGCAAATGATAAGAATTTGTCTCAGTGTCACTCCTGTGTTATTTATGTTGATTTTGGCCCAGATTTACAATGTGGTTGCTAGGTAACAGTTGCGGGTTCCCCTGCACATGTGTCATATTTACTGGACAAAGTTTTAACTTCACCAAAACAACCAAATTGGGTGAAACAAGCTAAATACTCTGTTTTACTAAAAATATAGTCTAACTGTCACTTTAAGTCTTTAATCTTAAAGTGAGCTCAGTGTTTGTGAAAACACATTGTTTTGCGATACAACTTTAGCAACAGAAAAACATGGAGGTCAATATTTTTTATGACTGAGGAAAGTATTAGATTTTGCATGATTTATCACAAATCAACCAACCTATTTAACTAACAATTTCTGGCAATTTACATAATGAAAAACTAACAGCTAGCATGACTGGTGCAAATGACTCAAATTGGAGAATGACAACTTGTTTGGGTAAAGTTCTACAAAGTTCAATTCAATTCAATTCAATTTATTCTTATATAGCCCAGAATCACAACAACAGCCATCCCAGTGGACTTCACAAAAAATATAAAACAACTATAGCCTACTTAAAATCAATAGCGGTTTTGAATTAAAACCAATTAAATACAAATACAAATATAACAATAGTTAAAATAATTAAAAATGTCAAACTTCCCCACCCACTTCACAATTAGCTAAAAATAGTAATAAATAAATACATTAATACTGATTAAAATAATAGTGGCCTACCCATAGGCCCCAAAGTGCTGCTGAGTTTGGATGGAGAGGTTTTACTAACTGCAAATCTGTTCACAATTGCAATTTTTTAGTCCTAGTTTAGTCTCTCTTTCTCTCTTCTTCTTCTTCTCTTCTCTCTCTCTCTTTTGCTGTCTCTCTCTTTCTTCCTTTCTCTCTCTCTGTCTTTTTTATCTCTGTCTTCTCCCCTCATCTCTTTCTCTGTCTCTCTCTTTCTTTCTCTTTCTCTTCCTTTCTGTCTCTTTCTTTCTCTCTCTTTCTCTCGTTTCTCTCCTCAACTCTTTCTCTCTCTGTCTTTTGCTGTCTCTTTCTCTCTCTTTCTTTCTTTCTTTCTTTCTTTCTTTCTTTCTCTCTCTGTCTTTCTTTATCTCTTTTTCTCTGTCTCTCTGTCTTTCTTTCTCTCTCTCTTTCTTTCTCGCCTAATCTCTCTCTCTCTTTCTTTCTTTCTTTTCTTTCTTTCTTTTTTTCTTTCTATATATTTCTCTCTTTCTCCCCTTATCTCTTTCTCTGTCTCTCTTTCTACCTTTCTCTCTCTTTCTTTCTCGCTAATCTCTCTCTCTTTTTCTTTCTTTCTTTTTTTCTTTCTATATATTTCTCTCTTTCTCCCCTTATCTTTTCTTTGTCTCTCTTTCTACTTTCTTCTCCCTTTCTCTTTCTATTTCATTCTCTTTTTTCTCTCCTTCACTCTCTTTCCCTCTCTTTCTTTTTTTTATCTCTGTCTTGCTCCCCTTTTCTCTTACTCTGTCTCTCTTTCTCTCTCTCCCTTTCTTTCTCTTGCTTTCTGTCTCTTTTCTCTCTCTTTCTCTCCTCAACTCTCTTTCTCTCTCTCTGTCTTTGCTGTCTCTTTCTCTCTCTCTCTTCTTTCTCTCTCTCTCTCTGTCTTTCTTTATCTCTGTCTCTCTCTCTCTCTCTCTCTCTCTCTCTCTTTCTCACACTTATAGTTCTCAATCTCCTTTATGTCCTCTCTGTAAATAAATTCTCAAATCTTCATCTTTTATCCAAACTCACAACCTTTCCCAGCCCTGATCCTGGTCCTAATAAACTCACCATTATTATTTGTCTTTAAACAGGTCGTGTCGTGTTTTAGGAGCGACTCTCACGCAGGACGGATCGTCTCAGAGCCGCTGCCAACTTTCCATCTTCCCGTGCGCCTTCTCGCCTCTCCCATTTTTAACACCTCTTCTCTCTTTCTCTCTCCTGTTTCCGCAGCAGGGCGCATGTGTAGGTGGCAGTGTGAAATGCCTGGATCTCAAAGGTAAGCTAAATCGCCCATTACAATATTATTAACTGTATGACTTACGCCGGTTTAAGTGTAATTATAGAAATAGCCTTTGCGAAAATCCACTCTGTGAGCACAAAAAGCTGTTTCGTCTTAATATTTTTGAATTCGTGTGCAGAAAATACGCTTGGGTCCAATAGATAATCAGTTCTAATCCAGCAATATGGGCCAGACTAAGCGTTAGGCGAGATTAGAGCACATTAAATAGTCTATAAAGCAAATGTGGTATTGGCAGAACGTGGTATAGGACTTTAGGAAGAATTGAGTTTGTATTTGGCACCAAACTTTGCAGTGCGTTTTAAACTGGTCTGGGATCTGCATTTTGGACTATGCAGAGTATAAATACACAAAATTATCTTTTGAAAGGTGAAACTTGGAGTACAGAATTATATATAGACATAACAAAACACAATAGAACACATTATGTCCTCCTTTGGCATGCAGAGTAAATTACATGTTGGATTTTTGAATATGTTTATAGCCAGATGGTTCAATTAAAACATTGCTATTTAAAACATAATTGCTTTTAATCTTAAAGAACATATATCATCTTTTCTATTTTAAACTTTACCTAGAAGATTTACACCTGCTATTAATAAAAGTACATAGAATATTGTGTATAGTTTTGCTGTACTTGAATCAAAAACACGTAAAAAAAAATGCAATGACAAACAATTTAAAGACAATTTATTCAAATAGGCCTATAGATGTTTAAAAACTCTGATGTATTTATCTGTGTCCAAAAAACAAACAAAACAAAAAAAGCTTTTAAGCTAGTGTATTATATGTGTGATGTCATCATTTGTTAGTAGGAAGTAAAATTTTAATCAAGTCATTATTATAACTCATTGGTTGGGACCGGCCAGAAGTGAGCTGGTTGCCATGGTAATGAGTTTATATCTGTTACTAAACTAAACGGTTTTATCTTTTATCTTAACCTTTATTTATTTATTTATTTTCTTTAACCTTTATTTTTACCAAGAAGTCCCTTGAGATAAATCTCTTTTTCGAGGGAGACCTGGCCAAGAGGGACCACAGTACAAATAAACATTTAAAATCATTTATCCAAATCCTTTCCTTAAACTTACCCATTCTCCTGAACTTTATCACCGTCTTTCTGGACTTGACATTCCAGCATTAACTCTAAGAAATTGGGAAAATGCCAGAGCTTGCCCCAATAAAACTCTTAAATTGTCCAAAAACTGACTAATTTAACCAGTGGAATTAGTAAATAAACTAATGTCTGTATTGTCAATACAAGAAAGTAGGATTGTATAGTTATTTAGTTATACAACTTCTGCAATCTTGATTTTAACCCATAACTCATACTATGTCTTTATAAACGTAAACTCATACAGTATATGTAGGTCCAGATTGTTTCTTTGCAATTGTAAAATACATTTCGACAATCTATTTCTGTGAAATATTGCCTATAAATTATTTTATCTGCGTTCTCTCCAAGCAAATGAACATATAAATAAATGTAAATTCTGCAAAAATGTATGCCCATATTGGCTTGAAATCTGGATTTTAATCTTTATTTTTCTTATTTTTTCTATTTAAGATGATTTCACTTGATGAATCTAGATTATTTGACTTGTTTTGAGGCGTTTCTGCCTTGTTTCTATACGATTGTTCTTCATTCAAGCCAAAATATTTGTTAATTTTTACTCCCTGCTAATTTAATTCAAGCTAAAATCTCTTGTAAATAGTCAGAAGTATCTTAAAGCAAGTGAAAGATGCTCCCAATTTTGACCAATTTAATTCTAATATGGCTAAAAATAACGAAAAGTAAGATGAATATTCCACATTCCATAATTTTTAACACAAACTACAACTTTTAGCAGTGTAAGAAAAACATCTATTTGCTATGATAAAGTCACATTTGTAAACTTAATGAGTACTTTTCCAAACCAAAGTCCTGTCCTCTCTCCCCCAACTCGTTCAACTTAACGCCAACTTTCTAAGCTAATTAAGCAAGTGTCCATCTGAAAGTGTAAGGCCCGGGCTGCGTGTCACGTTTAGTCACATATAGAGACACTATAACTGGAGATGGGTGTCACCTCTTCACGCACTGATGCCATCTGACTGCGGGTGTTGTCTGCTTATTATCTACCCAACGCAGGACGGATTAGAAAAATAGGATTTCAAAATGTCTAGCCCTTGCTCGTCACCCTCTCTCTCTCTCTCGTTAAGTGATTATTGCTAAAACACAGAGGGGAAAAACTGAAAATCATTTTGGAAATAATTATGATCGTAATTATCATTTGCCCCCTTCTTGGGTGGGGAGATAAGAGTGAACGGGAGAGAGGGAGAGGGGGGTAAAGCAGCACGCGGATTTGTTTCATCAGTCACAGTTTGATTTGGAACTCCAGGTCAATAATAATCACATTAGCAGACTGTAACTGTAGCAGACATATGTACGGGCGAAATCAGATTACACACTCGTGCAAACGCAGAAACAAGACGAAGAGCGCCCCGAGACTTTGAAGATTTGAGCTGAAATATCTTTGTACTTTCACCTACAGAATTAACTTTTGTAACCCTAAGACTGCTTGTGATTCCCTGCAAACCTAAGAAGCAAACCACTATTATAATTTATTTATTGCTGTCTCCGGCTTTGCGATCACAACAAATAACAGCAATTTCAAAGTCTCCACTGCAATTAGCTTTCTCTTTGCACAACATACAGCTTTCTTTCCCAAACAAGGGTCTTTTTAAGGCCTGAATCTGCAACCGCTGCTGTGCAACTCAGAGAGGCAAGCCGAACGCTAAATGAACAAAATCCTGCTAGTTTTTAGTTGATTAATCGGTCGATAGAAGCTCAGTCGACCAACATTTGTATTAGTCAACTAAAACTTTTACTATTTACAATTAAATTATCTGAAGAATTATTACCAAATTATTGGTAATCTGTCTTTTTAGGTATAAATACACTGTTCCTATTTATATTTTGCATAAGTTGTAGTTTTTTTACATGAACTCCACGCATTTTGAGTCTTTTTAACTTCTGCTTGAATCAGATAAAAAGTCAGATCAAAAGATCCTTTTTAGCATCGTAACACTTGCCATGCTCCCTTTTCAGTCGATTAAATGGTCGATGAGACATGTCTTTAGTCGACCAAGAATTTCTTTGGTTGACTACAGTTCTTATTTATTTATTTCCCAAACAAATTATCAGCTTAGTTGCGGAAACTTTAAGGCAAATGGTCATTTACAAAAGTGAAATGTGCCTGCTATTTCATAGTGGTTTTCAACCTGGTCGTCCCAACCCCCATGGGTGTTGCACTGTGATTTTTGGGGATTATGATGAAAAATTGAAAACAAGGTTTGACATCTTTCAAATGTAGTGATTATTGTAAATTCCTATTTGCTGGCTTAAGTTTTCAAAATAAAATCAAATATAAGACTCATGTTTGGTGTTTGGGTCACAGGGGTTGTGACTGGAAAATGGTTGAGGACCACTGCTCTAGCAAATAGTAATTGCCACTAAATGATCAAGATAAAGTATTTTGGACCCTACAGTTTTAACATAAGTCAATTGTCTATTATTATTGTGATCCAAAAAGAAGATGAATTGCTGTATTTTACTAAAGTCAGCAGATTATAGTTACATAAAAAAGGTAGGTAGGTTAGAACAAGAACAAAATGTTATACATTACCTATGTTTGCACAGACAAGAGCAGACAAAAAAATGTTCCTCAAGTAGTGTTGTCAATCAGTGTATCTATAATTCTTTTGAAAATAGAAAAAACAAAAAAAAAAAAAAACAAAAAAGTAATTCTGTAATACTAAAACTAAAATGAATGAGTTTTTTTACTAAGCTTGATTCAGACAACGCGAGGTGATGTTTCTATATGTCTTGACATTCTACAAACAGATTCAAACGTGTAACACAATATACAGTATATTGTGATAGGAGTGAAACTGATATTTGCACTAACATTTTGTGCATTGCTTTAGACCAAGTTTACAAGTATTTCAATGAAACATACACTCTGGTCTAATTTAACTTTTAGATTACATAGAGAAACACACTGACTGTATTTCTCAGTGTGACTGAATGGCATCCAAGAAAAGTCTGTTTGTTGTATAGAACTTTGTAAGTTGATAGATTTTTTTTCTTGCACAAAAATCAATGTCATTTTGAGCCTTCAACTCTTGGAAATCCAATCAAAAGTGTTCCTTTAACTGTCGTATTTATCCCTTTTCTCTGTCTTTGATTAAGTCTCAAAAACATTATTAAAGGAACAGACAAACACATCGCGCCTCTAAAGGAAGTTGTTTTGCCGTGATTTTTTGCTGAAATGTTAATTTTCAAAAATGGATAACGCACGTTTAGAACTACGCAATTTTGCCTGTTAGCAAACAGCCTCCCAATTATCTTGTGTTTGATTGCCTGTTTCCATCAAGGTGAGCGATTAGACCACCGCTCCTGTGAAGCTCTGGAAACCGTGCTCAAATGGCTGCACTTTGATTTCATCAGTCTGCAGGCAGCCCAACTGGAAGAAAATGTGAGTTTTATGAGCAAAACTTATTTTCTTCATCCTCGTCTTCCAATTCCAATACAGTTTCATATTCAGGCCTCACGCTGGATCAGATTAAGGGCTATTTTTTCCTCACAAAGAACTTCATAACGTTCCTGTTAAATTTGGGGCCTTACTTTCTCCGTTTTTTGAACCTCTCAGCCACTTTTCCTGTCTCTTGCAGGGCGCGGCGTCCTTACTGGATATGATTTTGTACTACGAATCTACAACCCATCTTGACATTTCTGACAACAGCGGTATGGCTACGTCGGGTTGGAGGGCCCTGGCTCATTTAATAAAGCAGGTTGGCTGATGCAGAGGAATTGTAATCTTTCTTGTGGGCTGTCTCCCTCGAGATCATGTATATATCCATGAAAGTGAGTTTGTAGCACATTACATGGAGTGCAGACGCAGAGCAGGACTGGGTGAGAAGTTCTCTCATTGTAAACATGACAAAACTACAACATGGAGGTGAGAAAAAGACGAACTGTGCTGTGTTTGATTGGCTTTGAACTTTAAATCTGTCCAAGACTTCTCGCAGCAAGTGCTTGAAGTTCCAATTATAAAAGAGAACTATACATCTATGGTTTGAAATGTATTTGAAGCCATTATGTTGTTGTAATTGTAATAAGGAATCAAAACACTGAACTTTATCTTTAGTTTTAGTCAATCAGGGCACAATAGCTTTGCAATAACATGACAAAAATAGTCTATAAGGGCAGTTTTGCTTGTTTTCATCCAATGTGGCTGTTTTCGATAATGACATATGTAGAGTATTTCAACAACTGTTTTCTAGCAACCACATTGTAAACATGGGCCAAAACTACATAAAAGACTCATACGTTAAAATGTGCCAAATGATAATATCTTGTAACACTTTTAAAGGAGACATTTTGTGTTTTTTCCAAGTATTTAGGATAGACTATAACATATGTAAGCAATAGTTGACAATTTGTTCATTGCAAAACACGAAGTTGATCAAAAAACACTTAGAAATAGAAGCAGCTCCAAGACTTTCTGTTCAAAGCTGCTAACTCCTTCTTAATTTTAACATTTAACTGTAACAAAGCAGAAGATTAGCAATATGTATATATTTTTGTTTTGGAAAGTGACTATGTGCCAGTTTTGAACCATACATGGTTTACGATGTCTCTACATTTTTCGTTTAATCTTAAGAAAGTACAGAAAGGGGGTGTGGATAGGTAGTAGGTGAGAACAGGGACTTTCTAACCACTTGAGCATGAGCTTTCAAAGAATACATGATAACTCGAACATGGGAGGGTCAGAAGAACATGTCTGCACAGTACAGAAGCTGGAAGTAAAGTTGAAAATGTGATAAACTGACAAATGTTTTTTAAAGTGCGTATGACAGGTTTTTGCAATTTTCCAATTTTAGCTTAATTTGGGAGTTGAATACTTCTTGTAAACATAAATAGTAGTTTTACAAGAACAAGTTTGTGAAGAAAAGTTTGAAAATATGTTCTAAACTGATGACATCACACTAGGTAGATGTGGACATTTACAATTTTCTCACAAGAAACCAATTTATATGAGCCTGTAATCTTAAATTTAACAAAATTGTGAATTCTAGTATATTTTTATATTATAAATAAAGGAATTATTTTACATTAGAAGAGTTTTAACCTATTTTATTACATGGCTTCTAGGCAACTCCCTAACGTGATGTCATCATTTATGAAAAAGATGGTTAAGCTGCGATTAAAGTAACAATGTTTATAATATCTTAATTAAAATATCTTAACTTAGTTTTAGTGAAATGACTAGTTCAACCTGTCATAGGCACTTTAATCCCTTATCATTTTCTGTAATTTGCCTGTCTAAAATCATCTAAATTCAAACTTTAAAGCCTAATAGCCTTATTTAGATAGAATATCACAATGGTCAGGCATACTGTATATTGAAAATGCGACCCTCGACCAACTCTGACTTCCCTTGTTTTAATGTACAAGAAGAACAGTCTATGTTTGCAGGTCCAAAGTAGCTATTTGTGACACTTGAATTACTTTATCACCTTGTCCTGTTTGATTGTCCTCTCTCCTGTCCCCCAGAGCGCGCGTCTCTCCAGGCTGGATGTGTGTAACGTGCCCCTGGTGGAGTATCCGTCCCAGTCTCTGTCTAAAGCTCTGCTGACCAGCCGGCTCACAGCGCTGCACCTGGACAATGCCCAGCTCTCCGGCCTGCCTCTCTTCACTCTGGGTACGCACAAGCTTTTCTATTGTCCTGTGAATCAAAGTGTGTGTGTGCTCATGTGGCGGCTCTGAATGGAAACGTGTGGAGGAGGTGGAAGTTGTTTTTGTGTCCTGAGGCCAGCAGGACCAGATTTTGACCCTGGCCTCTCTCTGCGTGTTGGACCAGGATTATGGGTCTAATCTCTCCTCTGTCACTTTACACACCGCTGCACTCATAAAGGCGCTGGCAGCCAACTCTCACACACATACACACACCTACACACTAGTCAAGGCTTTGGCACAAACTGAGCTCTTCTGTAGTTCAGGGCTAAATGCTTTATTCACACACAAAGTATGTTTGACAGCAGTAAAATACAATTAGTGTTTTTAACCCAAATCAAAAGATGTATTTGGGATTGAAGCATTAAATTTTATTTTTCTGACCCTTCAGTAATAATCACTTGTACCAAAGTCCAAAAACAATTAGAGTTGTTTAACTTTATATATTACTGCCAATTTTGCTGGCTCCTCTACTGAATAAAATATATATTTAATTCTGAAATGCCTTTCTAGTTTCACATAAGACAAATTGGGCGTTGAGTGCAGCCTCACAAGTCTCTCAGCTGGGAGCAGAGACAGATCCAAATGGACGCAGTGGGCTGCCCACTTGTCCCAACAGCCTCTTGTTCCTCAAACCAACATTTTGCTCTGTGCTCTGGATCTCTTTGATATTTTGGTCTCAAAGCCCGCCCCACCTACACTCCTCTGTTGTCCACACACGCCTGGCTCTCTCGCCCTCCCCTTCCCTTCCCGGCGGGGGGTCCCGGCTGAGGATCATTGCTTTCGATCGGAGGGCCTCTGATTGCGGGATTGGGCGCTCGCGGTGGAGTCGACCGGATCAATCCCCACCGATCTCACCATTTGGTTCCCACTGTGCCTGATGACAATGTTGGCATTCCACATGCAGCCGCCTGCCTCCATCAAATCTGCAGCATCGATCAGGACGGGGGGCAGAGCGGCCCCACTGCACGGACACATGTGCACAGAATGCCCCTGGCACAAGGCACTTAAATACAAAAGGTGTCCACACAACACATTTGATCGCTTTGATGGACTACGCTAATGAACAGGTTTGACAATAGCTGGAGCATTGACTTGGGGCCTTGGGGTTTGGGCTGAGAATCGCTTGTGGACAGAGGGACACTTCATTTTTTACTGCTATAATTACAGCAGGCGGCTCCCCCTGCTGTGCGCTCTTTTCCATGCTCTCGTCCACTCTCCATCAATCAGTCCATCACAGCTACAATCCAATAATCTTTTACTTACAAATAAATCATGACAATAAATATGTACAATTCATTCATTCATTACACAATGACAATTATACATGATGAACATGCATAAGTAAACTTTAGGCAGCCGATCTGGGGCTTGACCTAAGAAAACATTCAATTATATGTGTAGTCAGTGTAGTCATGAATAAGACACAATGACTGGTCTTTACCTTTTTATCAGAACTAGCATAGAACTTCTACTGCTGCACTTCTCCTAATATGTTCCAAATATGCCTTAGTGAGAACTTTTCTAAATTCCTTTGTTAAAAAATTCCTTTGCTAAAATATTCCATCAACCTCAGGTGTGGCATATGAACATGAAATTAGCCATGAATATTGCACAGTTATAGGCTGGCAACAATATGATGGTTTTAATCTGTCAATACAAGCCGTCTGAATGTACTGTAAATCTTGTGTTTTACGTTTGTTCAATGTAAACTAGTTGTATTCTTGTTTAAGTGCAATGTGGAATGGAATTACAGTTCATTTTGGTACACTACCTCAGTATTTTCCCAATCAGGGGTACAGGATTTACCAATGGGTATTAAAAGAAGTTGAACATTGTTATTCTTTGAATTTATTTCTGTGGCCTGTTTGAGTAATTTTGGATTTTTTTTTCAAATACATTTGATTCATTCAACTGACAATGATTCAGAAACATTTTTTTTTGCCTGATGCATCAGCTGATTTCATTTCACTTCAAGGAAACCGTCTGACATTGCATAATTTGGACTTGTTCGCTTCACAGGAGGCGGGACTTTTTAAAACTTAATCCAATCACTGCTCTTAGGTAATTTTGTAATTCAGAAGTAGAGCATAAACTTGTGTGTCAGTGATTGTTGCCATTTTTATGTGGTAAACTTGCAAATTAAAATATACAATATAATTTCTAAGTTAATATTTGACACATGGTCAAAGAACATGCACAGTCTGCTTTCTCAATCCGAGTTTTTTCTGGCTAACGCACCACTCTGCTCCTTCTTGCCGACGACTGTACTTCCGGCTTTTTGGGAACCGTCTGCAGTCCTGTGATACCTGACCTTGTAGCTAAAGTGTAATGAAATTGAGTGGAGGCACTAGGTAGCGCCAGCCTGCTTTTATTTATTTTTTATTTTTTTACCTGAAGCTCCAAGTTAGGGTTGTAACACTTTTCATAGTCAAACACTTACTGCATCAAGTACTGCGACATTTATTGAATGTGGCATATATTCAAACACAGCATTGACTATTTTTGTGTATTTCTTTTTATTTATGTTTCAGTTACTTCTCTCAAATCCAACAGAAACCTGCAGGAGCTTCACTCTCTCACAACCATCTGAACAGTTTCCAGGATTCACTGCAGCTCGGGGATCTGCTGCGTTTCACCACACCCTACGAACTCTCGAACTCAGCAACAACTCCATCGCCGACGCCGGTAATTGACACAAACATGCAAATAAATAGTAACACAACACGTCTCTTTAGATTCAGTTTATTGTTATAGATGTCATTGGGAAAAGTTTGTTTCTGCTAATTTATTCACATATAGCCATTCTATTTAGTAAGACACATTTATACTATACTGTATGTTGGATTTTATTTTTTTTGGCAAGTTTGTTCACAGAAACCAGTGTGGGAGGGTCACTGTGTCCATCTTCAGTATTGTCTAATTTCATCACATTCGCGGCACAGAAAAGCTACAAATTGCATAGACGTCCGTAGTGACAAAAAAATCCTCACACCCACCAAACATCTGCCGCTGAATTTAAGCTTGAAAACTGACATAAAGGCTTTGAGGAAAGTTAAATTTGTCTATTTGAATGTAGCTTTGTCACAAAAAGCTTTATACTCAAGGCAAATTGTAATAGCAATGGAAATTATTTATATCTTTTATCTGTAATAATTAATTGTGTCTTTGTCTGTCTGTTTTGGGACAATTCTGTGTTTTAGTAGCATTTTGTTAATTATAAATGTTATTTTTGCAGGTTTGGAGGAGCTCTGTGACGGGTTAAAATGGCAGGTGACCGGATTAAAGATTCTGCTGCTAAGAAACAACAAGATTACTGCAAAAGGCATGACGCATCTGGCCAAAGCTCTGGTAAAACACACTCAGCAAAAAAAAAAAAAAAAGTAAAAAGAGCCATAATTAAGTTGAGTTAAAAAAAATACAATTAAATAATATACTATAGATTAGTTTGAAATTCTACACTTATGTTTTGAAATGCAGGTGATTTTACATTAGTATGCTAAGTTTCTCTCCTCGCACCATGGTTCATTAAAAGAACTTTATTATGTACTTGCTCAAAGCCCTTTTGTTGCCAAGTGTGAATTTGGACAATCTAACATGTTTGTTCAATTTAATGCAACATTCGAGAGGTTAACCTATTCACTGTAGTTGGCTCTCCAACACCTGTAGGTTGACTGACACCTGATAGGGAGGAGCTAGCTGTGGAGGTGTGATGGCCGGCTGAGGTGTATCATGTAATTGGTACAACTGTTAGGTGGAACTGGTTGTAGAGAAGTATTGAAATATTAACTAATGAGCATTTATCATTCGAAGAACCACACCTAGAAAAAATGGGGATGGTCCAAATAGGGTATTGTTATCAAGGGTGCAGCTGACTGACAAGCTGAGCAGTACCGCCAGGCTGTGTCCGCTAAACAAGAGTTATCACTATGTGAAAAAAAAGTTATGTGGCTAAATCATATTTGGAATAATTTGTCTTACGACCATAAATTTAGTTCAGTGAGTGTAAAAACGCAGATCACATGTCTCAAGCTAGGACCGACGCTTCAGACGTTATACCTACAGCTAGCTCTCGCCATTTTGTTGTTTTTATCAAAAGAAGTTTCCCCAGTCAAAGAGACTAACAGCGTCTTTTTCTGCAGGCAACATGAGTAGTAGAGCGAAAAGTGATGTTGATCGATAATCCCTCTATAAGAGTCAATTTTGGGGAAATGGAAACTCACAAAAAAGAAAAAGACAGTTTAACAATTACTTTGTTCCAACAGTTTATGCTTCTATTCAGGTTTATTTGGTCTTTAAAATTCAAAATTGATGTCAAATGTTACAATATTTTCAAATCAATTTAATCCAGTTCATTCATAACACACATTTAAAACACAGCCTGCCATACCAAAGTGCATACATCAACAGCAACACATAAAACATCATGACGAGAGGTAAGCTAATTAATATAGGTAGATATATAAGGGTTATTTAATACAAAGTTAAATCTTATCACACTCAAAACAACTGCCAGAAGTTTTGAGCAAAGATTTCAAGCGGTTGTGCAGTTTTTATGTGCAGAGGTGAAGCTGAGGTCCTACAATGGAAAAGGCTATTTTGGTTATTATTCAAAAACAAGGGATGATGTCACTTATATTTCCATTCTTTCAAACCTTATTCTTTATTAGAATGATGAAACCACATACTTAAAAAGCATCATTCTGTTTAGTGTAGACGGATTTGTGAAACAGCAAAGTTACATCATGCAAATGCAATGGCTTTTCGAAATGGAAACAAGACTGTAGAATTAACCTGGCTTCAATTAAGAATCACTTTTATACGTTTGAGATCGAGGTCAGTGGTGAATGATCAGCTCTAATTATAGGTTTTATCAGACTAATGAAAGATCTGTCTTAGAGCTTTGGATGTGACCTAATCATCACAGTCGGTCCCAGCTCCAGTGTCTCTGTGTGGACCTTGGACTATTGTTATAACCCCACAGCACTTGGATCCTCTTGTCACCCCCATACTGTCACTTGACCTGCCGTGCCAACATACATGGAAAATTATATTTTTATGCAAATACACATGTAAATTAGTAACTGGATGTTTGTGAATTTAGTGCAGAAGGAATTTGACTTCTTAGAACACAAATGAATCAGGTGCTGTATGGTTTCCCTTTTTCAATTTTTGCTTTACTTTTAGAACTGCAACATTTGGTGATAATAACTGAGCTCAGCCCTGAGACAATCTGCTTTTGTGGTGAAATTATCATACCATTTCTTTGTTTGATGCAGCTGTCTGTTCAAATACAAAAGCCTGTTTCACAGTTTGCTTCTCTTGGTCAGCCTTTGTCATGATCAGAGAAAGTGACGCTGGATTTAACCAATCACAATTAAGAAGACGTTTCTTAAAAAGAAGATTTTACTTACATGAAAGTCAATAGGAAAACAATGTTCATGAAGTGTGGTAAAATCATGAAAATTGTGAAACCAACTTTTGGCCATATTGCCCACCCGTTTTGCTGTGTACCAACTGGAAGGCTACATTAGCGCTCCTTAGTACAGAGTGAAGAGATCAAATGAAATGACCTACTTTTATAACTCAAGGAAACATTAATGAGTCACGGTTAATAATCACGATTACTCGATTACACAATTTTTGTAAATGTCATAATTGACATTCGACTGATTACACAGCCAAATATCTGTCTTTGTTTATACATCAGACAATACCAACTACATGGGGGAAAAAAAGCTATTGATATTGGTTGATAACCTGGTTCATGCCAGATTGAATGTGTATCACTCTACATAGAGATTACCAACTGTATACTGTATAGACTCCTTTAAAAGGCATCAGAAAACTGGAACGCTGTGCGATTTTAGCCTGATTGGAAGCGTACAACATGAAGCAGCCAATAATACGTTATTGTTAGTCCAGTCGAGAGAAAGTTTGTATCTTTTCTGTCCAAATATGCACAATGTCCACTGTGTTCATATGTTTCAAAGCCAGAAACGTCTGTATTTTGCAAAAACAAACCCATCTGTTAGGGCCAGGTTAATAGATCGATACTGGACCTTTATTTGCCTGCCTTTAATTTAATTGTTTCACTTTTAATATCTCCATCACATTCTCTACGTCTGAATCCCAGTTTGAGCAACAAAGTGCAAACCAGCAGATGCAAACTTGAAACCATTTAATCATTGCCTAATCCAAATCTTTTTCTTTGTTGAGAAATCTACAATCAGCTTCCATATGCTCGGACTGTACCTAAATCGCTCCCCGGTCCGCTTGATACCTGCCTCATCTGCTGTTGAGAAAATTAAGAGCCTTGGACTTCACTCTCTGAAAATATCCCTCCTCTTCACTTCTTTTCTCCTCTCCTAATAACATGCATTCCTTCCGCCTGATTGGCACCATAAACGGCACCTTACTGTCATGTGAGTGGCGATTGTGCGAGTCAAAAGGCTAGAAATTATCGGCTTGTCCCACTACACACACACATTTACACTGGTCTCGTCCTATTGAGCGTTACCAAAAGAAGGAACAGTTTGATTCAATAATAGATGCGTGTTAAGGAGGGGAGCTCTTGTGGCCTGCCAGTCATGGAGATAAGTAGATGTCCTTGCAGGCCGTAATGATGATAATTAAGGCTGGTCTTGTCGAATATGATGAAGAGGAGAGCTGTAATTAACCTTTCTCAATGGTGGATGGTGTATTATGCACTTTTGTCGTGTCCTCTTGACTCGCCGGGCACAGAGAAGAAGAAGGCCAGTGGAATGTTTTTATGCTTTCATTTCTCCCACACGGTTTTCTTTTTAGTTTGAGTTTTCATCGGTTTTCTATGAAATATCAGCTATATAATACACTTCAGACCAAGAGTTAGAGCCAAGTCTGGACAATGATCTCAAGGTGCTGCCATTGTTGCACTGAAAAATTGTCAAATGAATTGGATACTTTTCATGTTCAGTATTAATTTGATCCAGTTTCATCACATTATACATAAAACCTAATTTTTTTGCCTTGGATTTAATACCCAAACTTCTGAACTATAGCAGTAATAACCTAGCTCACAGCTGATTGATAAATGTCACTCTGTGTTTCAGTTTATCAATGGTATAAACTCGATGAAAGCAGTCGGAAAAGGTGGAATGTCCGTAATATTTTTAGCGGATCATCTAAGTGTCACAGCGTAAAAAACTGAGAAGTCACTTTTTTTCCTAGTTAAGTGACATCTTTCTCATCACAAATGCAAAATGGTTCAGGGCTTGTTTTTCAAAAGCTAAGATATCCTTTATTTGTCCCACAATGGAGAAAATCCACTGTTGCAATGCACAGTTTAAGAACTGCAGGGAAAAATAGAAACATGTAATCAAACAAGATAACAATTTTGAAATACTTAGCAACAAAGAAATATATATATAAAGTTATAATTGTTTAAAAACTCTTACTTACAAAAGTGTTTGTTGTGGCACAATGCAGAATATGACAGGATAAATAGATAAAGTGGCTTCAGAATATAGTATTATAGTATATGACTATGAACAACTGCAGCATATGAACCGAATAAATAACCTGTGAATAAATATGAGGTAAAAGTATGACTATATTTAGGTACAAAGCAGCATTGGAGAAGGTGTAAATAGAGGTAAATAAATAATAACAGATAAAGTAACATCAGTGAGTTGCACCAGAGATGTTTCTATGAAAAAGCTAAATATTTTTAATTTTGTGTGGCCAAACTATGCCCATTGCTGTCGCTGTTTGTTTTCGTTTGTTTCAGAGCTGCACATTTTGGCATCTGTCAGAGTCAAGTTAGAAATACCCAGGATTAGACTCATACACAAAGTTCATACACAAATATTTCAGATTGCTTTAAAGCAGTGGTCCTCAACCTGGGGCCCACAGTATGATTTCTAAAGATCTTTTGATCAATCAATCATAATACATTTTGTAAAAGGGACAGCTGTGAAGCCATTGACAGCTTTAAATGGGGCCCTGAATTTTTTCTATAAAATTAATAAAACCATTTTATGCAGGTCTAAAGCTCATCAACTGCTACGACTACCTACGCTAACTTGATAATATGTGAATGTGTGAAACATTGATATCTTAAGCAAAGTTTGAAACCATTAACTGTGATGATAGCTGTAGATTCTAGTCATCTAGCTCATGGCTTCAAAATAATATCAAACAATAAACTAAATACCATTTTATCACATCGATGGGTAGCTTACATTTTGTGTTTGAGGGTCAAAAATCCCGACAATTGTTATTTTGGGGGTTGTGACTAAAAAAGGTTGAGAACCACTGCTTTAAAGAACAGCATATATACTTTGAAAAGAGAGGTTAAACAATTATTCATCGATTTACTTTGAGAAAAGTTCAAATTAATTTATGTGTGTTGAAGCACAAAAATACTAAATAAAATATTTCAGTGTCTGAAAGTGGACAATACAGTTCAATCTTTCCAGTCGTGCACATGCAATATGGAATATAATAATGAATGCATTGTGGGATCTATAAGACAGTAATGAGAATTTACGACTTGTCCAGCATAATTCAAAATATCTAGAGTGATCAATATATAAATAAATAAAAAACTTTGGATATCCCTTATTGTTAAATCAAAGGAAAAGTGAGATTTGTGGATCCAAGTTAAAGTAGAGGTTTTCATCTTTTTCTAACCTTGACTGGTACTGTTTCATAGTACTGGTGAATTTTTATCACCAAGTGTTCTGTCAGTCAAGAGTAGTTTGCGCACATTTTTTGCTTTTAAAAGGAATCTCTCAGTGTGGTCAATACACAAAATTTCACCCACATTGCATTGACAATGTACAACTTCAGGAACAAAAACATTTATTTCTCACATCATAACTTGCAAGCTGTGCCCCTTGTTTACTGTATAGTTGTCATGGTAACAGAAACTACCTCAACCAGAAACTAAAACCTTCAAACTAGGATTTTCTTTGTGAACGTAAAAATATTTCAACCACATTTGACTGGAACATGTCTTGAGCCCTTTAAGCTACATTCTCTTTAACACATGACCACTTTTTGAATTAAAAAGAGGCTTTGTTGACTTCTTTCTGCACTTACACTCCCGGTGCATTCCCGTCGGCGTGTCATGTGTGAACAAACCGTTTTTCGGCGGCGGCTTCACACTACTCACTCGCTGCCTGCTTTACCCCCCTCAAACTTCTCACTCCAACCCTCCGCGGTTTTACGTTTGACAGGCTTCAACCAAGCTTGACTCTCGCCGCACTCTCAACCACGCACTCGCCTCTTTAATTGTCTGCTATTATCCCCTGCGCATATCCATTTGAGACCCTCCACTTCCTCGTTCCTTGCCCAAAAAGCTCACATCTGAAACAAGGGGGGAGAATCAGTGTTATGTTGTCACCGTACTTAAAATTCTCCTTCTGGATGTACGTCTTTTTACGCCCCCGTGTTGCACTCTTCCGAACAGTGACCAGAGGAGATGAGCAGGGGCGGCCAAGCTAAAAAAAAAATAAGGTGGGTGTTTAGCTGTTGGGGCAACGCTAAGTCCCCAGTGCAACCGAAATTCCCCCACGCGGCTTCTTCGCTCCAGCTAATCAACCTTCGACGCTAATGTGGCTCGAGAGACGCAGGAAACATGAGTTCTGAGCGTTCTAACATGAGAGGAAAACAGTTTGGAAAGGAATAATAATCACCGCATAATAAGAATGATGATTAAAACTACTCAGTGCAAGTGGAAAGACTTCAGAGGATGAGTTAGAGCACAGTCGCGACTTGCAAACCAGACTAAGACACTTTTCCAAACTGTAATTATTTTGGCAAAAAAGTGATGTGGTAATGCTAAAAGTCTAGCAATGCAAACAGTACAAACTAGATACAAACTTTTGGAAACTTAACTTTTAGCTAAAGTTGCACGAATAATAAAAATCAAATTGAAATTGCAAACTTATTGGATGCAATGAGCAAATCACAAAAGCTGCAATTTCTAAAGGACCTATTGCGTTTTCTACGTAGTTAGGAATACACTATAAAATGTGAATCAGTAATTTGCGTTTTGTTTTTTTTGTAAAACAAGAAATTGATGTAAAACAGCTCAAAAAGAAGTCCATTTACTTCCTGTTTAGGTGTAAGCTTTTAATAACCAGCAGCAGATTTTAAATGTATAATTTTTATTGTTGTAAAGTGGCTATGTGACAATTTTGAACCATACATGCTTACTTTACATACTGAATCAGCTGCAGGACAATACAAGATTACATACTAAAATCTATATCTAATTCATCCAATTCTGAATATTGTTTCTGTAGCATCATGGTCTAAAAAACGTGGTATCATATAGGGTTGTTGTTTTTTTTGACAAAAAGGTGACACTAGATGTTCATAACTCAAACAGATAGTTAGATATACAGGACATACCTAACAACAACAAGATTCACATTTCTTGAATCATACATTCTGATTATTGCCTGTAATGTTTGTTTTCAGCCGGTCCTGAGGATGCTCCAAGTTTTGGACTTGAGTGAAACATTTTGGGTAATGAAGGAGTCCACATCGTCAGAGAGCCGCTGATGGCAAACTCCTCTCTGCTGGAGCTCGGCCTCGCTCAAACCAACATCACATGTGAAGGTTAGAACATGTTACAGTAGAGTTTGTTGTGATTCTAAACTCATATCATATTTTTTTAGAATAGATCACATTCAGGTGGATTATGATGATATGTTATATTTCTGGTGGGTGTTTGTCTCATGCTTGTTTCCATGGAGATGTTTTTGTTTTTTGCCTCTCCACTGATCTAACTTTTATTTGCTTGTTGGCCTTGTGGTGTCATATGCTTGAAGTTTAAAGCCATATTGTGGAACATTCCACTCAAGCAATATCATATCATTGTTCAAGGTTTCAAGGTCTTCTATATTCTCTAATAAATGTCCCCGTATATTGTAGAAAGGCTTCAAAGTTGTCATCTGGACAGCGTATTTGAAGATCGAGACATTTCAACACCCATCCAAAAGTCATTATCAATCTTATCAAAGTGACCTGAGACTGGCTCAAGTTATACTAAACTGGGCCTGCCCCTGTGGAGGGGCTACACCTTAAAACAAATTCCCCATGTATCATATCACTTTTATCTTTTTTCTTCTTGGTCAGAATGTTTGAGAGGCTGTTGTCTCATCCACCAGAAATAATGTCCGATCCCCATAGAGGTCCCAACCCCATTTAGAACCACTGGCTTAAAACACAGAACTTAGTGTCAAAAGCTGGGCTTGTTAGTGAAGCAGACTAACCCTTAAAAACATCATGTCATTTCAATGAATGTATCTCAAGTAAAAGTCAAGTCTCAAGTTACAAAGGGCAAATATTTGAGGATCATAAGCCAAGTACGGTCACAACCTGAAAAGTGCAACTGGAGTCAAGTCATGTGACTCGAGTCTGTGTTGCTCCCTACTGTGTTGCTGTGGTTTGGGCATTAAGTTGAAGAGGCTTGTGCACCTTTTCCAGAGTTACGTGTTTAGATTAACTGGGTAAAAGCGTGATACTGCTATCTTATGCCACCCCATTCTTAAAAAAAGTATTTTGACAATATGACACTGGATAGAGACTGTTCCTACTTCACTTGTGTGCTGTAGGTGCTGTGGCCTGGCAGAAGTTCTGGCTGAGTCTCGTGTGCTCCGGAGGCTGGACTTGTCTCAGAATGAGGTGAGAGTCGGGGGTTTGATGGCCTGAGTCTGGCCCTGAGGATCAACCGCTCCCTGGTGACCCTCAACATGGACCAGGACCCTCCACCAGAGCACGTGAGTAACCCCAGACTGGCTGGACATTTGGAGTGTGGTTGTGTGATAAAGTGTTGATATCTTGTATAATACTAGCTGAAGTCTTTGTCTATCTGTTTTCTGTATTTATCTATCTTTAGTTAGTGAAATAATTGTGGATCATAAGTATATTTGGGAATATTTGGATTCACTGTGGTGCAGCGATTAGCGCTCTGGCCTCATAGTCAGATGGTCCTCTCCCGTGTCTGTGTAAGTTTCCTCCGAATTGTTTTGTTGCTAAAAACATGTCCAATGTGCCTTCCCTTTCCTCCAGCATGGAAATTAGCTGTAAAGCTGGTATAAGCATATCTGCCATTGTGCTTGATTAAATTATACATTGTCCTAGTAAACATTACCTTAATCTTAACCTAATTTTTATACATAAGTACATAATGTTATTTGCTTGTTTGCAAAAGAAGTAAAAAAAGCCTATAGCTTGTTAGCTAACAGTATATTTGATACATTTAGCTGCTGCAACAATAATTTCCTCCTCAAATGGACTTAAAGCTTCTTTTTTGGCAAGAAAGGATCTATGAGTCTGGTGTCATTGAGAAACCTCAATGTTCCTGTTGTTTATCAGGTTTTCTAATACAATTAAATGCATTCTTTGCTCACTTCTCAGATACAAACTCAATTTCATCAAGTTGTAGTTGTCTATTCTGATTTAGCTGTGTTTTTAGCTCTTACTGGTAAATATGTTGTTTCACCCTTGACTCTTATGCATTTGCCACTCGCTGCTGAAGTTAGAATGATATGTCATCTGCATAACCTCTGCGCACACATCCGCAACACATCTGCCGTTAACTAAACCAGTTTTGGCTCCGTTTTAGCATCAGAACTTCACACATTCATCTGAAATTCTGCTTCCTTAATCCTGCCACTGCCACAAAGCGAACAGTCTCGCCTTTTCACACCGCAGGCGATCAAATGACTCTCGTAGCTTTGCAAACTGCCACCGAAACCGATAATTAAAAGATAGCGGCGATGACTTGACGAGTTTCCATCATAAACACTTGTCTTTTTTGATTTATCCCGGCTCCGTGTGGTCACAAATTTGTCACTTGGATTCCAAACTAAGTCGCAGTTCATCAGAAATCCCTCTCTTTTTCTTGCACCTTCCGCGGCAGCAAAAGCCCGAGGAAAACGATGCCATAACTTTAATACATGCCCCTGCTGGATTCACAAAATAATTACCCACACTTGCCATCTGTTTGTCATGATTTTATCTCCGCTAACTTATTTGCATATTAAAGCATTAATTAAAACCTCCAAGGAGCGGAATGCTTACTTTAAAATTAACTCTGAAGGCGATTCCGTGCGCGGCTTTCCAAAGTTATTTTATTTGTGTTTGCAGTGGTTTTTGGCCGTTTGTTTACACGATTAAGTCTTATTTTATTTCATTATTTTTCTATGAAATGCCTCCTCTGGCTAAAGTCAAGTGACGAGATGTGCCAGATTTGAGACGAGTGGCATTTTAAGAGCTTTTGTTGATTGTTTGTGTGTGTGTTTGAAACCTTAATTTACTTCACTGCAAAAATACATGTTTGCGGTTATAGCTACATGCTACATCCAGACTATCAATCTGGATTTAGATATTTTTTAAGACTGATGCAAGTTAGTTGATTAATCTTACTATTTATTTTTCAACTAGTTTATCCATCCGTAATTCATCCATATTTCAGTCAATCAACAAACTTTACTTGTGTTTCTCTTTACAACAGTAACAACTGAACCAAAGTGCTTTCCATTAGTAAATATAAAACATTAAAATGTCAAAAATCCACTCAAAAAAGTAATTAGGAAAAGGTAGTTTACAATTGGGGAAAGTAATTCAATGATTAAATCCAATAATGAGTTAGTTGCGATTGATTGATTAACCAAAACTAACTGATTGTCAACTACACATAATTTTTTTATTTAACTCAATACAATGCAAAGCGTAGAGAGAAAAAATGTTAAGACTCAATTAATACTACCGTAAGTAATCAGGTACCAAGTAATACTTGCTTCAATACGAAACTAAAACATGTACAAATGTGTTTTATAATGAAGTATAATGACGTTCTTTGGTAAGTGATGCTTTCTTTTGTTTCCTCAAAGTAAAATTTTGTAAAATCTCATATGCATGGGTCTTTTGTGATCAACTAATCATTATCATAAAATAATCGATATTCAAGTATTTATATATTCTGTACAGTTTTTCATGATGCAATCTGATTTAAAAAAGATCTAAAACGGGTAGCCAAGTGGTTAGAGCTCTGGCTTCCAATAAGGAGGTTGTGGTTCGACTCCGGGTCGACATCTCTCTGTATGTTCTCCCGTTCAAGTGGTTTCTCCGGTACTCCGGTTTCCTCCACCTCCAAAGACATGTATGTTAGGTTAATTGGGCATCACTGCAAATGTCCTTAGTGAGTGAATGAGAGAGGAATGGTTGTCTGTCTAACCCTGCGGCAAGTTGGCACTGTCCAGGGTGTTCCCCGCCTAAGGCCCTAAGTCACTGGATAGGCTCCAGTCACCCGCACCCTAACGGGAATAAGCGTAGAAATGAATGAATGAAAGATCTAAAACAATAACATTGACAGAAGATTTAAATAAGAACTGCTAAACTATAAATAAGAATTTAGAAATCCCATGCATTTCAGAAAATATGTGTTTATTATAGTAATAACACTACATTATACTGGATATTTTGTCATCATCAGAGGGCAATACTATTACAAGTGTGTCAAAGCTTTTGTGATTTTCTACTTGGACCTACTGTATATGAATTAAATGTTCGATTCTGAATGATTTCATTGTTTTGTCTTTAAAGCTAAATTCTAAAACAGTGGATTATTATAATTCTTAATATTTGTTTTGTCTACACATCAAGTCATTTTCTTACCCCAAAATGTCCACTAGCAAACATATTAGAAACATTTTATAACGCTTACACAACCTAAGAAACTGTGCACAAAACTTCATAGCAAACAATCATTCATTATAAGTAACACTTAATTAAATAACTATTATTATTACAATTTCTTACAATAAAATACCTTACTATCAGCTTCCCCAGGCTCATAAATGTTGTTAATCTATTCAGGTGGAAATTAGTCTGCAATGTCCTGACTACATTTAATAATATACCGTTCACCAAACTCCACTAAGTTTGTCTATTGTTGTTGTTAGCATTGTGGCTAATTGATGTTAGCATACTGAACCGTCTCGCTCTTAACAGCTGTGAAAAAAGCTTAAAACAGCTAAAGCTAAAAAGCTAAAAAAAGGAATTATTTTTGTTTGTTTACACTTTTAAGGAAGCAAAAAAATATATATATATACAGCACCTTCAATGATATTACAAAGCAGCTCTTTTATGATTAAATTATTTCTTCATGTTTCACTATGGCTAAATAAGTTGTATTTTGAAGTTGTACTATTACAAAGCATTACCAATAAATCCAATCTTTTCATACATTTTCTTACTTACTTCTTACTTCAGCTCATTTGACTTTTGTCTTTATTTTTTTGCAGTGCATCTCTCGTTGTCTCATCTTTTCTCACTTCACACATGTTCCAAAGTGTCCATATTGCCGCCTGCGTTTTTTTCATGCTCCCTCCAAGACGCCCAGAGACGTGATTAGCATTTCCACCATTGTCGGGGAGTTAGTGCGGGCTGGATATTTTAAGGCGAATGGTAATAAGGGAATTTTTAAGCTCTGTCAGGTTTTGGAGTCGCGCACAGCTGGGATTTGTCTTGGCATGGCGTTTCCAGGTGGGAGGAGTGACGATTGTATTAAAAAGCAAATCTTTCCATCAGAAAACAGCGGGTGGCCAGATCAAGTGTTTCGCGCTCGCACACATTCCCCTAGGTCGCCCAGGAATACGTGAAAAATTTCATTCTTGTGTCGGAAAATGAGTGCGAGAGAGTGACAGAAGGGGTTATGGTGCCACTTTTTTGGTTGTTTTTGACGTCTGGTGCAGTCGATGTGTGCGCATACAGGGGGAAAGTATGGTGTTTTTTAGATGCAAAAAGACGAGAATGAGACGGAAAAGTGTGAACTTGGGTTTGTTATGAGAAATAGATTGAAATATGTTTATCAGTTACTGTAGGAAATTTTAATGGCTTCTAAATATGACGGTTTTAAAGCCTTGAGAAGCTAAATAAAAGTTGAAATCTGGGTTGGAAATTGAATTGAATATTTTGTTGGCGAAATTATCAAACTGCAACAAAGCATTTTTTTTTGAAATATATACAGTATAGATAAGATTGCATTGTTTTGGAAAAATCCACTTTATATATACTGATTGTAATTGTCTATAACATTTATAAATTACTTAAAAGTTCCAACGTGTCTATGTGTAACAAGTGATTTTTCATATTTTGACTGTTTGATTTGACACATACTGTATTGTGTCAAGCAAAACATTTACAGAAAAGTGTTGCTCATTTCTGATTAAAAAAAAACAAAACAAGAAAGACATACATATTCTCTTGTTTAATAGTTTATATTTCAGTTTGCCCAGAAGTGTTTCTCTTCTAGTCTCTACAAAATGGTTGTCTCTTTATTTCGCTTTGCTTGGAATTGTGCACAATACATTAAAGTAAATTTTGGGGGTGTGGCCTACTGTGGGGGAAAGTCATAGGCAAGTCCTATGGTAAGCTCTAATTTTTACCTCTTTTAATATGTTTTCTGGCAATGTGTATTTTTAGCACAGCTTATTCAGTCGAGTCAGACAAAGTTTAAATGAAGGTTGTTGATGTTGATCTTATATTAGAAAATAACAGAAAGTTCTAGTGTTAAAATGCGCCTGACAGCAATAGCATCAGGTTAGCATTTAGCTTGAAGCTATTGTTAGCATTGTTGGATATATTTACTCGTTGGATCACTATATTCATGCCCATGTCATCTTATCCATATTTGACACAATGCATTTCCTTAAGTCCTTAAGAGCAGTGAGTGGTAAAGCTGTTGTTCTGATGCGCTGTCCATGTTATGTTTCCCCTACGGAGGTTTGTTAGTGGGCGGAGCCTCTGATGCCGACTGTATCCATGGAGGATTTTCCAAGGAAGACAAATCCAGCAACTGTTTGCTGTTTTTCAAATTATGTACATGTGCTTCACCACTCGAGCCTCGTCATTCACTGCTAACTGGGCTAATTAGTTATTTAGGAATATATAGAGTTTGATTGACAGGTCAACAGACCTAGATATGAGTACCTTGTTTCCATTGGCCTCACCTTGTCCACAGTCTATATATTTTTTGATACCTTTTCTGTTTACCATAAGCAGAAGCCTGTTACAAATCACCAACAATTTTTGACCAAGAATGACTTTTTTTTTTTTTTCCTCCATACAACCTTTAAGTTCTAAATCAGCCAGACTCCGGTTTTGGAGATATGGTTTGATGATTTTGTCTGTGTAATTTCTTTTTGCAACCGAAAGAAGGTGCTTTAACTCAATTTCTAATGTAGAAGACACATGTGCTGTTTATTACTATTTATACATATACATAAGATTGCCATTACACATGGTACTCACAAGCATAAAAGACATGAACAATGTAAAAAGAAAAAAAATCATATATTATCATTTAGTCCTTTTAACTCCTTGACACACAATGTATACTCTTTAAAATACTCTTGAACCCTTGAATTTCACCAAAATACATGACGGAGACTCATATCAAAATCCCAATATTTATCAAAAAGCTTTGCAACTTGATATTTTCCCAAAATGGTTCAAACTTAATCTGGGTCCTTGTGTCTTTGTTTACACAGTCTGATTTTTCAAGTCTGTTGCTATCCACTGCTCCATTTGATCAGTGGCCTGTTCGCTGTTAATTATTAATTATTTACCCATCTGAAATATTCATCGTCCTCCCTGCCCTGATCCGAACGCAGACTTTTCCGAGGGGCAGCTTCTCTCTCTCTTTTGCCGGAGCAAGGTGGAGCTGTTTATGCAAGGCCAAAAGCAACCAACATCTGCAGTTAAAATACTTAAAATGAAAGCAGTTTTGGCCTGGTTTTCGATTTACTTTTATAAGATATTTTTGATTCAAGATTATCAAGCAAATTAGAGAAATATTATAATTTGAAAGAAGAAAATGCTATATTAAACTTACCTTCACTTTGAAATAGTCAAATGAATGGTTTAAATCATGAAATGTATGCTAGTTTTGTTTTACTTTTGATTTAGTCAGTCATTGTTGGAACTATGGAAAAATATTTTTGCTAATTCGTCTGCATTTAGATACAATGGCCAGGTGAGAAGAAATATTTGCTGCACATAGCAATCGCGTTGGCTCATAATGATGCACTGCTGAAGTAATATCACTTTCTGCTTTCCGCTTCGAGATAACTTTCTCACTTTTGTAAGATGTGTGTTTCTGGGGCAGATTTAGCATAAGTTGGTTTACTGCTGGTTAATGTTTTGGGTGGAAATATGTTAAAACAAGTCTTCGAATGTATAGTTGAGGTTTAATTATGAGGCAAATTTAAATGTTTAGTTAATGTAGTAGAAGAATCAAGACAAATACAGCTTTCTTGAACTTTAGTAATGCATTTGGGGCCTCGTTTATCAATTACACTTTACAAAATTTTGCCAGATTTTATTTTAGGTGGTGCTTGGTGTAAAAGTTTGAGGACTGCTGACTGGTCTTTGCAGCTTCAATCCTAGTTTAGTCATATTAAAGGCGATCGATTCCAGTAGCAGAACTGGAAGTTATTGACACATTTTTATTGGTTCATATTGTGGAATAGACGGATTATCAGTCGATGTCACGTTCTGCTCTACTGCGCATGTTACCTGCAGAGAGATACGCTGTCCATCTAGTTGGCTGGGGAAACTTCTTTGATAAAAACAACAAAACGGGACGAGATCTAGCTGTTTCAATCAGGTATGAACGTGTATAACAGACAACTAGCTCGTGAATCTTGAGACTATGTTTTCAATGTGTTTTTTCACTCACCTGAATGTAACGTGAATGGTTGTTGTGTCAAATTTCATTCTTAAATGTTGATTTAGCAGCATACGTTTTGGAATTGTATCGTGATAAACTCTTAGTTAGCTGACAACAGCGCTGGTTAGTGTTGCTGCTACAGCATGTGTTAATCAGTTGCGGCTCTTTCTGGTAGCCTGTTGCACGTGCATTCTTTGTGCTGATAGAGAAATAAACCCTCTATTGGAAATAAACATAACTAGTGGGCTAAAATATTATTTATAGAATCATGACAAATTACCATATTTTTTTATCATCAGAGTTTAAATAACACATGTTAGGGCTAATTTACCAATAATGTTGATTTGTGACTGATTATCAGCCACAGCAGGAGGTAACAATATCAGATGTCAGTTTCAGCATACCTAGGCAACACAAATCTAAACAATATAACAGTTTTACAGTTCAATAAAGAGTGTAAGATCAAGGCTTGTGAGAATGTCATGAAGCATTAAGTCCACACAAGTAACTAGCACCTTCTAAACTTGTCAAGTCTGTCTCACCTTCATAGATATTTTTGTGTACATTGTTCAGTATCAGAAAAGCTAATGAACTAAATGGTCCACTTCCAGTCGTGCTGTAGTTCATCTCTGTTTGCTCTGGTCCAGGTCGTCTCTGCCTCTGTTTACCTGTTTGCAGTTTAAATATTTGACTTAGGATTTGGCCGAATGTGAGAGAGTCTTGTTCCCGGGAGGAGGAAAGCAGAGATAATGTCCTCCTCTGAATGTCAGGTGTAGAGCTGTTAGTGAGAGTGGTCTGGCTGAGTGGTAATTACTGCAAATTGTGTGTTTAGTGTGTGTCTGTTGAAAGAACTGGTGCTGGTGGCCGAAGGAGCTAGGTTAGTGTGTTTTGGTGGTCCTGAAGAGAGACTTTTCAGCTGCAAATACTGTGCAAATGTTTGGAAAGATGATATTTATAATAGATAGAGCTATGTGGAAGCAAGTTGTCAAAATGTGTCTCTTTCTGCAGGGTATTTTGTTGTTGACAAGACATAAACCTCAGTAAAATCATGCCATTGCTCTGCATGATCGATTTAAAGGTTCTATAGAACGCTTATTTTTCACCGTTTATAATGTAGTGCATCAAAAATATACCTGAATTTTGTGTTTTGCATATTCCTCATCTATTTTAATGCACAAATCCAGTATGTTCAAGGTTATTCCTCCTAAGCTAAAACACTCAATTCCTTTAATTCACAGTTCAACAGAAGATACTGACGTTTATGTAGAATCACAATTAGATGTCAAAATAGTTGCATTGCTAGCGAACAGAACCACACATTAGGAACTTGCTTAATCAATATGGCGCAACATAAAGCAACAAATAAAGATATATTCTAGGCTAAAACTGATCCAGGTAGCTCTAAGTAGGTCTCATCGGCATCAGAAGTGAAATTTCGTTTGTGTAAGAAGAGAAGAGCAGAGGAGACATCACACAGCCCTGTGGAGAACCTTGCTGATTATGCAGTGTTCGAGATATTTTCTCCCAGCCAGTTTATCTAGATGTCAGTGATCTTTAGTCAAGCACAGTACTTGGTGTATCATCCAGGGAAATACTGGATTTTGCTAATAGTTATTAAGGCTGATTTAATTAAAGAAAATGTTATCTTATGACATGTCCTTTGTGTAAATTACTCTACTAAAAGCAAGTTCTGCAACCAAAAAAATCAGTTTAGATCTAAAATGTGCGCAGTGCTGACAACACAGATTGCAGAATGCAAAATGTATATATGAAACTGCTAATAATATTGCAGATTACTGTAGATCCTCCCCAAATCTCATTTTGGCATAAAGGATGTCAAGTTTTGGCACTGAATGCAATTGCTATACACACCACATTCCCTGTACATATGTGATTGTTTACAAAAAAACAATAATTATTAATCAGCCGCTTGCATTTCAAATTCCAAAACAAAATAATGCTGTACACAATTTCGTGTTTGTGTGCGATACAGTTGATAATTGCTTATAGACTCTGACCTTAGTGATGGCACCATGTTTGTTTTGCTCCGTCTTCACTTCGAAATGACTCACTGAAGCACCACTTGAAGCAGAGGGGGACAGTCTTATTTTAGGATCAGCGTGAAACAAAGAGGTTTCCTGGGTGCTTGTCTCCCCCCCGGCTCCCCTCCTCTGTCACGGTCAGTCCCAGGAGGGCGGCTGGGTGACAGGGAGGTCCGACCATGCATGTAGTCAGTGCTGCGCTTCGGGCTCGCATCATCATGACACTGCCACTCGAGGGAATTGAGAACAAGGCGAGACAACATCAACCAGGCAGAACCAAGCATCGCTGCGTAACACCAGGGAGGGCAGAGGGGAGCGGCCCGGGAACAGAGGGGGTGACTGGGGTGAGCGTGCTACCAGATCAGCCTCTCACCTAACATTGACCAAGTTAGGAAAGCTAGTGTGCTACTCTACTACTCCTCAATGCTCAACTATATCTCTATGTATCTTTTTGGTACCACTAAAATCCATCAAGTGTGTTATGAATAAGTTGTGGCATTTCAGTGACGTTAGCATACTGACAGCTTGACTTGTGTTGGATAAAAAAACAAACAAACAAAAACACTTCAAAACACTTACAATAAGTCTTTAGGTGGCTCCGAATGCATAAGTAATAAGTAATGCATAAGCATAAGTAAGTAAGCATTTTAAGATAGTAAAAATACAGTATAATGCCGTTAATATAATAGAAATTGTTTTTATGTTAGGTTATAGTTTAAAGGCCATGAGCAAAATTACTTCAAATTAGTTAACTCTCTCTTACTACAGTTTATAGCTTTATATTTTAGGTGAAGTTGTCTTACATTTGATGAATGAACTCCATCTATTAATGAAAAATCTAAATATTATTCTTGTACTAAGCCTATCTCTGTATTGGTCGCAGAATTTTGGGCCGACGTGCTTGATTGCCAAAGGACCGAACATGAGCACATATTGTCAGATTATGTATGCTCTTCTACATATTATGCATTATCTGGACTGTTGTCGGACTTTAAGCATTTTTGTAGTGATGGGAATCTTGGATCTTTGTCCGATACGATGTGCATCCGATACACTAGCAACGATACGATTTTTTTAAGATACATGTCTTACAGCTAACGATCGATTCGGTTCGATATACCCCCTGATCACGATGCATCTCGATTCAGTCAACATTGTTTTTATTCAATACTTACTAAATATTTAGTCTGTTTAATCATTCATGGCTCTTATACCCCAGATAAATTCAAGCCATGTAAAAGTATCTTTCAGTCACTTGAAAATTAAATTACTAACTTTCTAAAATTATAAATAATAATACATTATTATTTTTGGTTCGGATTGTATCATGTTTTTCACAGTGCTGTGTGCAATAGGACTTTATAAATAATCAGATGTAGCCTACATGTGTGAGACCCAGCGCTCTCATTGGACAGATCTGCTGTGGAGCGGGGCCAACATGTTACGATAAATATGTGGGGAAAAGCGAAATAACGGGTCCATTCTGAAGTGCTTTATTTCGGTCTACTATCAAACTGCCAAATACAGCTTATGAAAAAGCCTGTATAGTTTGTCAGTGCGGCCCGGGAGAGTGAATGTGGGACGCAGCTACGGCCCAAACTCACAACGATAGAGGAGCAGCATCTAACCCGCACGAGGGGCAAAGAGGGACGGTAGCGCGTGGAGAACCAGTGCGCACAGAACCAGTGTGCACAGAAATAAAACAGCGAGGACGAGAACAGCGCGCGGGGAAAACGCACATCGCCTGAAACAAACACGGACAGACTGACCAGCGCGCTGGGAAGACGCAGACCGTCTAGATTTGGACATAAACACGGGAAGGACAGCTCTCTACTGGGCACAGACGCACAGCTTTCCTGCACGTTCACGGTGGAATAATAGCTACGTGTTGCGGAGCGAATCAAACTACTTCTTCTTCTTCTGAACGCGAATTTCAATGGACTACGTCTTTTTCTCTACAATACACAGGTAAGGCACACTGGACACTGTTGTTATTACGCAGGCTTTGTGAGAATGAAAGGTGCGTGCTTTGACTGAAAGAGACAAAAGCCTTAACGGATTGAGCTATTTGTTGTTGGCACATCTTCAGATGAAAATAAACCACAAACAGCCCTTATAAGGAATGTCAGAAACACACTGCGTTTGCAGCCGTGTCAGCGTCAGCTTGTGAGTGCGTGTGTGTCTGTGTAGGAAAACACTTTCGTCAGTGAATCGTGAAAAATCTAGATTCATCGGTAAATAGTCTAATAATCCGATGCAGGCTGCTTTTGTCACACGATCTGCATCGATGTAGCTCCTCTCTACCGACGCACTCGCATCGCGCATGTTTACATCGATGTATCGGTGCAAATCGGCTATCTTCCCATCACTACATTTTTGAGTGCCCTTGCTTTGACATCCCACGTTTTAAAGACAGATATATCGGCCAGCGATATATCTGTCTATCGACCTCAGTTTCGGTCGATATCTGATTTCTGATCAGGGTTTTTCCTCGCAGTGATCAGCTGAGCTCTGACTTGGTTTGGAGAGAAGACTTCTTTTATCTCTCTCCATTCCTAAGTCGGCAGTTTTGATTTTATTATTAACATGACTTTAAGTTTTATTCTTGTTCTATGACTTTGGCTGCAACACAAGCTTAAATAAGAGCTTGTTAGTTTGTCAATATGAACAATAAATGTATTTCATGACGCTTAAATGATTGTTTCTTGGGTCAAAATACAATCAAGCATCATTACATTGTGTGAAAGAGACACACATGTCTCGTGGTGAATAATATTTAGGTTGAAGGTTGTTTTGTTAATATTATTTCATCCCAGATATGCTTTTAAAACTAAAAGAAGAAAATTGACTCTAGAACTTGGCCTGAAAATTGGTCACTAATATCAAAATTTACAAATATCAGTATTGTCATAAACCCACATTGATCAATCTTTTTTTAAAACTTCAAATAATGTGTATTAGTGGCAGCCTCAGAAGAGGTTACCAAAGATACAAAAAGCTGGTACTCGTTTTTATTAGAAGTTGTAATGATTGTGATCTTGCAATAATTGAGCTTGACAATTATTTAAAAACACATTTGGAATTTTCTGTATTTCTACCTTTAACATCACATATCTGGGAAAGTTGAAGCCAAGTGTTTTTGTGAGGCTCACAGCCAAAGGAACAGATAAACAAAATTACTGACACAAGCATGGTTTAGGCCTAATACAACTCACAGCGTGTTTTTAATGGTGGAAACTAGTTCAAACAAGTAAATCAAGCATAACATGTGTTCTTTAACTGGCAGCCCTCTGATCCAAGGGCAAGTATTCCCAGTGCCAAATTGTGATTATCATTCCAAATTAAAGTCATTGAAAGCCTTGTAGATAATTATTTCTGCAAAACAAACCAAGGGTCACTGAAGTCAGACAAACAAGTTTTGAAAATCTAAATTCCAAGCAGCACAGGGATAAATTCACAGATGTTCTTTCTTCAGTCTAATCTAAAACATGCACAGGGCTCGATATTTCAAAATAATGGCACGTCACACGCTATGGGATATTATTAAGATTATTATGCCAGAGGGAGTGATGCGCCACCTGACGTGATCGCACTGAGAAGCAGATGTAAACAAAATGGAGACTGACACCGCGCGACAACTGGCTCAAGCAGAGATCCACCCAGATGATAAATGTAACACTGTAGACTGCAGAGGACGAGGGGAGGGGAGCGCGTCCTTTTCCAACTTTTAATCTGCGTTCTGGTGTAATACTAGGAATACATTTAAAGTGTAGTTAACAACAGCATGTCAGTAATCGTTTGAATACATTGTTATGAAGTTACAGTGCTTTGTAGACCAGGGTAAAATTACTACGATGTCACAGGCAAGATACTTCACTTGCATTGTCCGAGTCAATCAGGTCCAAGTCGAAGTCAGGAGTCACTGTTTTGATGACTTGATCTCTTTTGATTGAAATGGATTTAAAGGTAGGGTAGCTTGATTTCACAAACACAATTTAGGTTTTAAATCTGACAAGTAACATTATTTGATTTGCTAAATGTAGCTGAATGAAGAAATTTTCCACTGCTACAGTCGACTCCTCCTCTCTACCCACTCTCCCGGAAGGAAATTTTGATTTCAGCAAAACTTTCCTGGTTTAATTAAAGTCAATAAATAAGTAGGCAATGCATATAAAAAATATAATCTTAAAGTATTGATTTGATTGATATATTCCACGATTTATAAAATTGGTTGATTAAAATGATAAAAAAGGCAAGTAAAGAAGAAAGCAGCGGAGCAAGCAAAAGTGTCTGCACTCTTCAAAAGCAGGAAGTACTATAGTCAACAATTTAAATAAATGTGTAGAGTATAGGTAAAGTGAGCATAATGAGATTCAGTGTATTTGCCAGAAAAAACAACTAAAATGCAGCATTGTAAGAAGCAGGACTGTGCAAACATGAAACCAGGATATTGGCCTTATTGCTCTCCTAATTTAACTTTATAGTTTGTTAAAAAATACACTGACAAACTGGGAATGAGCCGAACTATAATAGTGGAAAAAATATTTATGCCAAATTTTTTTAAATATCAGGCCAACATGTGATGGAATCTTTCAGTATCACTCGTAGCATTCACCCTGCACTTGTCCATTTTATCATTCACAGCCTCTAACCGACATTACCACAAAAATCATTTTATCGTAGCATTGTCATTCTTGGTCCAACTGTTTTGCTATTTGAATACCTCTGCTGCTTTCGGGGACAAAGTTTTAGGACGGGGAGGGGCGGCGACTCTCGTGCAGGGGACAATCCCATGATGTCTCGTTGCAACAAAACACCACAACAAGCAACAACAACGCACTCCTCGCCGCACTCCTGATGTATTTCCAGGCAAAAAAACAGCCATATTTGCCAGCTGTGTAATTTACTGCGTCCCTCATTTGCATATTAAAGCCTTAATTAGCCCCTCTGAGCGAGTGCGCGTGTGTGGTGTAATCATTTGGACGTGTAGACATGGGGACGGCGGGGGGAGGCGTTGTGGGGGTCTGATTGTGGATGGGCCGGAGGGGGGACACTCGAAGCCCAGTTCCAGCCCCTGTGGACGCGCCTGGTTCGGGACAGTGGCAGATATAAAACACTCCACTTGTCTCGCTGTCATTTTTAATTACGTTCACTCGGCCAAAGCGAGAGGTGTGACCCGCTCGATCACAGGAGTATTCAATTTGTCTTTGCGAAGAACTAAGGACAACTTTACGGACTTGTAGTTAAAGGGTGTGAAAGTCAACATTATCTAAAGGTTTTTTAGAAGAGAACCACTAATATTAGCAACGCCAAGAGAATTTCTGGTGACTTTTTAACCCAAAACTCATTTTACTTACTATTATACATTGAAAAATGTTGAGCTCTTGTTAGTTCAGAGTTGCAATTAGCTTCACATTGTCACACACCAGATCAACAAAGGGTCTAAACATGTCGTCTTTTTCTTCAACACAGCTATGCCGTGACCCGGTTATCTTACGCTTTCCAAATCCTTAAACTTCACCAAATTAACTTAACCTAACCCTAACCTTGCTCAACTTTCTGAGTGAATATTACAAAATATAAACTTTCGTCAGCATAGCCACCAATGCAAAGTGATGTTGTGTGGCATAACTGGGTTGGGATAAAATCCAACATAAGGCCTTTTTTTCAGTTCCTCTAGTACTTATTTGTTCCAGTCCCCATTTTAGGCTTGTTCATTATGGATTGGGGCCACACTTGTTCTGGGGCAGGTACTTTCCAGTCAGACCAGGAACCTTTTGGTGACAGAAGCACATTTACAATGCAAACTTTGTTGAAACATGTTTTATAGTTCTCACATTTAGATAAACTTCTCTTATCCTTAAGAAAAATTATTTTAAGCAATGATTAAAGCAGCAACTCCCAAAATATAGTATTCAAATTTGTAAATATTAATAAGAATTACGGTAAATACCAGTCATTTTGTTATGTGTAATTTAATTTTAGCAGTGTTTTTAGGTTTTGTAGATCATAGCTTTATGTGGAATAAAAAAGACAACTTTTGTTTTCCTAACACCACTTAATCACTTATTTAAATGTTCCAGATTATACAGATGCTCATGCAAAAGCTAGTTAGACCCACTTTCAGAAGCTGTTGTTGTGTGAACACAAACATGGGGACAGGGTATTCCTCTGCTAAACAGGGACTGGAGAAATGTTGGATTAGTTCTTGGTACTTCCATGTGGAAAAGTGCCTACAATACACTTTTTCAAGTAGACAAACTCTTTCTGCAGTCTTTTTTTTACCATTCTTCCTCGTCACACAGTTTTGTACAATATGGTACTAAAGAACCCACACTGCCCAGCTCAAGCAGTGGAGCCTAATGATTTCATATTTGCATTATTAGATTCATTTTAATAGCTCAGCATCAGCCACTTAGCTGCAACATTATGGAGATAAACATAGACTTAATAATTGATCGTCCTGTCCATTGCCAGTTTATACCATTTCAAACCATATGGTCGCTGCCATTAAGATATATTGTTGTTTCACACACTATGTCAACTAATTCATCACATTTCAACAGATTCACAGTCCAGACCATCTTCTGCTGTTTGAACTAAGTTTTTTAAAGCGACTTGACAAACTTTTTTTTTGATATGCACAGATTTTTGGAAGAGCCATGAGGTCGTTTTATGCAGAACAGGCTTTTCTGAATGGTCATAGTCCAGTAAGTCTAACATTCCCCACTCAGACATGCAAGACGCTCTCTCAAACAACTCGGCATAATGGCCAAAACACGCCCAAAACTCTGCAATTGATATGGGCCTGCTCTGCATAAGAGAGGTTGTATGTATATAAGCTCGCGCATAAGTTTGGGGGGTATCGGATCGCGTCGCCTTTTTCAGCGGGCATGTCCTGGGGTGCCACGCTTAAACAGTTACCCATCAACGCTTTGGCACTTCCTCATCTGACTACCATGAAGCCCCATGCGTGTCTATCTCTCCGGCTTCCTCCCTCCAAAAGCCACATCCCTTTCACTTTTGAATGGCGGGCTGACTGCAGAAATTGCCCTGTCCACCACGCGCGCTGAATATTTAAACTGTGAATATCTTGGCAAGGCTTCAAGCACTTCGAAAACTGTGGAATTGAGGGACCCGACCATCTACCAAGCATGCAAGTATCCAATCTTCCCTCACGCCGGCGAATCGATCATCCCCAAAAAATGGAGGAGAAAAGGTGGTGAGTGATATTCTCCGGTTGGGCACCAAAGTCAGCGGCTGAAGGCAAAACTTTCAGACAATAAAGCTCACTGGAGGAGAAGGTTCAGACTTGACAAACTCAGACTAAGCTCATGGAAAATGAAGAGTGCAGAGTTACTAAAGACCTAATGTTTTGCTAAACTTACTTTTTAAATCATTTGAGAAAGTTGAGTTTTGTTCATTCAAATGCACAAAATACTTGCTTCCCACTAGACTAGTAAATTATAATCTATGAAGCTGAATATTTACATGTTTTACAGACCAATAATATTTAATACAGATGGAGGACAGCTAAAATATTCTGTTGCAGTTTTTTGTTGTAATATAAAAACACATTTGATCTTGTCACCAAGATATTGCTTCAGAAAATACCACACAAATAAATCTGGTATGCCTTAAGCCACGCCAGATTGTCAATGCCTGATCTATTGGGCTGGGACAGTGTTTGGGAGAACGTTGGAACAGTAGATGTGGACGATTAAAGAAGTTCAGATAAGGAACCCTTTAATAATGTGGACATTTTTCAAGGACCTTTTCCACAATGGCATTACAATAAAATTAGGCCATTTGAAATACGTTTATATAAACTTTTTAATGTAAGTTGCCATCATAATGTTTGGGACTGAAAATACCATATTGGTGGACTAATGCATGTTATTGGACTAACCAATAACATTCAGGTTGGGGCGCTTGGTGGTAGTTGGAGGTTGAGGCGCCAGGTTTTAGGCGATTTGCCTTTGCTGAGCTGCCCCAGGGCTGCTTACTATCACTGAATGGGAAGGGGGGTTTCTGTAAACCATCTCACTGCAAAACGCTTTAAGTCTGCACTTTAAATAAAGCTTACTTACTACTTACTTACTAACAACTGGTAACATTTTTAGGTGATACATGAGTCTATGTGTGGGGCTCCCTTAGAATCAAGAAAGTTGTTGTTGTGTCTTTAGACAAGATGCTTGATCTACTTTGCCTGGTATGAAAGTGATGCAAACACTAATTATGTACAGGCCTTGTCAGTCCTATAGCGCCTTCTGTTGAAACTAGGATTTACAGATTTGTACATTTGTAGCCACTTACCCTTTATATTAATTCAAGTTCGACCAAAGGAAATACCAAGCTTGGGTCTCTGTAGTACTTTGAAAATCTAAATAATGAATATCTTATCTTTAAAATGCCCAGACAGACAGTGCGTTTTCACCTCTCCTTCACCTCCGTCGCTGTAGAACACTTTGATCAATACTGTCCAGGGATGATCAGCACTTAACATGTTCTGGCCCGGACCATAAGGAAGAACCAATTTGTTTATGGAGATTTAATTGAGTTAGTGCTTAAAAAGCATGACACGAGCTGCCTCTGTAGAGTGAGGTTGTAACATCTTCACATCAGGCCTGTTTACGATGGAAATGCAGCGAGAAGCTAAACAATGGGCAGATAGTTTGGACACGTAGCAGGTCAGGACCCTTTTGTGCGGTCAGTTAGTCCACCACAACAAAGATAAGTGTAGCTGGGCGGTCTTTGGACCGACTTTGGCATTTCAGTATATATGATCTAATCTAAGACTTAGTGGAAGATCCCTGTTATAGCTTTGTTATACAGTTTTCTTTTTAATAATTATTGTAATAATATTTTTTGCTGTTCCAAAACCATAGACAACCTATGTTACATATCATGCTACAGTACACTTCTTGTTTTTGTCTGTTTTTATATCAACTTAATCTGAAATCTGAATAATTAAATCATTGAAAATTCACTTTGCAAAACTGGTCTAACCTAGCGCTTTGCTCATGCTAGTTTCACTCAAGCCGCCTGAACTGGTCATGCGAACACATGTAGATCTGGGTGATATTGACAAAAATGTATATCTCAATCATTTTTAGCATATCTCGATAAAGCATTTAGACGATACTATGTCAGTCCAACAGAAAAATGCTCAACATGTCTTTAATTATATTAGTTAAGGCTTAATTTTCAAATATGACTTGGATAAAAAAAAGGACAAATACATCATACCTCAATTATTTGACCAATTTTAGACAATGCACCTCCCTTTAAACACTTTTAAATATTGACTTTCTATTTATTTAAAAGTTTACAATACATTTTTTATTTGTATTTTTATACAGCTCCTTTTGAAGCTTTTTTTTTTTTTTCTCTAAATGATATACTCGATATTCAAGGTTTGCGTATCTTCAAAACCACATTCATGATATATTTGATATATCGCCCAGCTCTTGTCACATTGTGTGATGCCAGCTAGCTTAGGTTGTATTTCGCAAATATAAAACACTACAAAAGCAGTATAAACATTTGAAAAGCGATACGCCATCTTACGTCTTTCTCCACTCCTCCAGAGTGAACGCCTACCAAATGATTGGAGCTTGCCTCTCCTCTGAAGCCTTTCTTCTCACCTTGGCAAATCTTTTCTTGGCAAATGGGCAAGCGGAGCTGGAATGAAGAGAAAACCAGTACCTACAGAACACTAGCTCATGATCGGACAGAGCTTCCTAAACATTCTTGTACGTATGTTCAGGTAGTAACAGGAGCGCATATAGATTTTGATAACAGCATTAATGTAAGAATGTAGGATTTGAATGATACGATCAAGAACAAATCCTAGACATGATCCATGTAGCATTTAAAGCTATGATTGGATCTCTGAAATTCTCAAATAGGCTTTTATAGGAATTTATTGTGAAAGACTCAACATTGCTCTTAGAATAAAACAAACTCCAACCGCTGCTATTTGGTTGAGGCAACAATAATAGTCATTTTAAAAACATCTTCATCACCACATTCCATTGCCCTACATTTTTAACGAAAGTCTATCATTAAAGTAACCTTGTGCTTCATGCTGAAATCTTCTGGGTCCATCTGGTGTCATCTCTCTCCACTGTCCAGCTGTCCCATCCTCACATGTGTCCCCTGTCCCCCGCACTTCCTCCGGTCGCACTGCCCCTCTCTGTCTGGTCTGGGCACCATGGTGTGGAGGTAATTGGATTTGTTGTCACCTCCGTTGGCTGCCGGGCCGGTCCTGTCTGCTCGGCTTAAGGATGAAGACGTCAGGTTGAAGGGGGCCCAGGGAGAGGATCAGCTGGAGTCCTGGACACACTCATAAAGCACTGGTCATGGCACGGACACGGCTCCAGCCAGCTGTTCGCCAAAAACCAGAAGACTCCATCTGAAACACAGGTACAAGAAGTCATCCTTTAGCACTGAACGTGGAAACCTACAGTATGTCACAATATCAAATACATTTTTTGGACACAATGACAAGTATGAATAAGTCAAAGCAAATGCCAACGCTGACATTTGTAATAAACTACAGCATTTTGTTGGACACTACACTGCATTTTTTATTCACTTCATACAAAAAGGAGAACTTTGCGATTACAATAATCGGAAAAGACAATATAATTGACAATATACTACGGCTTCTCAGTGGCAGCTTTTGTAATATTTGTAAAAAAATATATATTTCTGGTTATTTTGGTCATAAAGTTTCTCTAAGCAAAACATGTTTTCTATTGAAATGAGCTAAAATGACAAAAAACATATTATGGACTGCAGTTCACTTTCCTTTTCATTCCTCTTATTCTGCCCCGCCTTCTTTTCTGTCAGTGCACTTCCTGTTTAGCTGCATTTAGCCTGAAGAATTCAGTCGCTGGGTTTATTACATCTATTTGAGATCGCCCTATACCAAGGGTTCTCAAACTTTTTCAGTCCAGGGACCCCTCATCAGCTCAAAAATCCTCTAAGGACCCCCTATCACTTTTCGCTCTGGTATCACATTAAAATTTGAAAATTAAGGCCAATTTATATATCAAATTTTAATAAATGGTTAATTTCCTATGGTCATTTTTACTGGTTTACTTGTTTCTGTTCAAAGCTATCTATATCTCTTCTATACAAAATTCTATGTAGGATGATAAATCACAAGAAATTGTGATATTGAAAAAATGACCAATGTTTCAAAACAATTTGGGGACCCCCTACCCATGGTCAAGGGACCCCACTTTGAGAACCTCTGCCCTAAACATCAAGACATCAATCATGTTAGTTACCTTATCAGTGCTAAGCAGAAAGTTTGCCGCCAAAAACATGAATTGTCAGAACATGAATACAATAAATAAAATTACTATTGGAATGTAGCAAAAGTAATGACCCTAAAATATGACTGGTAGCATTGAAAGTGAAAAATGATTTACAAGATAGAAAATATGTTACTACCTTTTTGTGTTAAAAACATTAAAATATAAATAATAAAACTTGACTAAAGAATAAGTAAACCCAGTTGAATTTTTGATCTTGCGAGTTTTTCGAGAACAGAATGTTTGAGAACTTAATTTATTTGTTCTACTTTTCTGTGGTCATACCTGTTTGTCAAATCCTGATTTCATCAGATGTCAAAAGCTAAGCAAGTCAGGGCTTGGTCAGTACCTGGATGGGAATCCCTGCAGGTATCATAGTGGGACGACTAGAGTGAGCTGTCATTGTGCTCTTGAGTAAGACACTTAACCCACCTTGCCTCATTGAGGAGTGGATCCTTGATTGTAAAGCGCTTTGACTGCCTTGAAAGGTGGAAAAGTGCTTTATATATTGAGACAAATTGAGAGTTTATCTATTTAAACTCGGTATGTAACAATATTGATAATATCGTGATATCCTGATACCAAACTTGTCACAATATATTGTCGTTATCACCTGACAGTTTTTAAACAGCATTAAAATAGTTATTGTTAGAACATTACCATACATTTTATGCAAAAGCAAACACACAAAATCTCTGATATTGTGATAAATATAATATTGTTGGCTTCAAATGGAAACAATTTCGTATCGTTGGATTTGCATGTCGTTACATCTCTATTTAAAACACCTTAAACAATCTCTAAAAGTGCCCAGTGCTGCTCTGACACGACTGACACCCTGATGAAGACACGGGCAGCCTCATTAAGTCTGATGCCCTTCCCCTTCAGTCTTTTGCGGAGGTCACTCACACTCACACACACATGTCCTCAGAGCCCCTCCTGGTCCAGGCCTCTGTCCCTCTTTCCCCTGGACGCTCCGTGTCGTGAGGCGTCGTATTAAGGCGCTGACAGGATGCCAGCCAGTCAGGGTCTGTAGTTTCGGCTTCACTGGAGCTGTCCTCATGATCACCCGAGAGGATCAATGAGGTCCAACTCTCTGTCCTGCAAAGAAAAAAAAACAATCTTATACAATAAAATTCACTTTGGATATGTAACAAAATTTTAGACCACTTTTAACATTTACTATCTTTATACTTTATTAATAGAGGCTTATCAAAAAGTTTATTATTTGAGTCTCTATGCCTGGGTTTATCGGGCTGTAGTCGACTAAAAAGCGAGTGTGGCTAAATTTCTGAAGTATTTTTTGTTCTGACCTTTTATCTGACCCAAACTGTGATTGAAAAGACTAAGAATCTAGTTGAGTTTATAAAATAACAGTTTATACAGACCGTAATAGGAAAGTCTCCAAATTCACTCCTTGTTGTTGCTGTTTAATATAACCCATAATACATAATTAGTCAACTAATACAATTTTGGTCAAGATTTCATCTACAGATCAATCGACTAAAGGACGACAACAACATGGGTTAGAGTTCTAAGTGGCCTCTTCTAGTGACATCTCACTGTCTCAAGCAGCATATTTGTACTTTTATTTAATTATTTTTTAAGTGGTAATGAAAGTTTTTAGAGCTCAGTGTGACAGTACAGATGTGGGCGGGAATAGGTGGTAGGTGAACTCAAGCCTCAGTTGCAGGACAAATTACATCCTTGAGTATACAACATTAAAGTTGGTTAGCGTGAGTTTTTGTTGATGTTACTGTAAATTAAAATATAAAGCTCACTTGTTTGACATTAGTATTTAACATAGCAGTTTATTAGTTATTTTCTGACATAGAAAAATACAAGATTTTGGGTAGAGTTTCTGAGTATAATGAACTGAATTAAATAGGTATTTCTTGTAACAAAAAATTTGCAGTGGTCTTAAAAATATTAATAAAAAACCTTAATATAAAATCTTTTTTACCAGTCCACAACTTTTGCTCATCTAAACCGTTTTGAGCTTCACAATTCTTCACTAATGGGTTTAAAATCACTTTTAATAACTTTTAGGAGGCTGAACAAGTTGAATCATGTTGGTATGTTAACAGATGCTAACAACATAATCAAGTGAACTTCCTAAATTTCAGATGTGACAAAACACATGTCAATATGTCTACATTGGGGCAGAGCTGCTTTTAGTTGTTTTGACTAAAAAAGCAAGAATGTTTTATGGAAGTTTAACAACAGATTCACAGTTTGTACTGGAAAAAACTCCATCACTTTATTAAATTAAATAAACAATAAGTAGAATTAAGAGCCCAGATGGCTTTGCAAAAATATGAACTGGTTTATTATTTGGCATTTAATAAACTAAAAACATATAATAATGACTAATACAATCAGTTTAGGTTGCACAACTATCTATAAACATTAGAGTTAATAACTGTTTCTAATGGAGTGTCAGCGCTCCTCCTACATATGGCCATTCACAGGTCACTTATTGGCAGCTGTGCTCAGAGCCCACTCCAAGTCTTAAAGACAGTCTTTTAAAATTAAAAATATGAACAATGGTGACAGATGGAGACAAAGGAAGAATAAAGTTTGTTCTGGTGGCGCGCTGCCAAAAGACAATCCCTTGCTACCTTACAGTGCTTAGTGCTCAGATGCTGGTGGACATTGGCAAATACAAGGCTCCAAATGTGTGTAAGAGAAGAGCTCGTTCACTAAAATCTTGGAGCACTCGAAGACAAACAAATGCTCTATTTATAATGTTATTTCAACTTGGGCTGCTCATCGAAAACACTGGAAAACAAAAACAGAAATGCGGTATTGCTATGCGACGTAAACAAGTGACTTAAAGGTCTTTTATATCATTTCCTCTCAAACAGTTAAGGCATTATACATTTTGATCATATAATAAAGTGTTTAAAAGAAGCTTGTAGTTTAAAAAATAGATCTATTCATAAAGGTGATGTACTTTTTTACTGTAACCTATCACACTAACAGATTCTTTTAAAGTTATAAATCTTTTAAATCTATCTGTGTGAGTCTGGATTAGGGGACCAATCACAGCACAGCGTTGTGGTTTGGCCAGAAGCAGTGTCGACAGGTGATGCACCGATTCGATACTGGGATCAAATACTGGTACCGACCCATGAAGTCAGTTGTTTTACTGAAAAGAGAAAGTTAGCAGATATGTTGTTTACTAGGGCTGGGTATTACCAAGAGCCTTACGATACAGGGGCCACGATTCAATACGTATCACGATACATTTGTCCCGATACAATTCCTTCAATACACTAAGCATCAAGATAAAATTTACTGACCAAAACGAGAAAATGTAGAAAAAAATATTGAAGTATTGTACTGCTTGTAAAATGTTTTCAACAAGTTTCTGAATACAGTTCTACTTAAAATCAATGTTCCGATTGTAACTTTGATAATATAGAATAACAAAATGCAGAAGCATTATAAAATATTATAAAAGCACTGTTTTTAGTAAGTAAGTAAGTAATCTTTATTTGTATAGCGCATTTCACAGACACAGAGTCACAAAGCGCTTCACAGTGAGATGAACTCCTCCCCACTCAGTGACAGTAAGCTGCCCTGGGGCAACTCAGCAGAGGCGATTCACCTAACATCTGGCGCCTCAACCTCCGACTACCACCAAGTGTTCCCTAACCTGCATGTTATCAGTTTTTAGTGTTGCACACAAGTGTCCTGTGAATAAATCATTTTTCAGCTCAACAGTTTCAGCCTTAAAGCAGCAGTCCAGGTCAGAAGTGTTAGATTTATAAAATTAAGTATCACGATATGTGTCCTGATATGTGTATTGCCAACAAGTTTGTCATGATATATCCTTGTGCCGATACATCGAATACAGCCATAATGTTAACTGAGTTTCGTAAGCGGGACCATGCCCCTGCCATTGTGCAGACCACACCCTTATGTCACCAGAAGCTTTCTTATCCCAGCTCACACTTGTGTCTCAGTTTGACCGTGTACCCCAGTCTCAAGAATGTATATTGGTCTGGCGTGATACTTGCAAATGAGGGATTCAGTTATTTGTGTCTGAAATTAAAGCATAGAAGTAAGCAATTTGAGAAAAAAATGAAAATCATTGAATCAAGTAATCAGAATGTCTTTTAAATGTATCCTCATGTTTGACTCTAGATGAGCTAGCTTTGACAAATATTCAGATATATTGACAAACATCCGTGGCATTCTTAATCCTCTTCAGAAAATTCTCATGAATGTCTTTCACTCTTCTGCACAGTTCATTCCAAACCAACCAGCGTGAAAGGGTTTAAGCCTGGAGATGTTCTCAAGCTTACCATCTTGTTCTTTTTCCTTAAGCATTCATCTTATTGACTGTCCACTTTCCCTGGCAGTGCACTTCCTGTTTAGCTCTGTTAAGGTAAGTAACATGCTAGCTTGCCTGTCTCGTAGGGCATTATTAAGTAGATATAAAGACAGTAAAAATAAATCCAGTAACTGATTTCTAGAGGCTAAACACAGCTAAACAGGAAGTGCACTATCAAGAAAAGTGGACAGGGCAGAATAAGGTGAATAGTTTTGACTTTCATGATTTAAAAATGTAAAATAATTATCTACTTGGGCTATATCATCATAGTTAAACTGACAAAAGCAGCATATCTTTTTTAAAATATGTGCTCTTCAGAAATTTCACAAATGTCAGACTGTAGGTTAGTTCAACAACCTGGAAGCCTGACAGAAAGCTGGCCAAGTCTTCTCGTCTTCTTGTAAAAAGCCCAACCTGGTGACCCATTTATTAATATCCAGTGATTCACAGAGGAAGCTTATGTTGATGCCCTCTTTGGCAGAGCGAGGTTGTTACGGAGGTGGACAGGACCTGTGAAGGAGCACTGACGACAAAGCCCTTTCGAGTTTTTTCCGAGCCAATTTTAAGTACATAAGCCTCACTAAGTGTTCACGGTGTAATTTAAACGACAGGTGGCGCGTTCCCTTATTAGTGCGCATCTTACACTGCAAAAAAAACGAAAACAGTCTTCATTAGTTAGATGAAAATGGACAAAAGTGTTAGATTTTCTTTTTGAGCATGTTATAGTTGCTATCGAACAATTACATGGCAGTGTCTTGTTTTATTTACACCGGTTTGAGCAGTCACCTCCAGAGCTGGTGCAGTTGTAAAATCAGAAGAAATAAAAAAACACCCCAGTCATAGAAATGGTAGCTTAAAGAAGTGTTGTGTAAAATTTCTGATACAGACTCTTTAATGCTTGACTGTATTGTGAAGTTTGTGCTTTGCCTGGAAGGTTCCCTATGGAATTAAACATATACAGTATCTACAGATTAATTCACTAAGAGTATTTTTTTGCTCATAAATACTTTGAAAAACATACTTCATTACAGAGTGGATGCATCTTTGAACTTGGCTTGCTAGAACCACATGCTCGTCTCCATGGAGATATCTAATTTTAAAATCAGACTGTAACATTTTTAGGACAGATTCTAAATCTGTTTCAGTTGTGACCATCAAAATAACAACCGTAGACAACCCCCAAACACAAAATGTATGTAACTCGCAAAGTTAGAGTCTTACGTTTGATATTTTACAGACATAAGCCTAGATACATTAGTCTATGGGCAACAAATAGCAGTCTACATCTATCATTTATTTGAAATGTGTCAAACTTGGTAAATTTTTTTCACATTATCAGTAGACACACTTAATCATTTTGTGCCCCCATGGGGGACCCAACCCCCAGGTTGTTATATAGGGATTATTTGTTTATCAACACTGGAGATGCGTGCGCACTCGTAATGCAGAAAGAGCTGTGATTGACACAAGCTGTAGCAGCAGCAGCACTAACCAGCGCTGTTGTCAGCTAACTACAAGAGTCTATCACTGGGAAAACAAAGGTTATGCTGCTAACAATTTTGAATGAAAATCGACCCTACCACCCATACACGCAACATTCAGAACAGCGAGAAAACACTGTCTCAAGCTGCAGGATCCAGACGTCCGTTGTACCAATTTAGACCTGAATTGAGCTCTCGTCCCGTTTTGTTGTTGTTGTTTTAAGTTTCCCCAGCCAACTAGATGGACAGCAACTCTTTCTGTAGGTGACATGCACCGTAGAGATTACAATACTGTATTCTGGCTGGACAACATGAAAACTGTGGTTTTATTTCATTAGACTAGTGATTCTTCCATATTCTCAGGGCGTGACATATTTGCCATAGGAGTGAGATTGTTACTCACCTTATAAGAAAATTTGATTGAAGCTAAAATCTCTTGCAAATATGTGAATTTGTGAAAAACGTGCACTATTCTATTTTTTGTGAAATACTAAAATTAAAGAGAATAGTCCGATTTCTAATAGTTCCAAGAATATACAATAACTTTTTGCAGTGATGAAAAAGCCTACTGATTAGGCTCAAATAAACACAAGTCATCTTTTTTCAGTGTAGTGACGTGTTTTGGCTGGAGGTCTAGTGTATGAAGGGGGGGGTCTCTTTAGCACACTTTGTACAGACTTGGGGTTTCTCTGTCTGTAGGTGTCAGTGGGTGATAGAGATATTTCCGCACATATGGCGGATCAGCTCAGGCGGAAGCTGGAATCACTCCCTTGTTTTTTTTTTTCTTCATGGCCCCATTCAGACCGGCCTAAACATAGAGCCGCCAACACTGTGTACCTGCAAGTACAAAGTGTGACTAATGTCCTCGAGACTTGTGTTTTGTACCAGGGCAACTGCACTGCAAAATGTCTTACATGTGTGTAATGCAATGTTAACTTTCATTTGACTGCAGTTGTGTTTACTGATGTGACTCATTGCCAAGTATTGTATTGCAAGTATATGTATTTACTAGGGATGGAAAATTGTTCAAAAACGTGATCAAATTGAAAGGCTTTTTGGTTAAAGAATATGATCTAATGCAATGAGTTAATGCCTTTAGAATAAAAAATATGAGGTTTAAACAGTGAGGACGAGTGTCTTTTTCATTTTTAAACCAACAAAAGCTGTTACAGACAAGAAGGCAGCACAGCAGAATTGGACTTTCTGATGCAGTTATATAGATTCACCTCTTTCATAGATTACATTTAACCCTCAAACATGAAGAAATACTATTTTCTTACTCTGACCAATTTGGATATGACGAGGAAGTTTCTAGACACGCTGCATGTGCCTTTCCTCAAAGTCCTTGTCCAGTAGGATTATGATTTTTTTTCATTTTAAAGATAAAATATCTGCTCTAAATTACTCATGAGCCAAATGTTTTGCCTGTAATTCATTGAAAAGAAAGCCGTCCTTAAGCAGCTAATCACGTAAAACAGAGCCGACGCGCTGCCTAATGTCAAAAAAGACATGTATTTTCCTGTGACTTCTTCTGCGTCTTGTGCTCACACTACACCCCCCTCTGCTGGTGAATCTGTGAAACGCATCATTTTTTGACAAACAATGTCAGCACATGCATCAGAGAGCGTTCTATCGTCGCATAATAGAATGACTATGATGGAAATCGACATCATTGGCAGGCTACAGTTGGGTTCGCAATGACAGATATTTTCATCATTGGCAGAGAAAGAGTTACCATCTAACTCTAAGTTATTAAAGTTTAAGTTAAAAAAAAAGATTTAAATGCATTTTACCTAAACACTTCCTATCTCTTATGTCAACAAAATCAATTCACTTTTGCAATTTTGCCATTAAGCAAACACCTTAAGTCTTATTTCTATATGAAAGCATAACAACAAAATAAAAATATTTTTACATTTATGTGAGTAAGCTACACATTGATAGCTATACAATCTATCTATATACTGTATATTCCTATTTACCTGCATTATCTTGCCTTAAATGTTTCAGTATTACTTTATGTCTATGCAGCACACCAATAATGAAGTGAAGTGGCAAAAGACTAAGTGTAAGCTATTTCAACATTGATCAAACCTTCTTCACTTGTTTATCTAAATATAATTAAGTTACAAACAAATACCACAAGTAAAAATGACACTCAAACAAGATTGCCTCTTCTCTTTTTTACAGTGAACTTGAAACACGCTAACGACGTTTATCTTCTCCCTCTCTCCTTCTAATCATAGTTTTTCCACATCTGCCAAATTAAACACTTCATTTTCACCTGCACGGATTAAAAGTATCCAAACTTCTGAAGGTGCGAGAGATCGTTGGCGCGCGGGTGTGTTTTTTTGGCTGCGAGTCAGGGAGCGTGGCCTGGGGACTCTGTGGTGGTCTCCTCTGATAATCAGCAGCCCCACAGCCCTGTTTAATCACACCGTTAGCTTTCACGCGCCGCTCATGCTAACCGCGCTAACCATGCTAATGACGGGGATTAGAAAGTAGTGCACGGTTTGTGGAAGTTTCAGTTGGGTGAAAGTGCAAATGTTCAGACGCAACACATTTACTGTATATGAAAGTTTGTGAACATTGGCTTTTTACAAATTTTGACATTTTGATATTAGAATTGTAGCCTACTTCCTGGTTGGACATTAGCAGCAGATGTGACATAACCAATAGAGCGCATGGAACTTCAGAAACATAGGGAAACATTAGCTAAAACAGTGTCAAGATGTATGCATAACCCATGAACTGGGCTGGGCAACATCATTGTAATAAACCTGTTGAAAAGTTGTGACGAAGGCAAAGTTGTGAAGAAGGCTATTTCCTATGTCTATTTGCAACTTCAAAAAGACTTTTGAGGCTCGCAGAAACTATGCACAAATAGTGACTGAAATATGACACAGAACTGGAAGCAGAGCTTAAAGTGGGTATGACATGACTACATTTTAGTAAAAAAAAAAACATTAGGGCTGTACTCTATGTATTGGTATCGGGATATATCGTGACAAACTCTTTGGCAATACGCATATTGTTACAGGAATAAGTATTAGCATACTTAAACTCATATAATTTACACTTATGAACCTGGACTGCTGCTTTAAGGTTGAATTTATTGAGCTGAAACTAGTTTCAAGTTGTCTTGACAAGATTTTTAAGCAAATCAATTCCTGATTCAAGCAATTAAAACAGCTTAAAATAAGGTTTTATATCTAGATAAGTTAAATCAGGTAGAATATCTTAAAACAAGTCAAATAATCTTAGTAAGACTTGGTCTTATTAGTGAAATCATTTTATCCAAGTTAGATTGTCCTTTTTTGCAGGGTTGTCATTTGACATAAACTCGGGAGTTTGGCCTATAACACGTTATATTTCCGAGCTGAAATTCCAAAGGTTCTCTGATAGATTAGTGTTTTTTTTAGACAGAACTCTAACTGTGTGAAGAAGGAACCTAGAACATGAAAACATAAAAAGTCAATATGTGCATACGTGTCCTTTAATGTCATTTTTCTAAATATACTGTATATATTTTTTCTTGCACAGTTCTTCCATGACTCAATTAGCAAATCTTTCCAAAGCCATACAGTAAAAAGCTATAGAACTCGCTATGTCCTGCAATTTCAAATTTTTTGTGTTTCTAATTTTCTTCACAAATTGCGTCTTTACTGTACAGTTTTCAATTTTCTTCTGATTCAGTAAAATTTTGTCAGATTTTCCTTCCAATGCATCACAATCCTACATATTTCTAGCGTCTTTGATTGCCAAATATCTGAGCGTGTTACATATGATTACAACTTTCACACTTCACATTTCACAATAATAATTATCTCACAACTCTGCTTCCACAACACTAACGATACTTAAAAGAATCAACAACATTTATGAAAATTCATTTGAGTAAATCTAAAAATAGACAGGATTTTGTAGAAACTGTAAAATGTGTTGCAGTGAAGTGGATTCCCGTTGGTAATTCCTTAAATCTGGTATCGTTTCTGGAGCGTTTAATTACACGTTATGAAATTAGGGATTGGTTGTAGCCCCGCGCGACCTGTTAGCATAAGCTGCAGAAGATTCATTATTTAATCTGTGCAATTATTAAATCATAACTTTAAGAGAACGTTTGCATTTTAATCAAGAAGTTATTTGGGAATTATCAGCCTCAGTGAACTTTATCTCAAATACATCTTCTTAAAACAAAAAAATTACACTTGTTTTTGGTTAAAATTTACTAAAATAAGAACAAGTTATTTATGTGTCAACAAATCTGAAAATAAGACATTATCTGGACAATTAAAATGATTAAACCAAACAAAAATGCATATTTTTTAGCATTAGAGGTTTGCAGATGATATCAAAGCAATATATGGTAACACTGAGTGGCAAGAATGCGTTAAAGTCAAAAGAGAGAAATAACTTTTTTTTTTCCACACAGCTAAAACAAGAAAAAGAAGATACAGTTTGAGAACAAATTCAACCCACAGCAACTCTGCTAAGTGCTGGGTTTGTAACTGACATGTAAAAGAAAAAAAAATCTGATAAACAGTGGTAGAAAAGCAGATAAACAACAAGACTTTAGCTTCTCTCACATTTATCACAGACTATAGGACATACACAGTTGAACCTATTCACTTTTTATTGTTAAAAATATGTTTTTGAGTCTGTTTGCTGCAGCTAAATGTCTATTACAACTTGTAGAAAGCTTCTGCACTGTTGCCAAGCAACAGAAAAACTAATGTCAATTTCTATGTTAAAGTTAATTGGTGTAAAACAAAAACTCCAGGGATAAAAATATAACATAACAGAAAAAGTACATTTTTTTTATTGTGTCTTGTAATTTTGCACTGATCTGAATTGAGAACATTAAAAATATAATGTCTACATAATAATGTAGAAAACTCTATAGAATAATAGGAAAGACCATGTTTTATATTTTTCCATGTTAAAATATAAAAAATAAATAACTATTTTAAATTACTTACTAGATCATGAATGAATGAATTAAAATAGTTATATTTATATTTTTTTAATATTTTTACTGTCTAAATGTTTCTAAGATATATGTTTTCTTCAGGTAATTGTAATTTTTTAATCAAGTGTTTTCATTAATAAAAATCATTTTTAGCAAAACCACTCACTTTGTTTTTGCTTAGATAACATTTCTTGAACTAACACTAAGTAATAAATAATAAAAGATGTATTTTAGCTATAAAACTTCTTGTGTGATTTGTAGATATGTTCACCAAAGTGCAGTTCAACATTAAATAAGAAAACTTGCTTTTGGCAGTGTATTGACAAATTTTATGTATAATACACTCAAATCAAGAAAAAATATTACTTATTTTAAGTTTATTTTCAACCCTCATTATCTGATTTAAGATGGTCAGTTTTTGCAGTGTTTATAGTTAATAAATCATACTTTTATAAGATGCACCGTTTGCCACTATTACAGGAGACTATGGAAGCCGACCATAGTCCAATGTTTTATGATTGTAACACTGTAATCAACATTATTTTTATTAAATCTATTTGCAGTGTTGCTTTATCAGTAGAGGTAGTAAGTGACTTTTACACCCCACAAATTATATAATATAAATATATTCAATTATGATCTCTTGAACCACCATAGTTAATGTCTAAACTTGTGGGAAAACTGGAGATGTGCAGTGACATTTAAACACTCCAAAAATACATGTCAAACTAAACATTTATAACGCAAAAAAAAGGTCTTTCATAAAAATAAGACAATTTTGCTTATTTTGAGGTAAGAATGTCATATAATGCCTAGTTGTTTTGAGTAGAAAATGTTAGTTTCAAGTAAGTTTTTAACAAGTTTTTTAAGCAAATCTATTCTTGATTCAAGCAATTATGGCTTAAAAACGATACAATTTTGCTTAAAATAAGTTTTTAGATAAGGTAAATTAGAATGGAATATCTTAAAACAAGTCAAATAATCTTAGTAAGACTTCTTTTAAGATTAATATGCTTAATTCAAGTCATTTATTCTAGTTAGATTCTCTTTTTTTTGCCGTATACACTTGTAAGGATCTGCAAATCTAGAAATAAGAAAATACAAAATATAGAGTCTGATAATTCTAAAAAACTCCTAATCATTAACTTATCAAAAATACACAGTCATTTAATCTAAATTGCGTCTTGTTTTAGCTTGTATACGTATGGCAGTGAAGTTCAAATATATATATACAGTAACATCTTATGAGAAATCGATGCAGGAATTCCACACTAATCCTATTGTAATGACTTTGGGACTAAAAACAGCTTACTCTGCTTAAATCTAATACTCAAAATTTGCCTTTAAATGAAATCGATACCGTTCAATTTCCCTATACGTCTCTAAATACAAAGATGGCCGCAGCTGGAGTCTTTTCAATGCATCTGATTTACTGTACATTATGTTTGCTTTGTCCAAACTTCACTTTATCATAATGTGAGATGATAAATTGGACCTATTGACGAACAGCAGAGAGTATTTCTTTTCATGTGACACTTTCGGCGAGATTACGTATCCAACAGTGACATCTTCAGGTCAAATGAGAGAAAAGGCACAGGGTTCAATAGAAAAAGACATTTGGAAAGAGATTAAATATTATTATAGTGTTATTTCTGCAATCTGAATGTAGTTCTACTCACACTTTACGTCTACAATGTAAAAAATAATCATTTGACCTTAGAAAAAAATGCTGTTGGTTGAATATGAACAAAACTACTTATTCAATCATATTATCTTATTGTGTATGATGTTATTTCAATGTATATTTGTGAATTTCAGAAACCAGTTGTGGATTATTCAAGCAAAACATTAAAATTTCTATTACAACCACAATAACAAGCCACTGTAACACTTTCTAATAACCTATGACTGTCTTATAAAGCCAATTCATAGTTAACAAAGTATTTATTAAGAAGGAGTTAAGCTTAGTTACTGCTTAATTAATAATCTTGCTTATTTCTAACATTAACAATGTAATTCTGAGCAGTTCAGGCTTTATTAAGGCTTATTCAATTGTATGACTTGGGCCTGATGTAAAAAAAAAAAAAAAACATAACACATACTTTTTAAATTGTTTGCTTTACTTTTCAAGTTCCCCAAAAAGTTAAATGGACATTTTCAACTTTCCATATGAAAAGTGAAATTCTACAAGCAGTTGCAATGCTGGACAACATATGGATTTTAGAAAATATTGTATAAAACAGCAGTAAAAGTAAATGCTACAAAAAGACCGTTGTTAAAGTGACTAGTTGTAAATATTCAAAGAGTTATAAAGTTGATATTTCTGCACATTTGCAGGCATTTCACTTCATTTCTGTTGGGCTGACTTAACTCTTTAATTGCTGATGTTCATTTAAAATACAATCCAATAAATATAGTGACGTAAAACTTTAGCCTGGAGAATCCAAACTGAAATCTCTCTGTGTTATTTTAAGCAGCTGTTGTTACATAGTTAAGTCTAATTTAACTACATTTTAACTGGAATGACTTGATGCAGAATTACTTTTTTGGCACTATATGTCGTCTAAATAGGGCTGGGCGGTAATGAAAAAAATAAATATCTCAATAATTTTTTGGTATATGCCGATAACGATATTTATAAATGTGTTAAAATCGGTCTTAAGATTCATCAGTTGCATCAGTCAAATGTGAAGTATTCATCAACCTAACAGCAATCTCCCATTACTCCTTCATTTCCCTGTTTTAGAAAGCACTTTGAATTACTTAATAAGCAAATTCTGCTATAAATATAAACTCGCATTGTCTAATTGAAAGTATACTGCATCACTTATTATATGTTTATTGTTAACTTGCTTTTTTGTAGCATTTTTAACTGCACAGTGTATATATTCTTTAATATAACATTCACAATATTGTCTACAATTTGATATATTGCTCAGCTCTATATATTTGTCATTATCACTGTTCAAACCCATGGACAAATTAGCATGTTATTTTCTATTTTGACTTAAATATTTATCATAGTTTTAGGTTGCAAATTATAAGAAATTGTCCAAAAAATAAGAGTTTTTAAACAGAATTCCTCCACCAAAATGCAACAGACAATTTACACGGTTTCCTGGGAGTTTAAGCAATCATTTAACAAAACTAAAGTAAAGATTATATTTTTTGTCAAATAGTGACGTCGTTATGTGGGTTTTGGTTGCTGTGGTTGCTAGGTAACAGTTATGGAATTGCCTCTACATACAGTATGTTATATTTACTGGACAAAAAACAATTATGAACCTCATCAAAACAGCCAAACTAGGTGAAAACTATCAAAATATTTAGTGAAATCTTAATTATAATCATGTTCACTCCTGTCTTACAGACTTAAATGTATTTTTAATTCATCTCTCTTGATTTCAAACGTTTTCCTATTGTGAACAATTGTATAAAATATTGTCTTTGTGTGCGCGCAGCCCTCCCTTTTCTCCTCACACACGTCACATTTGCATCGTCGTCTCAAATCCCTGACGTTTGAAGTTCTGATCCGACTGATAAATCTTCTGAAGCGATCTCACTGCAGCCGTTTATCTAAATGTATGCCATCGTTACGTTTCTCCGCTTAAACGCATTTCCCCGAACCAAATTTGAACCGTGCACACGACAAGAAATACTCCGAGCTCGTGCTAAATCTGGAAAAAAGTTGAAAATAAATGTAGTGTAAGTGCGTAAGCTTCAAAATGCCATCCATAGACTCGCCAAAACGTCATTATGCAGATGTCAACAACTTTATTTCTTCACGTGGAGCTTCTGGATTTGATTATAATTAACGGAAATTAATGTGCATTCTTAATTAAATGTGTATACGTTTATACACATCGTCAAATGTCTTTTTTTTTTACTGCATAATGTCATCTCAGCGTGATGCTGTGCTTAATGTCAAGGTTTATGAACAAGAAACAACAGCTAATCTCGTGTGCTAAATCTGTTTGGGTTAAAAAAAAAGGAGTATATTCAATTATTACATTCATATTTTTAGTAGCTGTCACACGTGTAGCTCAAATTATAAATATTTTCCACTTGTGTGTGCATTAGAAAGCTCCAAACAGATTAGTACAATTAAACACACTTGAATGATGGTATAAGTATATAATGCTAATGTTGCTTAGCTAACTTTGTCCAAAAAGCTTTAAAATAGTAATTGTAAGGAGCATTTGGATAACTAATAGTCACATTTAAATGCGTATGACGGTGCCTGACTTGAAAATAACATTAAATATACACTTGAATAATACACTTTAATAGTGTCTACGTTATATGCTAATACTGCTAAGCTAGCATTGTCAAAAAGCTTTAAAATGCTAATTATCAACAGTCTAAAAGGCATTTGGATTGTTATTTTAAATTGGACAATAATAGTCACATTAAGTTTATAGTATATGTTCCTGACATGTTTTGATTTGAAAAAACAACATTAAATTGATAAAATGTTTGTTTTTTAGCAATTACACTTGAATGCTAATATTGCTTGGCTAATACCGTCTAAAAACGTCAAAATACAAATTGTCAGTAAAATAAGGGGCATTTGGTTCCACAATATTAAGTCACTTTTAAATGTGTACATGGCTTGTGCTTGATTTAATAATAAGCTACATGATAGCGGTTTCACTCTTGAATGGTGGTAAAAGTTAAATGCTAATATTGCTAAGCTAACATTGTCTAAACGCAAAGCAGTATAACACATTTGGATTCCACAATAGAAAGTCACGTTACATTTTTATATGACTTCTGCCATATAGCATTAAATTGATAAAGTATTTTCTTTTTTCATTTTTTTTTTATTTAACCTTTATTTATCCTGTTATCCATTTTCTCCCAAAATGTTGATCAAATTATGTTTTGTCTTCTTTTACATATTTAGCATCACAAATGTAAATTCAAATAGAAGTAACTTTAGTTTTTTAGACGATATTGTAGACAAAACGTGTTTCTTTTTTTTTTTTAATTGTTTATCTGTCTTCCAAAAAATTCCCTTTGAAATAACTTTATCAAACTCTGTGCTCAATTTGAACATATGTTTATGTTCAGATTAAAATAGATGTTTTTTGTGAAACTTTTGTCTCTAAACACCAAGCACGTTTTAGTTAGAAAAACAATGTTTTCTATGTGAAACTGTTCTCCAAATACTTTTAAACATTCAAACTATACATGTATTTGAAAACCTATAACCAAACGAAAAATATGTTTTTTAACAATTTAGCCAAATATGTGCTGTTTGTGAATATAGCTATTTAATATATGTTCAGATTCTTGTGTGAAAACTATAGTGTTCAAATACCAAGCAAGTTTCAAAATGTTTCAAATGTTTGACTGCCTCTAAAAACAAAATTCAAATTGATATAACTTTATCAAAATCTGTGTTCAATTTGGAAAAAGGTATACTTGGAATAAAATAGGTTTAATGGGTCCAAATACTAAGCAAGTTTCAAAACTTTAAAAATGTACACGCATTTTATTACTTCAATAACCTTGCTAAAATTCAAACTGAAATAACTTTATTGGATTTTGTGCTAAATTTAAAAAGGTTTATTGTGTCCAAACAAGTTTCAATTATACATACATTGAATGTCTATAAACCTCAGTATAATTCAAATTGAAATAACTTTATCAATCTGTGCTCAATAGAAATCACATCGACATAACTGTACATGAACTGTGCCTGATTCTAAAGTGTGTAAATATGTCAGGCAGACTTTAAATGAAAAAACTAAAGCAGCGAAACCAAGTCACACCTCCAAATTTAAGCCTTGTCTTTCTTCCTCAACAATATAACTAAAAAAAAAAAGCTCCACAATACGGCATTCTCTGAGTACTTGAAAGTGTCGTCTGAGTTGTCATTTACATACATTAGCATATAAAGTAATTGGCGCAGATGCCCAGGAAGGCGCCGGCGCAAACACATTAATTGTCACGCAGCATTCGCGGTGACACAGTTAAAAAAACGAGCTGCTTTTAAGACACCAATTATCAGAGAATTTTCCAAAGTAACCCCCTATTTTTTTTTTTCTTTTTTTCATCATTTCACAATATGCAGACTATCAGCATCCTAAATGTATAAATATTGTAAATAGCTGTCTGTTGTCTTTCAAGTTGCGGCTTTGAAATTCGGGGTGGTAGCGAGTGGCGGTCTTGCCTTTGTTTAGCGCGCGAGGGGAACAAACGCGACGCGCTGCTTTCTCACTCCTCTTTCACTCACACACACACGCACAAATACACACACACACAAGCAGAAGAAGAGGAGGCTTTTGTGCGAACGCGTAATGAATTTTCACAGATAGAAATAAGAATGCCTCTGCTGGGGTTTCCATATGCTGCCATAGCCTTGTTCTCACCCCTTTTTTAAAAAACTGTGCGTGTGACTGTTTGGCCCAGGTACTGTCGATGAGCTGAAATACAGGCTTTTTCAACCTGTCTCGAGTCGCTGTTTAGGAATTATTCTAAAATTAAAGGGGCTCTACTCAAATGTGAACAAGAAGGCCTGTTTAATGTGCAACTTTTTACAACAGTTCACAATAAGTTCTAACACAGAGCTGGACACAAATCTATATCTCAATAGGGATGGGAAAGATTTGAAAACTAAGTGTAGCAATCGAATCGAAAGGCCAGAATAATCAGTTTTGCTCTGCAGCCACTGACCTAAACACACACACTCTTATTAGTTGTATAATACAAATACTAATACAATAAAAGCCACGATGTGTGAAGAAACAAACTGTGTGTAAGACCTGACTAAATGTGTATTATCATGTTGCATAACAACTGATGTATGGACCTCTAAATATGGAAACTAAATATTACTGTTTACAAAAATACAAGTTCTGAGTACTAACAACAGTGGCTTTGTTTTAAACGTAATTTATTGTGGTTTATTTTGTGTCTTAAGGCAAAAAAAAAAAAAAAAAGTTAATAAAGATAAACTAGAAAGAAAACTGAAAATTGTGGCTGCAAATTTGAAAACTGAATCGAAATGTGACTTAAGTGATTTGTCCATCCCTAATCTCAATATATATTTTTTCATATCTCCACACACGTTAGATACAGTGTCTCAGTATCTTTGAAATGACTTTTTTAACACAAAATTCTATGCATAACACATTTGAACAATTGAAAATTAACTTGATTTACTCATTCACTCTTTGTGACTTTTCAGCTGGTATCCTCAAGAAATATATGAGCTTTTGATTATTATTTCGATATGTATGATATTGACAAATGTATGTCTTGTCCAAAAAATATTTTCATATATCAATATATTTCTCAGCACTAACATAACACATTGTAAACCTAATTCTTCATCTTTAGTTTAGATTTCACAATGCTCTAATATTATCTGTTTATCAACACAGGCGATGCGCGCGCACCTGGTTTGCAGAAAAAGCTGCCACTGATTGACCAAGCTGTAGCGATAAGTTGAGCCAGCGCTGTTGTCAGCTAACTAGAGTTTATCACTGAGTGAACACAAAAGTTATGCTGCTGGTTCAACATTTCCAAATGAAATTCGACCTTACGACCCATAAAAGTTACATTCAGGTGAGTGAAAAAATGGCGAGACACTGTGTCAAACTTCAAGAGCCAAACGTCTGTCAGACGGTTCATACCGATCTAGACAGTTAGCTCTTGTCTGTTTTGTTATTTTAATCAAAGAAGTTTCCCCAACCAACCTGATGAACAGCAGCTCTTTCTGCATGCGCACTAGGGCCTTAAAAGTTAAACATTTTTCTTCAGATGTGTATCTCATGTAGGCTTAGCACAACTTTATCATGAGAATATTGACTTTGAAACAAAAATTATTGACAGTCTCAGTGACCGATCATCACTTGAATGTAATCTTATCTTTTTTAGAATTGACACTGTATAGATGTATTTTAAGTGTAAGTTCAGACTGAGTGAAAGCCCAGCCTGTATATATAACTGAGCTCTTACAGTTGTCTTGTGCTGCCCTCTTGCTGTCTAACTCTCAAACTCCACTGACAAATTCAGCTGAATTTCCTCGTTTGATATTTGTGTCACACATTTGTGTCCCAGATTAAACACCTTACATTAGAAATGCAGGTTAAGTCAAAATAGATGCACTTCTCACAGCTTGAGCATTAAACCAACACACAAGCTGTATTTTAGTTTGTTTGATACATTCTCTCTCTGTTTTTTCAAATCCATTTTGAACTATATGAAATACACTTGAAGCTCATTTGACAGATTATCACATATTTCTGATTATGACAATGGCAGTCATTGTGGGAAATATTTATTTTAGTTTCACTCAAGTAAACTTTGCGATTTATGAAGAAATTATCAAATACATGTTTAAAATTGCAAGAAGTAAAACAAAATGTTTCGTCAAAAAGCAACAAATTGCAAAGACAACTGATGCAGTTTCCTGGAGTGTAAATAAACAAAAATGTAATTAGATAGTAGATTTTGTCCGATTTTTACAGTGTGTTTGCTAGGTAACAGTTGTGAAAATCAAAATGTTTAGTGCAATTGTAAAAATGTAATTATGTTCACTATGTTTTACTGAAAATTTAACTTTTATTTATGTCCTTCATTAAATTATTTCAAAATAGTATTTCATTAATACTGTATTAGAGCTTTTGTCATACTTCTTTATTTGTTTGTAATGGCACTTGGATATCGTCCCACATTTCTCCAGCCCCAGAGCCTTCAGTGTGGACACATGTGGCTCTAGTGTGTGTCCAAGTGTGTGTGCTGTCCCTTTGTGTGTGTGTGTGTTTCGACTCCTTAATGACTTTGTAATTCGGGGCCAGCAGGAACCTGCCTTTATCTCTATTAGTTTAGGAGCTGCGCAAACAAAGAGAGTCTGTGGCCGTGGCACCAAGCCAGAGAGAGTGAGAGGAGAGAGAGAGGGAGAGAGAGAGGAGAGAGAGAGTAGAGAGGGAGAGAGAAGAGAGAGAGAGGAGAGAGAGTAGAGAGGGAGAGAGAGAGAGAGGAAAGAGAGAGAGAGAGAGAGAAAAGAGAGAGATGAGAAAAGACCGCTCATCTTACTGTGACTCCTCCTACTTACACTCCTCCCTCTCTCCTCTTATGTTCTCCTGTACTCCCACTCCTACTTCTCTTGTCCTTCTCTCTGTTTCTCAGTCAGATTCCTCCACTCTCTTTCTCCCTCTCTCTGTCATCCTCTCTCTGTATGTGTCTCTCTTTATTTCTCTCACTCTCTGTCTCTCTCTCTTTTTCTCTCTGTCTTTTTTCTTCCTCTCTCTGTCTTACTCTGTATGTCTCTCTTTCTTTCTTTCTTTCTTTCTGTCTCTTCCTTTCCCTCTCACTCTGTCTTTCTATCTTTCTCTCACTATATATTTCTCTCCCCTCTCTTTTTTCTATCTCTCCTCTCTTTCTTTCTGTCTGTGTACCTCTCTTTCTTTCTTTCTTTCTTTCTCTCTCACACACTTTTGCTCTATCTTTCACAATCTTCCTTAATTTTCTTTCTATCCTCTTCTCTCTCTTTCTAAACCAAATTCCTCTACTCTTCCTTCCTCTTCACTCTCTCTTGTCATCATTTCTTTTTCTCTACCTCTCTTGTTCTACCCTCCCCTCAAATCTCTCTCTCTTTCTCTTGTAGTTCTATCTCTTCTTTCTCTTCTCATATTCTTTCTCTTTTCCTTTTCTCTCTTTCCTCTATCTTTCCTATATTTCTTTTTTTTTCCTTACTGTCTGTCCCCTGTTTTTTTACACTTCTCTTTATCTGTGTTCGTTTCTCCACTTTCTTATGCACTATGTGGCTCCTGTATTCTCTCTCTCTCTCTCTCTCTCTCTCTCTCTGTCTGTTTTCCTTATGTGATTTTATGATCATCAGATGCAATGACATTTACCAAACTTCCTTCATTTTCAGCTATATTTGAATCCTACGGTATATTGCTAACCTTCTGACTCACATTTGTGCCTTCATCAAAACATTTACACAAGATTAGTAAAAACTGCATGTTCTGTTTGTGGCTGTTAAATATAGATAGAACATTACTTTTTCGTCTCTTCTACCGTGCATCCTTTTTTTCTTCTCCTCCATCGGTCTCAAAAATATACTCCAACTTCAGCAGTCTCCAAGTATTGATTGTTCTGAAACCCTGATCAAGTGTGAATGAACATGGAGAGAGAGAGAGAGAGAGAGAGGAGAGAGAGAGAGAGAGAGAGAGAGAGGTGTTTGTGGAGTCTTGCACTTTTAATCCTTGTTTTTAGACCTTAGAGAAAGTGTGTACTACAACAGAGTTCTGGCAAAAGTGAGTCTAGTCTAGTGATGCCGACATTAGGATTGGAAATCTTCGTCAATCTGTAAAATTTAGCTGGATTGGGAATCGGTCACATGATAACAGACAAAAAGGAGAGTTTTGTCTGTATTGTCTGTCCTTGATACTAACTCTAATCTCTATCAGTCAGACTCAACAGTGTCCTAAGTTAGTGACCAACCAAAACTGCAACATTGAAGAGAAGTAAAACTACTATTTGATTAATTAAGGACTATAAATAATTTTATTAAAACATTATAATATATCACTATATAAATACAGGACAATACTTAAGTATTGTAGTTTTATTAATTGTTATGAAATGACATGAGGCTGCATTTGCTGCATTATGACATAAAATATCATGTAACAGGCAGTGCAAACGATAGGGATCTAGTAAAACTGAGAATCAGAGAAGAGGAAGAACTGGACACGTCATGGTGTTTTTGTGGCAACTGTTCACAGATGAAATTGTGGGAGTACCATGAAACACTATTTATGTCACAACCAAAATGGCAGCTCCCAGTGGCTTGAAACAACATAAAAAGAAATTTAATAAAAAATAGTTAGCAGTTATACATTTGTTTGTAATTATTTTAATAAGCATGACCAGTACTAGTGTTTTACCCATATTTGTCTTCATAGCCAGGGTTCCTTAAAGTGAAGCTAAACCCTGTGTATGTGTTAAGCTGTGTATATGATGTCTATATAGCATTGCCTACTATTCTGTCAAGCCAATCACACTGCTGATCTTCATCTTTGAGCCCCTCCTTTCATATTCTCCCAATGCTCTTCAAGGAGTTTGCTGTTTGAAATGTGTTTGTGGGTGGAGTTTAGGGGGTGATACTTCATTCATTTTCTGGACGTAATCTGAATTAAAATCGGTCCAACTAGTTCCTTGCTTTCAACACATATTTAATATCCAAATGCCTTAATTTGTGGCTGAAATTATGGCTTAAAAACTGCTTTTTTTCAGAGATCAAAGTAACAGCGGACTCAGACCATAAGCGACTCAAAAGACCTGAAAGAGCAGTTCCTATTCTTTTCCTCTTAACGCAGAGAGTCGACAAGAGAAAGTGACGAGACGAGCAATCCAGGCGACCGGAGTTGAGATTAAGTTAACTTTATGCAAATTTAGAGCGACATTCAGTGCAAGTTATTCTTTGGTGGAAAAGACAAAATGTTATTATTTACACACAGAAAATGTAGGTACTCCGGCTTTAATTTTGCCATTTGCATGTCTTCACGACCACAGCTGAGCTTTGCAGAGAGAGTCATGGACCAGGATGAGGCCTCTTGTACAGCAGAAGGTTGTGATGCCCGTTCTCTCTCTCTTTCCTCTCACACACCTCTGAGAGCTGGCACAGACCCTGGCGTGTGCGGGGCGGCTGCTGCGTGGAGAGCCTGCCCTCTGTCATTCACGCAGAGTCGCCCTGTCCAACTGTCACTTCCCGACAGGACCATAATCAATCTCTTTATTAACTGCTCTGCTGCCGACCAGAGGGGGAGAGAAAGAGAGAGAGAGGAGAGTTTAGGCTAGTTGGGCAAATTTGAGGTTGGTTGGTGTAATAAAGTTAGCTCGGCCATCCTGGATAGATATGCCAAATATTAATAAGATTGTTGTTGTTTTTTTATTACTCTAAAAAACAAACTCATAACATGCACCTTTACTGTTAGCTTACATCTCCCTGACTCTTCGTGTCAGGACCCTGTAGGATCCACATTGGCGTCCAAACTGTGGGCCTATCAATGATGACATCATGAATCCAAAACAATTAAATGATAAATATAAACCCAAGACCTTCTGGTAAATTCAAGACAAAGTGGGAAGCAAGAAACTACATCGTACTTTGTTAAAGGGGCATTGTGTAACTTTCTGGTGGTGAAAAGTCATTTACGCAATTCAGTCACAATAGAAAGTTAAAACTTGGGGCTTTCTGAATGGAGATGAATACATTTTATGCCATAGTATCTGCGGAAATGGCGTGTTCGGACCCTCCTCCAGGACAAAATAGTATTAAATACAGTATTTTGTGGCATGCAAGCCCACTCAAAGTAAAAACACAGATTTAGTGTAACAAAGGCATCTAAATACAAAAATGTGCATTTATTCAAGTTTATTTTGGGTCAAAAAGTTGTGCAATGCAGCTTTAAGTTGAAATTGACCAATAATTTTAAACAAGAATATGCGAAAAAAAAATGTATGTCTTGCAACTATTAACTAGTACATTTTGTTATCTATTTTTCTTTTTACGGTTTTACAGTTTAAACAGTTCTATTTGAACCCAGGAGCAGGTAAAACAACCGATACTTTGGCATTGACATTAGAGCTTAATAACCCGGCACAAACAAGTGTGTGGCTGTGCATCTGATATGTCGAAAAATAATATAAACACATCTATCTCTATAGGAAGTGTTCTGAAGTGTTGCTTTAAAGCTCTGCATCAAAATATTGTTTATATAATGCTTTACAAGCTAAAGGGGCTCAAGCTAATCTGATTTTCACATAATTTCACACTGTAAAAATGGAAATAAAACCTCATCTGTCCAAACCTCTTTCTAGCTCTCACAATTAAAATAATGTTTGGTTGCAAAAGTGATTTTCTCGTGTCCACATTGTCCCTGTTAAAAGTCCCTGTGTGTGTGTGAGAGCGAGTCCTGAGTCTGGTCCACACGTCCAGACCTGCTGCTGAGGCTGTGGATGGGTTTTGGGACGCTGGGCTTTCCTGACAGCATCACACCCGTCGTCACGGCGATAATTTATGAGGCGGGAACCGGCATCAGTGATTCTGGCCCCGGATCAACTCTGCTGTGTCCCACTATGTCCTCTGCTCCTCCCTGTGCCTCTGTGACGCCTTTTCAGGGATAAGGCCAAAATCATTCACTCACAGAGAACAAATGTAGAATTAAACAGGACACATTATGTAAAATCTGTCATTCATTTACTTCAAGTTGCTTTTGGATTGATTCATGCATGTTAAAATAATTGTATTGTATGTTACTCTTATAATTCTTGTTTTAATGCTCAAAGTTAGACCAAAAAATCACCTTGACTTTACCTGTAACTTGGCTTGGTAGCATAATCAAATCTATACTTACTTTTTCTCCTCATGTTTTTTGGTTTCCATGTGTACGTCCACAATATTTACAAAATTAAAAAAGAAGAAAAAAACTATAATTTTGTTGAATATAAAACAGAAGAAGAGAGAAGAGTGTTCCATAAAAGTTTATTAGAGCGTTTAATCACAGACGTATGAGTGATGAGAGCTCTTGTTCAAAAAGATTACATGAAACCATTTGGTCCAATAACTGCAGCACCTGAAGATAAATGTGACACTTTTCTGCCAAAATGAGAATTTAACTTTTCTTCAAGTTTCACATCAAAGTTTTTGTTTTGATCTGTAAAAAATGCAGTTTTAAGACCACAGTTATCTTTTTGTGGTTAAAAAAAAAAGAAAGAAAGAAAGAAATAGCTGGTGAAACTCTCTTTTTTGGCAGTGATGCTCTTGTTGTGTCCTTGAGCAAGACACTTACAACCTCTGATTGTAAATGCTTTTGTCTTATTGTTGGTGTTTTGAGACTAGCAGCCACATCATTCTGCCTCAGGGCGACTGTGACATAAATAACATTCTAAGTTGTAACTTTAGGCATCTGTGTTTAAAAGCAAATTAGCTTGGTCAAATAGCAAACAAATGGTTGGTTGCAGCTGTAATGAAGGTGTAAATAGGACGCTACTTTAATATATGATTTTCCTAATTTTACAGAACATTTTATCTGGGTCAAATGTAGTGAAACCCTTATATTCAAAATCCTTTTTGGCAATCTAGTGTCTTCCGTACACTGACTGCGAGGCGAGTTCGGTTCGGGACACATGCAGGTTTCTTGCAAAGTGCCTTGTACACCAGCTCCAGTCGCACTGCTCCGAAGTCTGTGTACAAGGGCACAGCGAGCGAACGTCCGAAAGTCGCGTGAGTGTGTGGAAGGAGTCGGTAGAGTCCATTTTGTCGGAGGTCGCAGCGGTCTGATGCGACTTTCAGGTCATAATACGAGCATTCTTGCAGGAATCCACGTGAATCTGCACAGCTTTGGGTAAATGGACTGGACCTGGTGTACAAGGCACTTCACAAGGCAAGCAAGGCAAATTTATTTGTATAGCACAATTCATACACAAAGCAATTCAAAGTGCTTTACAAGGCAGGAAAATATGCAAAATTACAATACAAAATTATTAAAATCTATAAATAATCAGCATAAAATTTACTTTAAAAGATGTAGAGAAATAAAGAGTGCAGACAAAGCATTTTGCACAGATAAAAAGAAATGTTTTGAGCCGAGACTTAATCATTGTCACAGTGGAGGCCTGTCTTACATCATCTGGAAGACTGTTCCAGATCTTAGCTGCATAAAACTGCAAGAAACTCGCACAGGTCCCGAACCAAACTCGGATTGCAGTCAGTGTCCGGGAGGCGTAAGGCTGTGGTCCTCAATAGTGAGTCCTCTGTCTGTCTTGGTGGTCCCCCCAAAAATGTTAAGTGTGGTCATTGATTATTATTTCAATATTAACAATTGATGATTCCAAAATTGAATACAAATATAATGACTTTTGAACCGGTATGACGAAAATCTGGTGCTTAAGCTTGACACAGTGTGTTTCTCTGCGTTTGTTACTCATCTGAATGTAACGTGTATGAGGCATAGAGTCGAGTTTCATTCTCAAATGTTGATTTAGCAGCATAACATTTGTTTTCACACAGTGATAAACTCTTGTAGTTAGCTGACAACAGCCCTGGTTAGTGTTACTTCTACAGCTTGTGTCAATTAGCCATGGCTCTTTCTGCTAACCCACATTTTACTGAATATCATTTTTTTTTTCTATTTTCTAATAATCGCACATGAAGTCAATGCAGCAAAAATGTGTTAGAATTGCTTTGATAAGTTGAGATTGATTTGTAAAGTTCAGAAATAGCACCTTTATGTTCTCATTTGATTTGTTGATCCCAATTCCCAGGCCTCCAAAAGTGTGTGAACCACAACACAAGTCTGACTGCTTTATTTTTCTTTTACTTTACAGGACATGTTTCTGATGGAGACGCAGATCAGCCTACGCTCCGAGATCACCCAGCGCTGTCTCGCTAACGCTAACACCAACACCAGCTTCTCACCGATCCAAGACACGTTTACTTCCGCGGAGGACACACATCACCGCCACGACAACAACTCCCCTGCAAGCTGAGAAACAACAAAGCACTTTCATAACGCCCCAAAGTGAACAATCGCTAACCTCGTAGACCACCTGAGGACGCCGCTCACCCCCAGCCCCAAACATCTGATACGAGATATATGCGGATAATAATTCTACGGCAAATAATGATAACCATAAAACTCCAAATCCAGGTAATAAAAGGAGAGTAGCGCTCCCTTGATGGAGAGACGTCCTCCCCGCTGTTTGACGCTTAATGTCCCCGCCGCCATTTTCCATAAAGCAATTTTGCAAGCCCACTCCAGACGTGAATCAACTAGAAATGAAGCTAGTGTCCCCCCGCGTTCCTCCTCCTCCTCTTCTCGCTCTCCCTCACCTGACAATAGTTACTCCACTGTCTGTGTTTGTTTGCGCTCCATCATCACTTAATGTTTTGTGGGACATTGCTCTGTGGCGTCATTACGGAGACAGAACCCGCCGAGTGAGCCAAGTTTTCAATTTCATTTGTCACTCCAGAGCGATCGCAATATGAAAATGTTATGACGGACTTTCACACGGTTACAGCTACGGCGGGCGAGGGGAGTGGATATTTTTACTCGCGGATTCGAGATTGTCTTTGTGGTTTTGGTGAAGAGATTGTTTTCGTATTATTCAGGCAATTATTAAAAACATTATTAAGACCACTAATTTTCAACCTTAATAGTCTCCAACCTACGTTTATTCTAACTTTGGGTTTTAGGGAAATGAATGTGTTTTCTAGTGGTATATTCAATTATGACTTATCTCTGTTTATCCCTGCTTGGGAAACACAGTTCTCTGTCACTTGTCTGACTTTGGATGTGGCCCTTGAAAAAATATACTGATCTTAATACTTCAAAAATTCCCAAAATGTGTCTGAATGGTTTATGGAAGTGGTTCTCAAGCTTTTCACGCCAAGTACCAGTTAAGTTCAGATTTAGTTAGTTTGAAACTCGACTATACCAGGTCAAGACTAGAACCGATCTAAAACAAGAGTAAGATAATGATAAGGCAGTTCAAAGTGCAAATTCACACAGAGGAGGACAAAAACATCGACATATTTGTCTCTAAATACTAGAAGTACATATTAGAGAGCCTTGATTACCATCAGAGAGTAAGGTATTTAATTCTCGTCATTTGTCCTCTGCATTTGACCCATCTTTCAATGACTTGGTCAAGACTACCACAGCAGGCACGTGTTTGGTTGTTCAAGAAACCGAAGTGCCGGAAGGAAACCCACACAGATACAGGAAGAAGCATGCAAACTACACACAGAAAGGCCTGGGTTGTGGGGGAATTGTACCCGCAACCTTTTTGCTGCTATCCACCCTGCCACTGGTTTATGGACCTCTGCCCTAACAGTGTAGAAGGTCTCACAAATCTACCTATGATGTCACAAATGTTTTCTGATGTTCAGAGGGAGGTAAAATAGCAGGGTTTCTCCTACAATTCTACAGGCAGACTGGCCCACAGGTCGCCAGGCTAGTGCCACTTGTGACTCCACTTTGTTTCATTTCACTCCAGCAACTAGGTCAGGAATTTCAGCGTTTGTTGCTGCTTGAATCAAGCTTGATAGATGGTTGACCAATCAGCGAACAGAAATTAAGTGGGGACGTCAAATTCAAGCAAGTTTGTAATTCAGCAAGTTGCCGTTAAAGTAGTATCTGCTGGAAATTTAGATTTAAACATCATCTTTTTTATCATGTGATGGTGTCGCTCTAGCCTGATGTAACAGCTGGGTTCATTTCACTTCCTGGAAATGGTAACAACCACTAACTTTCATGTTCATGCTGTACTTCCCAGACTACAACTGATGTGTTGGTCACAGTACATACTACGTAACGTCCGGTGTTGAACAAACAGCAGTGATCATGCGAAAAGGGCCTGCCTACCATAAAACAAGCTCCAGTGCTGAGACGTTAGACAGTTTCCACAGAGTGAAATGAAACCAGCTGATACATCAGGCTAGCCCACATGGGGGTTATCACAGGATTTTTTTTTTTTTTGCTTTAATTTCATGTTATAAATGTTCTTGAGTATCATCACACTCTAATTTATAGCAGTTTAACTACTTTAAAAGGCATTAAAAGTCACTAATTACAACCGATAATTATAAATCTGCAATTTGTCAGCTTATATTTTTTCCAATAACGCACATACACGACCCAAGCAAACCTGCCAAGCCAATAAACCTAAGGGAAACACTGAAAGGAATGTTACAAACAGAACTCCAGCTGTGTTTTTGATGAAGAAGCAATGCTGAAACAGGATTAAAAACTGATAGAGGCGATGTTGCATAATATGTGTCCTTTAAGGGCTATTAGCACAAAGCTAATGCACAATAGCTGCTTGAAGCACATTTGCACTCAGTAGCATTTAAGTCCCAGTGCTCTAATTCCCATTGAGCAGGAGCACAGTCCACATTTACCTCTTGGACCTGTCTTGTGTGTGATCCCGCGGTGAGGCCTATTATTGGACTCCTGCTAAAATATGCAGTGACTGGGCTGAACCTGTGAACTCCCTGGTTGCATGTGCGTCCGCGGGCCATGGATAAACATAACACGACCTGTGAACGCCGCGTGATTGACAGGTGAGACCAGACGAGCGGCTTGTAACAGGGGACATTTTGGTTTCCTCCACGGGACCGAGAATCGCACCTCGACACAGGCCCCCCTGCTGCCCACCTACCTGCCCCCCCAGGCCGAGGCGAGGGGGGGGTGAGGGTGGGCTCTGTGGATCGAGGGCAGAGCGCAGACTGGCAGCAGCAGGTAGCCCCCGATGTGACTATACCAAGTCTCATGAGTCAAGTCAGCCTGATGGTTTGTCTCTGCATCCATTTCCTCCTGTGTGGGTCATGAGCAGGTGGACGTACATACATTTACTTGAATCACATAAATCTTTTAAATATATTCTATTATTGTTCTATTGTTATTTTTCTGTTGCAAAAAAGTCAGCTGGGCAAATGTTGAGCTTGAAGTGCATATGACAGGTTAGCTATTTTAGTAAAACATAGTGAACATGATTACACAAAACATTTTTGCTTGTTTTTACCCAATTTGGCAATTATTATGAATCTAAAATTGTCTTTTGTCCAGCAAATATGACATGGAGATAATTCCACAACTGTTACCTATGTGTGCTGCATCAGCCCCAGTCACTGAAGTGTTTGTGGGCTGTTCCTTTCCCTGCCAGGGGACTGCAGATGTAAACTAGCCTAGGCTAACTCTGGTACAATGCATCAAATGGCAACATTTATGTTCTAATTGTACATGGTCCCCTTTTAAAATAAATAAATAAAATAGCAACCACATTTTTAAAATGAGCCAAAATCCTTGTAATATCCTATTCACACTTCTGGAAATGACAACAGATGATGATGATGACAACAACACACAATCAGATTTCTTATGAAACAGCCCTTTAATCCATTGACAGTGATAAAGTCCCTCCATCCAAACTTTGCAGCGCTCTGTCCAAACTTTTCCCCAAACATACATCTTCTCGACTATCTGTTGCTATGAAAACAGGGTTGACAATTTCATTTGAGAATGGTCCGTGGTGAATATTTATAATAATTTTGTTCAAATCTGAAGGTAAAATAAGCCACGGAGACGGGGTCATTATTAATTCTCGTATAAACTGTTCCTGGATTGAAAACAGACAATCAGCATTTGCACGGCATTAGAATTACATGAGTTTAGCAAATTACAGGAGGTAAAATTCGAGGGAAGCTTTACATACATTTTTAGAGACATAGACGATTTGCACAGGAGCAGAAACTCAGACAACATCCCTGAATATTACAATTTACATGAGGTTTCTAGGTAAATACTATGCTGTGCGAATAGGACATTAGTCACGTTTTTTTTTTTTTTTTTTAAGTTAAAGGTAGAAATTCCTATCAAAGCTTGACTGTTATAATTACGGTGTAACTTTCTTGTCCACAGTGCATTATTCTGATATTTTGGCTTCTCTCTTTCCACCTCTGATCATAAGCGATGTGATAGTGGCGGCTTCCCAACCTCTCTCACCTCCAGCCAACGACTAACCCCAGGACTGGATTCAGGTCCAGCCCTGAGCCCCTGATTCAGCCTCCTCTGCCCCAGGACCAGCCCCAGCTCCTCCAGCCTGCTCCAGCCTCAGGACCACATCCAGGGCTGATGGCAGAGGCAGAGAGGCAGATGCCTGGGCAGTGTCAGCGAGAGGACCACAGCTACTTTATCATAGTTAGGAGTAAGTGTGGGCAAGGCATGAATATCACCAAGTGCACTTTAAACAAACTTTGTCTTGGCCAAATCACAAGTTATAGGTGGATTACAAAAATGTTCTGATGAAGCTAATATTCTTCATGAGATGTTACTATTCTGAGTCTGGCATAGACATCTCCATAGAAACATGCAATGAAACTACCTGAGTAAATAAACAACATTAATGTTTACAAACGTAGTATGGAATATCACAGGCAAATCATAAAAGGCAATTCCAATTGTTGGCCCCTTGCAACGTAAAAAAGCTGAAATAATTTATTTGAGACTTTTTTCAATTGTCTGCTCACTTACCTAATGCATTCTCTGAGCCTCATAATTATTCACCGCAATGTGTTTTGAAGCATTGAGTGAGCTTGGTGTTAAAAACAATAAGCACACTTCCTGGATTTTATGGAACAAAATGATCTATTGATAGATTTAGTTGAGACACTGCAAACTAACATTCAAATTAACTGAGGCAAAACTGTATCTAAGTTAATGTACTTTTAAAAATATTTTACCATTTTCGAGAGATAAGCAGGAAGCAGACCCTTCACAACAAAACTTTGTACACCTATAGGTGTACAAAGTATAGATAAGATAAGATAGTATAGATAAGAAAGCAACCAACTTCTTCTGTGATGCTTCAGTTCAATACCTTCAATGTAGATTTTAAAGGGGGCCTATTATGTAAAATCAATTATTCAATGATGTTAACCTTGTTATAACTATTCCTTCATCATTAGATACTTAAAGTTGTATTTGAATTGATTCATGTTTGTTTGAGTAATCTTGTATTCTCAGCTCTTGTTCGAGTGTTCAGAAACTTCCTGTTTTTCACTCCGCCCACTTGCCTGGATTTACTTGTTAAAATTAAAAAATAATGCTCAAAGCGGTTTAAAACGGTCCCTTAGCCACTTTAATTTAGAATCCGTTGCTTGTTACAGTGAAATTTTAAAGTGAAGAAGTGGGGCCTAGTACTTCTGCAGTTTTAAACAGGAAGTCACAGGAGCTGTTTCAATTTTTAAGCCTTTTTAGATTGATTTGGGGTTTTACAGTGAACATAATTGCTGATCTACATATGTCCTAGTTTATTACTAAAGAGTTGGAAAAAAAACACCTTTTAGATACATTGAAATAATGACACTACCATCTGAAAAAAAATTTATTTGAATTCGTTTGGACTTATGCATCTCTGTTCCATGAACGGTTTGCATTAAACATGGCATGTTTTGCTGTTGTTTTTTGACATTACACATACTCAAGTTCTATTGAGGCGCACATGTGAAACAGGCTAAAAGCACAACTTTTGTCAAAAAAATAGACTTATATAAACTCATATATACTTAGTTTTAGTAAGCTAAACATGTGTGTCTTCCTCTTGCATGCCTATACAGTTGATGCTAAATGGCTTCCTCCAGCTTATTTGGCTTTTTTTTTTCACATTGTGATATAAAACATCAAACAAAAGTGCATAGCTTAACATTCTATTTACACGAAGTTGTACTGGTAATTTTTACCTCCAGAAGATTACACTGAATGTTTTTTGTCAGATGGTAGGCACAACACAAACCTGCAGTTCTTCAGGTAAAATGTAGGTTAAACCAAAAATCCAACTGAAGACAAGAAAGATAACTGCATTTCTGACTTGCATGTCTGTAGATCTCCGCTCACATGCCCACAGCTCCTCTCTTTACGTCCCTTTGGAGAGGTGGGGGTGCGGAGGTGAAGTTTATCTGCGCGCTGATGTAAGGAATAGGTCATCAGTGCTGCTTGTAATCACTCATCTCTGCCTGACATTACGGCTGAGCAATTAGGCAGGACAGTTGTGTACTTTACTAATGAACAATGCTTGAACGCTCCCTCCCGCGCCTCTCCCATCCATCACCCGGGAAAAAAAAAAAAAACACAACATGGCAGACTTTTCCTCTGCTCGCCCACTGTAGACAAACCTCCTCTTGGCTGGCGCTGCTGTTGCCGGCCTGGCCCTGCTGTTGCCGGGCTGTTGGAGGTGCTTTGATGAGTTCCTGGCCGGTGCTCTCAGCCTCCCTGCTGGATCTGTGGCTGCCTCTCCTCCTCCTCCCGCGCTCCGTCTTTCCCCCTTGTCAAAACGATCCCTCGCTCCATCCGTTGTGAGTCCCGGCCCGGCGGGAGACTATCCGCCCCTCACCGAGTCCTCTGGGTGCTCTCTCCTCTGCCTCCTCCCTTCTCTGCTCCATCCCCTCGGAACGCAGGCAAGTTTGTCTTTGGGCGACACGCAGGACCTCTGAGTTATGAAAGTGCTTCGACAAAACTAAGCTGCGATCTTAGTTGTGACTTAGTTTACAAAGTACTCACAAGCCAATGACAGAGAATATGTTAATGAGAAATAAAATCTTTAGCATTGGAGATGGAAAACAGGCAATTTTTCAAAAAATCTACTATGTGATATACTGTGGAGCACCATATTAATACACCCATAGAGCTTTGGGGTTTTGTTCATAGCATTCAAATTATAATTTAACTTATGTTTTGTATGTTGACAATGTTAAATAGACTCCACATCATGGGCTTCCATTGTCTCTGTTGGATTTGAATTATTCTGCAAACTGTCTGAGCACCCTGAACCCGAATAAACAAGGACTACTAGCCAAGTCTGAATCAAGAGTAACTGCATTAGGTTAGCGTCAAGTCTAAAGCAGAATTGCATCAAAACTGAAAAGGGACCAACTCAAATATAAGGTTCACCATCAGAATTAAGCTTGCAAACAAGAAATATAAGCATATTTGCAATCTTTGGAAGTTGGGTTGAGGGCCGGATAAGATCTTTGGAGGGACAATTTTGCTCCCTGGTCTTAATTTGAATAGGCCGGCTCTGGAGGTTTCAGTGTTGAGTATCGATTTTACTTTCTGCCACATTGGTGAACCCGTGTGAATATCCTGTTCCCGCTTCAGCCTTGTCTTGGGGTTTTCCAGAAACCGTAAGCAAATTACTGGCCTCATGGTTTCAGTGCAAGGTGCGTTTTTGTTATCGTGATTGACACACCGACAACCATAGGGGCTGTTATGTTTGTTTTTTGCCTGGAATATTCTACACTCTGCTGTCTACGTACACTCAGAGCTGCATAGTTTCTCTCCACTTTCAGGCAGCACGTTTTCCTGGTCCTGCCACCAGCCCTAAACCCTGCATTTGGCGCCTTTTGGACAGTTGTGTCTACTTCGACCCCTGCACCTGCTCTTCACCCTGACTTTTGGCAGCCATCGTTTACCTCAAGGAACAATCAAGCCTTGTCATTCAGGTTTACTCTGTTGGTCATCCTCGTTAAACTCAGAAACATGTCTATGCCTTTTGGGACACTTGTGCCTGCCTTTTCATCTCTACTGGCGCACTAACCTCAGTCTTGCTGCCGCTGCGGGCCTCGGCTGATCCGTTTTTGCCTTGGTGTCTGCTCTGACATAGTACTGCTCAACTCTACTTTCATCCAGCTATGGCCATCCATTTTGCTTCAAAACTCTAGCGTGCGGTGCCACGGTTTATCTTCGAACCCACTATCTGTATTTCTATGTGCTTTGTAGACTATTAACTGTATAAAAACATCCATTGAGTTTTGTAGTTTTGGGGCATGGTTTGTTCTTAGCAATGTAAATAAGATTGTTGGAGTGAGCCATTTTGTGATTCTTCTGATTTCTCTTTGATTGTTGCAATGTTGAAAGAAAAAAATAAAATAAAAATTTGATCTTTTTTTTGATTCTTCTAGATTTCTCTTTTGATTTTGGCAATGTTGAATAGATTTCTTCATAATTTGCAAGTTAACTGCTGAAAAACTATGATAAATATTTACCGCAAGGACTATCACACCAAACTAAACCAAAATTAGAAAAATGTGATCTGCCATGTGGACTTTAAATGTTGTCGATATATTCATTTTGCCAAATCCCTGTAATGTAAACTAGCCAAGTTAAGTTGTGCTTTTAGTTCACAGTTTTTTTTTTATGTGCATTTACTTTTGGCAGAGACACCGCATTGCTCTTCAAACTGATGCAACATTCTCACTCTGGGGACCTCCGCTTGGCCATATGGGAACCTACACTAAACATACCCCCCTTTCAAAGTCCCTACCTGCCTCACTGTAGTCTGCAAGCATAATAAGCCTGGATGTATGTTTGCTAACAGACTTTGCCTCTCTTTGATACAAGCCAAGAAGCTGCTGATACTCATTAAGGGCGAGAGGAGGAAGGCCGGCTCGCTCCTCATCCTCCCTGCTTGTCGAAATGACGCGTGCCCATTCATTACGGTGGAAATAAGCAAAGAAAGGAGAGGCAGGGTTTGTGTGTGTGTCTACAGGGCTCTTGTAACGGTGCCAAGTCTGAGCAGAAGACAGAAGAAGTAGTGGAGGAACCGGCGGTGATGTGGAGTTGGCTTGGGTTTAAAGAGGAAGTGTCAGTGCACTCGAGCGGGCTCCAGGTATGTGCATTTAACACGTTTGTGCCAGGAAGTAGTTACGCGAGTGACAGGAAGTGGCAAATGCAGATGAGGAGGAGTGTTAAGATAATCAGAAGTGCTTAGAAACCAGTCAGTGGTGATTTATATGGCAAGAAAAAAATGAAGTGCAAGCATAAAACAACAATATTAATACTAAGACAAAGGTAATAGGTCAATTACTCGTTAGTCAACAAATATTTGTATTAGTCGACTACTTGTTTTGTTTTGTTTCAAGATTTTTTTTTTTCAAGCACTGTTAGGGTCAGATAAATCAGTGGTTCCCAAAGTGGGGGTGGGACCCTCGGGGGAAATCGCGAAAACGCAAAATGATTTCAAAATGTATTTTTACAAATATGACTTGACATTTAGTCCGTTTTTTGGGAGGAATTTGGGTTATATAAAGCAATACACTATAAAAAAAAAACACAATTAAGCCTAATTTTAATGGTTTTGTTACTTAAAAATATTACAAAAGTATATAATTTTTGCTGCGGGGGTCGCGAGTTGGTTGCACAGTTATCTTGGGGGTCCCAGGCTTTAAAGTTTGGGAACCCCTGAGATAAATGATTAGATTTAAAAAATAATTACAATTTTTAGTTTAACAAGTTTTGCTACGCCCATTTTAAGATGAGTTTAATCAGGTCTAGTCACTATTAGAAACTACAAATTGAAAAAAAAAAAAACTATAAAATTACTTAAACACTTAAATATTTCCCTGCAAAGTGCAATGTTATTACTGTAATTTCTGGACTATAAGCCACTACTTTTTTCACAAGCTTTGAACTTTGCGGCTTATACGACAATGCAGTAAAATTTCAGATTCTCATAGACTTACTATTAACAAGTGTGGCTTATATATGTACTTTATCACTATTCTTATTATAATTTAGTTGGTGCGGCTTATATTCAGGTGAGCTCAATAGGGCAAAAATTATGGTAATTGTGGCGGTCAGCTGGCTTCTGACCACCATCTGGACTTATGACATCATCATATTCTATATGTGTACACAACCTATTAAAACAAAGGTAACTCTTTTTAGATCAGATTTTTAGAGTAACTGTAGTAATTAGAAGACAAAGTACAGTGAATTTTAATTGTTTAACATTTCCTCTTTCCATTTAGTTGGTTTACCCAGTTTTAGCATTTATTTTTCTTAATACCTATCAACAATCAGGAATAAATTAGATTACTTACATCACAACTGTTTACTTTAGTTTGATAATAAAATCAGATACTAACAATTTCTTTTTTACTTTTCACTGCAAAAAAATAAACCTTGATTTATTGAAGAAACATTGATTGTTTTCCTTGTTTCAAAGTGTTTCAAATTGATTTCAAGACATTACTTTTATTTCAAGCCAAATTATTTGCCATGGGTTAAGGAAACTGTTCTTACCCCATTGTCATTTTATTTTTTCTTATTTTAAGCCAAATTCTCCTATAACCAGTTAAAAATATATTGAAACCAGTGAAATATTCTACATTACATAAGCAATTAAATCTTATCCAGTTAAAACACTCAAACTGGAATAAAATTCTGATTCAGTCATTTTAAGCAAGTCTTAATGTATAGTTTTGCAGTGTAATTTAAACTTTAAGACAATAATAAATATGTAATTAATTGCACTTCACCACAGGGCTGTCTAGATTTCTTTCTCTCTTTGGGCCTATTCAATTCATTTAGCTAAATATAATATTTTTTAGACATTTTCTACAACTATGTTATCTTTTGTAGAACCAAAAAAATTGCATGCAAGTTTACCGTCTATTCTACGTAATGGCTTGGCTTGGATTATTATTATTGTTATTTTTTTTTTTATTTTTTCAGGCATATCTTTACATGTCATGCAACCACACATCACACTAAGACATTGTCCTTTATCCATAGAGAATGTTTTTAGACATAAAGTTATATTTTTTGAGTCACGGCGATGCTCACCTAGAGTGTGAGTTTATAAATTGGGCTAACACTATATTCCACTTATCGCCTCTGAAAGAAGCTAAAGAAATCCAGTCTCTCGTCACCTTGACACCTGCCATAGCGCCAGGCAGCCATTTTGATAAATTTACATTAAAAGAGGTGAGGCGTCTGGCGGCTTTGGGCTGTTCTATCCGCCTTTAATCAATGAAAACGTTTTTGCCGGCCTCCGGAGAGCCGGCAAAGCCCAAGATAAATATTGGCAGAAAAGAAAAATGTGCCGTCCTTCCCAATTGAGGGGACATAATGATATTCAGAAGGAGACCCCCCGCTGAGTCGCAAGGCAAACTGTTCCTAAGCAACAAAACACATTTTCACTCTCTCGGTCTTTCGGTTGTGAGGATTTTTTGGGAAGGAGGTAGTAAGATGTGCCGGCCTTTCCCAAAACGACGGAAATCTCTGTCTTGTTCTGACGAGAAGGATGCAACAGCAGAACCGGAGGCCCCAGTCACATGACGCTGTTTCAAAATCTGGAGGAAAAAAGGTATCTTACCCTGTTTGCTTAAGCTGGCAGAAATATTCAAAACAAGTCTGGTTTTCTAAGTATATACTCTATTTATTTATAAACAGTGCAGAACATTTTGTAAATCATGGTCATTTGCGGCTTAGAGGGACTAAAAAGTATCTCATAATTCTGTCAGATCTCAAAACTTAGCGGTTGGGCCTGGGCAGTACTTGGATGGGAGACCACTGGAATCTCAGGTGCTACAGTGGGATGAGTGGTGTAAAAACTGTATAAACACTTCACCCATATTGTTTAGTATGAATCTGGTGTGTGAATGTGAATGGTGGGAGGTGTTCAAAAAGCACATGACAATTTGAACTACATTCCAAAATAAACCTATGGAAATATAAAGGCATATATTGCTGAGATGTGACTATAAAATGTAAAGGAGACCTATTGTATATTTTAACCTTCTACTGCCTTCTCTCATCGTTAGTTTACTCAAAGATTTATTAAGATTGATTGCTGCATGCTTGAGTAATTTTGTTTTGTCCTGCAGCTGATGACTGAGACCTCAGAAAAGCCCTGTCCTCACCTACCACCTATCCCCGCCCACCTGTTTGTATGCAATTGTGATTATTCAAGAAAATCAGATTCATAGTAAAGAATATGGTTCAAAATAGTCACATAGCGACTTTACAACAATAAAACTTACAAATTTAAAATCTGCTGCTTGATACATTCAAATCTATCAATGAAGAGGCGAGGCTTATCAGTTTTGCAGTTTTGCACAGGAAGTAAACTAAGCTCATTCTATTTCTATCCTGTTTTACATCCAAATGTAAATTACTGATTTGCATCTATTATAGTTTATTTCTAAAATGTATAGAAAGAATGCAGTATGTCCACTTTAAAATGCACTGGAACAATTTGATCAAAATGTTCTTGGAATGACAGCCTGTAGACTACACTGCAACGTAATTTAATGTGTCAGAGTTGAATATAACATAGAAGGACCTATATTTTTAAAAATTCGACCCTCGACCAACTCTGGCTCTGATCAATTTGGCTCCAGCTCCATTCAGGTTTGACCTCAATGATCTACAGTCTACGCTAGCTTACCACCACCAAATGTGGAGTGAAAGAATAATGCAAAAATGTAAAGTTGAGTGTATTGAAAAACGCTTTATAGATCCAATGCAGATGTGTTTTTGATGACGAAGCAATGCTAGAACAAGATTAAAACTGTATTTTGTACATTATGTGTCCTTTAAACCAGCAAATAAAACTTTTTATGAGTAATTTAATCGACAGATAAAAGTAGAGACACGCACATCTGATCTGAAGAGTGTGCAAAAAGTCAAAATAACAAAAAAAAAAAGGTCTTTTTAGACTGATAGACTGCTAACATTATTTTCTTAACCATACCCAGTTTTCTTACCTATTATTAAGCCTATATGTTTTTCCTAATCCCATCAATTTTAAATCTTAAATATCAGTTTACACTTGTATAAGAGAATAAACTAGATATAGTAGCATAAACCTAAAAAAAAAATATGGACTTGGTTTAAAACATCAGGTGGTGCTGTGTCATAAAAAGTAATTTGATTCTGCTGGTCGTGAAATTGCAGCTGGTGTGACAGCGCTGTGCCTCCACTTCCGTCTTTCTCAGTACAAATGTCTGGTCGTATTACCGTAAGTTTGGTAAAGCGGCGCAGGTGTATCTCGGGTCTATGTGAGCGCGCATGTCCCGGGCTGATTTGTGTGTCCGTGGGATTAAGGGGAGTTAGGGAACAGTGACCAGCATGAGTCCAAGTGGATTGAGTGTAGATGCAGGGCTTAGTGCGGCTGATGGTGTGTGATGTGTTGAAGATCACACAGGAGCTCATGGACAATGTGAAAGGTACTGTATTAAAATGACAAGAATGTATGAGACTGTGGCAATGGGGACAGGCTATGAAAGCACACTGCAAAAAAAAGCAGATAAAAGGGTTGTTTTTATCGAATTGGGGTAAATTAAATCAATAACTTTGATAATGCTATGTAATTATATTACTACCTTGTTAAACATTAATCATATTGATCAATCTCGATTTGATTTTGTTTAACCTTTTCAAAACAAATGAAAAATGCCATTCATTAACATAAACAAAACCATTTTTTTTTAATATTTCCCATTTTTTTTAAACTATACTGTGTATTAGTATTCTGCCTCAAAGTTTGACTTTTGCTCCAAACTAAACATCTTTACTGACAAAGGAATGATTTTCAATCTTTCAATTCAAAACCCACCACCAAATAATTGACGATTTGATTTGATCTCGATCTCTCAATTTTCGATTAATGGCCAGCCATTAATCTCTAGTCTAAGATAAATGCAGCACTTTGTGAAAAAATAGCCTACAAAGTGCTCTCTGAGTCAAATAATAAAGAATTTTAGTTCCAATCAGGAGCAGAATGCAGCGTTCTGATTGGCTGAGCTTTGGTGTCATCTACACTTTCACTTTATAAGAGAAAATAAGAGGGTTTTAAGTCATAATTGCAACTTAAAGTTAATACATATTGATATTAACATTGTGCTGAAGGATTTATGAGAGAAAGTTGTAAGATTTAAAACCTAAAATGTGTTTGCAGTGTGAAAATCAGCTACCCCACCTTTAAAGCTGCTGATTTTCACACTGCAAAACAGGATGTATGAATTGAAATCTGTCTAACTACTTCCTCACTCTCAAAAATCTTTTGGTACATGATTAATATCCACATACTGTACATTCATTTTGGGCTGCAATTAAGGCTTAAGATCTTCTTTTTACAGACAGCAAAGTGAAACCTGAGTGGACCACACGAGCACAGCCAATCAGCACACTCCTTTTAGCTAAGGATGAGAAATAAGAAATAATATACTTATTTTTTACTTGTATTGTACACATTTGTCTTAGATTTTGTCACAAAGTGCTGCGTTTGATAAAATTGAGAGATTGAAATTCTGTCCAGTCAAATCATGAATTGGTTGGCCGCTGTATTGAATGAAAAGATCAATAAACAATACTTTGTCAGAAAAAAATATGCGGTTTAGGGCAAAGGTCAAATTTTAAGATTGATATAAATTGAATTATTATTTCAGTGAAATTGAACATATTAAACATATTTTGATATGTCTATTGTGTTACGCAACATTTATTTTGCCTTTTGAAAAAGCTTAAAGGGACCTATGAAATCTACTTTTGAGTTTTTAATTGTGTTACAACAGTGTTCTTTCATCATTAGTTTACCCAAAGTTGTATTTGGATTGATTCATATAATCTTGTTCTGTCCTGCAACTGATGCTCAGTCGTCAGAAAATCCCTGTCTTCACCTACCACCCATCCCCGCCCACTTGTCTGTATTTACCTGTGATTACTCAAAAATTCAGATTCTGAGTAAAACAAGTAAGTTCAAAATGGCGATTTAGACACTTCCCAACATCTGTGACTCATTAAATGTTTTAATTTTACAATAAAGAGGCGGGGCTTATCAGTTCAGCAGTTTTGAACAGGAAGTCACTGCACCTGTTTCTATTTCTATGCTGTTTTGGATCATTTGTATGTTTACAATCAAAAAATTTCATTTATTGATCTACATATGCCAAAGTTTCTGAATTGAAAATTGAGATCGATCAAATTGAGGGATAAAATTGGAAATTTTTTTTTTCACAGCTCCAGTCGAAGACCTTAATTATTCTTGTTTTTGAATACTTTTTTTTATGTTTCTCATCAAACACATTTTGCTTCATTACATTTTACTTGCACACAAGCTCTGCAAATCAAGGTTGAGTCCTTTTCTTGAACTAAGACAGTCTGTACACCAGTGATGTCATTAATTGGTCATTCATAAAGCGTTCCACTATGTTTTTTTTAAATTACGTGTGGCTAAACTGTGATAAAGTTAAATAACATTCAGATTATATGTGCGTTTGTAGAGTGAATAATAAAGATAAATTAGGACTTTTATATTGTCCTGTTATAAAAGTTCATTGTCCGTTTGCTTTTCACAAGTATTAAGTTGAAGCTAAAGTTTTAATAATTAAAGACGACAGTGATTTTATTTGATATGAATCAGTTAAATCTAAAGTTTCAGATCTTTAGACAGACAAAATCCTCTTTCAGCGTTCATTATGAGTCTTTATGGTGCAATAGTGGAAGAGCTGTAAGTCGACATGAAGACACTAAACACTGGGAATGAATCTATCAGGAAGATGAAGCCAAAATGCTGTGATCAAAGCATCGCTCAGACATGTGGATCTACAGTTAAGTTTAACTGGAGCAGTCTGAAGGCCGGCTGTGATAGGCTATACAACACTGACACTTTGTGGTGGAAATGTGCCACAGCATCTAAAAATATATCTCAGCACAGATATTTGATTAAATGTTTTGAAAGGATTTTGACTAATCATTGTTTGTATATTTTTAGTTAAAGTGTACTGTATAACTTCTAGTGAAGAGGTCACACTGCCAGGTCAATTTACAATCCAGATCTATGGAGTAAATGTTTGTTTTTCCAAGATATTTCTTCATGCATACCTGCCTGATTCTGTGTTTTCACTCATAGCCACATAAGTTTGTACAATCTCTCAGTTTGTATGTGCCCACACTTGGATAGGAAACCCAGGAGCCATAGTGGGACAGCAAAAGTGGATTGTCAATTGATTAAGACACTTAATCCACCTTGCCCCGGTGTCTTGTGTACAAGTTGAGTATATCTTTCCCAAGAACACATAGGTGATTCAACTCCAAATGTCCCACTGTGGTACCTGGTTTTCCAGTGGTCTTTAATCCATGTACTGACCAGGTCCTAATTTGCTTAGCTTCAGAGATCTGACAGGATCAGGATTTGAAAAGCAGGTATAGCCACTGAACAAAACAATATGCTTACAGTAACTGTACATTTAATACCATACTGTGAGAATTCCCAGGGTTATGCCAAAAATATTTTCCTGCCGGGACATTTCCAGGACATTCCCAAAAATTTTAGATAATCATGACATCTACATTAGCATTTTTAGAATGTTTGCAATGTCCACGGACACCAAAAAGTAAAAATTTGACCCCAAACGATTATATTTTCTGCATTCAGTCTGGCCTAATGGACAACATATTGGTTGATTAAGCAATGAATAAGATTTTAGTTAAGGTAGTAATACACCAGTGTTTCAGTGAAGAAAAGTGATTTTTTTAAGCTATAACCAAACTTTGCTTAGGACATTTTCTATATTGCTCACCTTATATTAGAAATAGTAGCAAAAATATAGTTTGCACATATTTTATGAGACTAAATCATATTCCAGAACAACATTTTCTTTTCCATGACTTCTGGCTGTTTTTCCTCATTTTCTATGCATTTTTCCGTGACTGGGAAATTGACAAATTATTTTCCAGGAAGTGTGGGAACTCGATTCCAGACAAAATAATTGCCTTACCAAAAACATCAGATCACTACAACCAGAAATGACAGTACATCATTGTTTGTTTGTGTTTGTGTATTACTGTGTATTTTAAGTTACGGTAGTAACGTATTTAAATCACAATTGATGATTTAAGAACTTCTTCACATCGACCAATCACATGGTTCTTTATCCTTTTTGCCTAAGACACGTTAAATGTTACAGCCTTAATGTAATTAGTGTCTTGCCCGGCTACACAACAATAGCATGCCCCCTTAATCCAGATGTGAACCCGCTCCCCTTTCAACACCTGTCCCGTATCACCAGAGTCATTAGACACACAGCTTGTTTGGACATATTACAATCTAAAGTATTTATCCGTCACATGTTCAGCCATAATAATTCGATTAGCGCCTGAGTGTGTCTTATAAAAGCATTGCGCTGTGTTTCTACCTGATCTTTTTAAATTGACTGTGCAGCGTTTTGAATCACAATGTGTCCCAAACAAACCGGACTAATTTCCCCGCGCGGTGATTAGGAATGTACAACCGAATAATTTCTGTTTGCTAACGGCCAATTATGTTTACTTTGGCGACAAGAGAGGGGCACAAATTAGGCACCATTTGTAAGATTCGTCCTTCCTGGATATCCAAAGCCAAAATCTGAGCAATTATGACCCGAGCATGTCTACTTTGGAGTCTACCAAGTTCATTTAGCAAATTAACTTGGTAATTAGCTCCTGGCTCCGTTCGCGATTTCGTTTTGTGTTTTAGGGCGCTTTTAAGTAATGGCCAGCACACGGGAGTCCAAACTAAATGCAAAAGGGGCCTGAGAACGAGCTGTGTACAAACAAGAGCTAATCAAAACCCCAGCGTGAACCGGGGGCATGATGGGAAGTTTCAAAAGAGAGGTACTGTATTTTGTTGGTTTGTTGTAAATAACTCGATTTATTATAAAACAAAAGCTGATTTAATTTGAATCTTTGCATAGTTACAGTTTAGTTGAGTTTGAAGGGTTGTTCTTTATCAGATACTCCGCCTGAAACACAAAAAAAGGATCAGTGTCAGAGGTTTAAAGAAGCAATTCATGTGTGAATAATACAATTTAACTTAATTAGGTAGATTAATACCTGTTGTAAATATACATTTTAGTTTTACATGAATCAAGAACATGTATGAGGCAAACTTCGAAAATGTGTTCAAAGTCCATATAACTATTTGTATATTTTTTTCTCATTTTGACTTAGTTTGGTGTGATACTCTTTGTGGTAATATTTATCATAGTTTTACAGCAGTTAAGTTGCAAATTATGAAGAAATGGACAAACTAAAGTTTGAATTTACAGGTTCTAATACAGAAAGTGTCATCAAAAGCTCCAATCGATTTCACCAAACAAGTGAAATGTTTGGTGAAATCTTAAGTAATCATGTTCTCTGTGTCTTACTGAAACTATGGTCTAACCCAGTGGTTCTCAACCTGGGGGTCGGGACCCCCATGGGGTTCGCGGAAGGATTTCTGGGGGTCCCCTAGTGATATGTGAAATTTAATATTGACATCCTAAACATGGTTTGACACACTTCAAATGCAGTGATAGACATAAATTCATATTTTCTGGCCTACAGAAGAAGGTACCCAGGCTTATGGCTTCAAAATAAAAAACAAACATAAGACATTACCACTTTGCAGGTTGCCAACATTTTGTGCTTGGGGGTCGCGAATGCCTACGGTTGTTATTTTGGGGGTCGCGACTGAAAAAGGTTGAGAACCACTGGTCTAACCTGTCATATGTATTTTAAAATAACAAGGAGCAAAGACATTTTGAGTTTTCTGATGAGAAACACATTTTTATGACCATGTGAACATAAACTTAAAGGAGACCTATTGTGTTTTTCCCTTGTATTTAATAAAAAACTGACATACGTAGATCAAAAATTTACATTTTATTTGTGGCAAAACCCAAACTTTACCTAAAACGGCTTAGAAATAGAAACAGATCCATTGACTTTTGTTTAAAATTTTTAAAAGCAGCAGGTTTTAATCTTCACTTTTCTTTTCTTGAAAAGTGGCTTAATGACAGTTTTGAACCTCATTGCATCTGAATTTTGTTAGTCCACACAACTGGGTGGGGATACGTAGAAAACAGGGATTTGGCTGCACTGCAGGGCAATACAAAATTACTCACACATACTGGAATTCATCGAAATATAACTTTAAGCAAACTAATGATGAGAGAACACTGTTAGAACATGCACATTCAAAAAAGTGGGTTTTACATACTAGGTCCCCTTTAACAAAATAAGTGTGTTCTAGTGTGTTTTTTTTTGTCAATGAACAAATGTTTGTTACAATAGACGGGGGTTTGTACAGGAAGTAAATTTTTAGTCCTAAAAAGAGCTAATCTGGGATGTAATTGTAAAATGTATAAGTAAAATCTAATTATAATGATCTTCAATTTGTTTTTGTGCAATGAGTACCAATAGTTCAACTTGTCATAGGCACTTTAAGATTATAATCTCCCAGAATGATCTAGTAACGAGTTTAGTGAATATAATTATTATTTTTTAAAGATACAGCTCTAAATCTTCCCAACACTGATCATTTGGTTTCATCCTTTTGACTTAATATTAAACATATAAAACCCTTTTAGAATCATTCCTCACCTACTATTTATTAATGAATGAAGCTTTTACCAGAAAGTCAAGTGGGTCTTGAGGTCGGGCGGAGCCGCAGGCCAGCAGCCCCTGGGACAGAGTGGGCATCACGTGTTCACTCAGATAACTCCTCATCCGAGCCGTCTGAGCTGCCAGAAGCTTCTCTTCCTGACGCTGTAGATTCTCCAGAGACTTGGACTGAAACAGGAAACAAAATACTAAAGAATTATAATTCACTGAAAGTATTTTAGTAGTTTTTTGCACATTCGATAAGTTGCATCACACAATATGACCTATTTCTAACAAGTTATATGAGTTTCAAGAATATACAATGTTTTAATGTAAATGTTGTACCCATTCCTCCCAGTGTGCAGCTCTCTCTCTGGCCTCTTCTGCCTCTCTCTCCTCCTCTTCTGCTTGTCTCTGTGCTTCTATCTTCTCCTTCTCCTCCATCTCTTTCCTCGCCTCCTCCTCCAGCTTTCCAAACTGAGGCCGTAGTTTCTCGGAGGACCCACAGTTTCAATGACCTTCTCCAGGACCATGAAACAGTTCGGATCATTGTTGCTTGTTATTTCTGAAGGGAATCACATACAAGAAGAAGTTATTTGCAAAATTAAATTATTTTTGCTGTAAATAAAAATGAAGCATAAAATCAACTGTATTTTCAAGGTACTTGCAAGTGCTAATTGTCTCTATTTATATAGGGCTTTTCCACCATTCAAGAAACTCAAAGCCCTTTACATTAAAGGTGGGGTAGCTGACTTTTTTAGTTGTAAATTTGTCAACTTTGTGCTTTTAACTAAAAAGTATACACTAAATACAGCACTTTGGTGAAAAAATTAGACCCCTGAGTACTGCCTGAACTGAATAATAAAGAATTTTAGTTTTAATAAGGAGCCAAATACAGCTCTCTGATTGGCTGAGCTTGGGGTGGTCACTCCAGTTTCACTTTGTTGTTTGTAAAAAGAAGTTTATAAGCCATAAATGCAACTGAAATTAATACATGTCGATATTGACCATGTGTTGAAGGATTCATGAGGAAGTAGTCAAATTTAAAACCTAAATTGTGTTTGCAGAGTGAAAATCAACTACCTCACCTTTAAGGAACCACTCACACACTGAGGCAAGGTGGGTTAAATGTCTTGCCCAAGGACACAAGAACAGTGAAACCTGGTGTTTCATCCAAATACTGACCAAGTCCTGTGTTGCTTAGCTTCTGAGATCTGACTAGAATTCATTTATGCCTAAACAAGGAAATACTTAAAGTGCGTATGACAGGTTTGAAAGTTTTTCAAATTTATATTTTAAAACAGTGATATATTAAGCAACTACCCAGCCCAAAAAACATGGTCCTCTGAAAAATCTAGCTCTCTCCTCTCCTCTCCTCTCATCATGTAATTTATTCCAAAGACAAAAATAATGTGATGTAATGTGTGCTTTACGAGTTACCCAAGCTCAAAGTGGTGATGTCCAGCTCGTCGTAAACATCGGCCACAGTAGAGTCTTTGCTGTTTCTGTGTCTGTATCGGCTCAGTCTCTTCAAGAAGTGGTCGGGCTCATAGTTGTTCTCCTCCACCTCTGACTCGGGCAGGTTCATCACTCGCTCTTTCAAAAACACATCGGACGCATCCAGCAAAAATACAAACTCTGCAAGACAATTGTCACATAAAATGAAGGATTTTTAGACACAACTCCTAAAAGCAGACCAGTACTTTTACTCTCAGACCTGGCAGTATTTTCTTAAAGGTATTATCATCTTCTTCTTCCTCGTCAGCATCTTCATCTACAAATGTATGAAGATGTATTACGGTTTACTGATTATTCTAGCTTGCTACTAATGTGTACTTACTTTCATAGAATTCTTTAGCTTGGCCGTACATTTTGGGGAATCCATCCAAAACGAAACCTTGGTTTAGGCAGGGCTTAGTCATCAGTTTATCTCTTACAACTTTCAACAACAGCTGGTCTTCCAGAACACCTAAAAAAGACGTTTCATGTTCAACACTTTAATAACATTTATGGAGCTCTTTGTCTTAAGTATTGAGAGTGTTGTGTACCTGCGTTCTGCTCCATATTTTCCTTAATATTGTTGAGAAACTCGTGAGCCACTGCTGTGCTCTCTTTTTCTGCAGAAGGATCTTCACTCACTGCTTTCTTCTAAAAATTCAACATCAACAAGGACATATTGTAGTTACCATTCTAACATGGATTTCCCCAATATTATTCATTCCAAAAAACTGCTGGGCTTAACAGTTTTAATTAAGATTTATCTGACTAGATTTGTTAAAAAGATTATGTTTAAGATTCTGTTCATATTAAAGTTGGGGTAATTAACTTTTTTAGTTGTTAGTTTTTAGTTGAGTAAACATTGTGTTTTTCACTACAAAGTATATTCTAAATGAAGCACTTGAGACCACAGAATCTTGTCTAAAATGAATTATATTGAATTTTAGTTCAAGAACCAAATGCAGTGCTCTGATTGGCTGTGCAAGCACATACAATCTGACAAACTAAAACAATAATCACAGGCTTTTCAGAATACGTTTGTACAGTTTTTGTTTTTGTTTTTTTAAGAAAATCACAGTAATTCAACTTAAAGTCTTTGTGATTTGCCAATAACGTTCTTTGAAATTTCACTTATAATTCAATAGAGATCATTCTTGCTGTCCTAAATGACAGAAGTGGGAGCATATCACTGTTTTGCAAGTCTCAAAGCCTCAAGTCTTTGACCTCATGACCAAGTCAAGCCCCAAGTCAGTGCCCCACAAGTCCAAGTCCAAGTCTTGACATCAAATTACCGAATACATCTTCTGTCTCTCTACATTTTCAAAGATTTTTAAATGACTTTTCTGGTCACACAGAAAATTAGGAAAGACATTTTGCAGTTTTTTAATTTAAAACACAATATTTTTTAGATAGAGCCCAAGTCAAGTCTCAAAACATTGGTTGTGCTACTTATATAGTAATTAGAGAAAGTTATTCTTGTATTTCTTTATTTAAATAGAGTTGCATTTTAAAGTAGAAAGGTTACCAGATATTCACATATTAACAAAATTATAACCTGACTTGAGGTAAATGTGTGTCTAGATGCTTTCCGATAATAAGTTTTGCCAATCTCTTTGACTTACCAGTTTGGCAATAGTCTCGGCGATGGTTGGCTTCAGCTTAATATGATGAAGTTTGTAGTGATCACATATGACCTTAGACAGCGTACTCTTTCCAACAGCTGGAGGCCCCATGACACAAATGCGGATCGGCTAAAGATAAACAAACAAGAAGAAGTCAAAGTTAACACGTATATCTCATCATTGCTTAGTCCAATGTGCATGTTTAATACCAGTAATCCTCTGTTTTGTCTGTACTCTTCAACCACTTGATCAATGTTTTCCACAAGTCCTCTTTCACAGTGCCATGGGATCATCAGCTGCTCTCTCAGGTGGACCGACCGCATCCTCAGATTCACTGTCAAGCAATCAGTTTCCATTAACTAAAACAAAACAAAAGACATTTATTTAATTCAGATATCACTGACAAACATGTACAGAGTCAAGCAAATATTAACCTACACTGATTTCTCGAATAAGGTAGATCTCTGCGAATGGCTTCTTTTCGATAGTGCCTGGTCCAAGCGCTTTGGAAATTGCCTAAAAAGAATAATTTCAGATGAAACCACCATCGTTTCAAATGACAAATATTTATATCATTTGTATAATTCCTACATTATGGTGTGATACCAAAAAAGTAGTAAGATATATGGAAAGTTGCCTCACAGTCACAGAGAATGCATGTGATAAATCATTTGTTTTTGACCAGATGAGACACAGATCAGTTTGTTTTCATACTAGGGAACATTCTGCACTAAGACATACCACCTCCAAAAAAGTTACTTGTCAGTCTTTGGTCATAACTTAAGTATCACACTCTAAAGAAGCTCTTACACACACCAATTGACGAACATGACATAGAAACACCCCATACATGTATTCTTGCAATTATGTATGTTAGCACACTACAGCAGATTTCTATTCTATTCACCTGTCTAATCGGTCAAATGCACTTCAGGTTTTGCGAAAATCAATAGCTTTACTCCACTAACCTGTACAATCTCTTCCATTTTGTGACTGGAGTTGTCGATTGCCAGCAGGTAGTATGGCCTCGGCCGTTGTTCGATCACATGATGTATTACACTAGAAAAGATAAACATTTCAAACGGCTGTGTTTATACATCTTATACCTTTTTTTTAAACCCTTACTATCACCTTACAAAAAATAATGAAACAAGGCAATAACAAAGCTAAATATTTAAAAAAGCAGAGGCTACAACACTGTAATATTCCAAGCAATATAAAAGTCAGAATGAATAGGTTACAAAGCATTAAAAAAGTTATTTAATTACTTTGTGTTTTACCTTGCAAGGTCATTGATGTGAATTGTGGGAACAATGTTGGTTCCATCTCCAAAAACTGGAATTTGAGGTTTGAGTCCCTCCCATGATGTCTATAAACACAAAACAATTGCAGTATTTCAAAAAAAGTTTCAGTGGTGTGCTGGATAGAGTTGTCTATCCAGCAATCACTATCATGTCTCATATTTCATCATCTGGACAGTGTTTTCGAAGCTTCAACTGCAAAAATCTATCAAGAATCATATTCAACTAATAAAACCCATATACAAAATGTTGTGATTGTCAAACATTGTCCAGATAACAACATTTGAAACTTCTTTTACGCACTTGTCTTACCTTGAAAAAGTAATGGAAGATTGCTCTCCCATTCCATACTGCATCCCCGAAACCACAACGGAAGTGGAGAACATGCTCTTATTCTGAAAATGATACATAATGATTGTATGATCAATACTAGACAATATAAAAAGTCATGATTTATACCAACCGTTTTTCCCAGTTTCACCACCTTGTTCTCTAAATCATTGTGAGCTTTGAAATTGGCATGTGGTCTTCTCCGACGGAAATCTTCATCAGTGAAAGGCCTCTCTTCATCCTCCTGCCATGTAATAAAAGCAAACTTTACACTTGTCATTAGATGGTAATACCTCAATAAGGCTAAAACAGAAGAAACTGACTTACAATAACAAAACCTATGATTGAAAAAAGAAAGGACAAAACACTTATCCACTTCTGAACCATGTATAGGTCGTACAGAACATAACTGATGACTCTTACTTTTTTAGTCGAACGTTCAAATTATGTAAAGGTGTGAGATTATTTTGTGCAAGCAAATGTTAAGATTTAAATATTTTAAAAACCAAAGTAAATTTTAATTCACTGCAATAGTTTGTAAAGACAAATCATGTTGTTATGTAATGCTTACTTCAATCGGAAAATACAGAAGACAATATGTTTACTTTATTTACTCACGGGATCAATGGGTTTTCTGCATGCCCAGGTCATGACTGTGGACACAAGGATGAACATCTTTGGCCCAGTGAAATTGTCCAACTCATTGTGAAGGCCTAAAGAAAAGCATCGTTAGAGATAATGGGCAATGAAGTTTGATATTTTTTATTCATAGGGATCAATAATAAATTGAAACTATTCACAAAACAAACTGTATTGTGTAAATGATACTTGTAAGAGCCCAAAAGCCTCATCCACTTGGTCCTGATGTTGGGTAATGTTATAAACAATCACATCACACTCCATCAGTTTGGGAAGCAGGTCATCCCTTTTCAGCTGCTAGAATGGGGCAAATTTCTTTCATGGTGACATTTAACGTTATATAAATCCAATAAAGTGTAGCCTACTTACTAAATACTCTTCTAAAACATAAGGTTTCTTCTCTTTTGATGCTTCAGAAACAGTCCCCACGATCTCAAAGGCCTTTTCTTTATTGTCTGTGTCCAGTGACTCTTCGTCGTCTTCATCCTCACCATGAGCTCCAACTGCACACTCAGACAGAAACTACAAAATACAACACAAAGTCTGTGCACAAATGCATTTTGGGGAAAAAATCACAACGCTTTAGCACGTGATTCTGTTAAGCTAGAGTTAGCTTTGCGTTAGCTTAACAAGTTATGCTAACTACTTTTTCCCCAACATGTAGCTAGGAAATGCGTGTTCTGTCATTACCTTTGCTATATATTTAGAGGAGTATGAGTCTACGTCGTTGATAAAAATCCGTTTTAGCGTCGATTTGCCTTTCTCCATCATCTCTTCAGCTTATTTCAGGTGTTTTCTATCACAAGCAGCAGCTAACTAGTAACTTAGCGTCCCGTTGTCATGGTGATAAAAAAGAGGGCGCTTCACCGTCCCGTTGTCATGGTACTCACCTTACTGTCGATGCTGAGGACAGACCAGACCTTCACCTTCTTATTTATTATGGACCATTTTAGCTATTAGCCATCTGTGTTAATGTATTTATTTAATGTATAATATGTGTATAATATATTTCCACAGCCTTTAGACCTGCGCTGAGCAAATGTGTCTTCAAATCAGTGAAATAAGGGAATGGTCTGTTCACGTGACATTACACAAATAAATCAGGTGGAATTATTTTTGTTAATGCAAGGTTAGGGTTTTACTTGCAAATTGGCATAATTATTTTTTTTTTTTTTTTTAGATGGCCTATTTAATTAATTTAAGTAGTAGGCTCCGGATTTATGTCAAACTAGTTCTTAAAGGAGACCTATTGTTTTTTTCCAACTATTTAGTAAGAAACTAGAACATATGCAGATCGTAATTTACATTTTGTTCATTGTAAAACAAAATTTATCTAAACGCTTGAAAAGAAACGCTCCAGTGACTTTCTGTTCGAAACTGTAACTGATGCCCGCCTTTCATTTAAATTTAACTGTAAAAGCACAGATTTTAATAATTATTTTTATTGTTGGATGTTTCTATGGACTGTTTGAATCATATAAACTCATTTTGAGAATTCATCTTTGAATTATACAAGCAATACAGACAAGTGGGAGATAGTGGTAGTGAAAGGGATTTCTGAGCCTGAGTCCAGCTAAGAAAATACAAGATTATCAACATGCATGAATCAATTCAAATAAAATTGAGTAAACTTATGCTGAAGAAGCGTTATAAAAGGTTAAAAACTTAGAAAATGAATTGAACAATAGTCCTTAAACAAAGCGTCTTGTAAATGTAATGAAATAGGCTACAATATTTCAAAATGCTAAATAATACTCAATTAATTAAAGAATACTAACAATTTACACTGAGAAATGAATTTACTCAAGCACAGTAGCATGATTATTTGTACTTAGTTACTTGCTGTCACTTTATAGAAAACATTTTTGCTTTAATAAGAATTCAATTATATTTACAAGAGCAGTGCATTATTACATAGTGTTTATGTCAAATTTACAAAAATAATTTAATTTATTACATCAAAATTAAATTGCACAGATTCAAATAAAAACAAAATCAACACAAAAATGATTATTAATCAAGTCACAGCATTATTCTCATCAAGTGTATCAGTCATTTCAAAAGGCCAGGCTGTTTTATGCTGTTATTTTGCTTCCACTGCAAAGTTATCAAACTGAGCCAGTTCATAGGAGTTTGTCCCGATGGCCGCCCAGCCGTTTTTGGGAGTGAGAACCACAGCATTCTTCCACAGAGGGTAACCATTCAAGGACCCAGACGCATACTGTCCCTGCAAAAAAATGAATCATGAAACAGACATACTGTAGGACAAAAAACATGCTGGCTATAAATACACACGTCTACTTACTTCGACCGTTAGTGTTAATGTATTCCAACGATACGCACGTGTCCCAGAAAGGCCCTCAGCCAGCACTGTCTGACCAGCTGCAGAGAAACAACAACTTTTAGTTTAATAAAAACAATAAACAGATTAAGCTTGCTTAAGTAAAAGCTTGAGTTGTCACATATCACCATTTATCACATAAAATCAAGACTTTGGCTTAGGCCCTATCAGCTTTCAATGTTGCAATTTTGGCACATATTGCAACAAAATATTCCTATGTCCATCTCTCTGCGATTGGTAAAAAACATGTGGTGTTATTGCAGTTATAAGCTCTCTCCCAGTCCCAGTAGCTCTTTTTTCAATAAATTAAAGTGGTCATCTTACAATGTTTTAAAACAGCCTTGTGACTCTTGTGTAGTTAACTGATGTCTGAATTTTGTGTCATAGTAGTCTTACAAAGTTTTACAGCGCGGTTTGTGAGAGATGTCGACAAGGACTGGTCAGCGAGCGGGGCACAGAGCAAGTGTATGATGTGTAGTGTCAGGACTTCACGTTGACTTGTGTTCCCTTCACAGTTTATAACGAACTGACCAAATGTTTCACCGCTCAGGGTATGAGTGTGGACAGACTCATTTCAGCTGTACATTCAAGCCGCTGTCAACATCGATGACTTCGCCCTCCCCACACGCACGCACAAACAGGCTTAGCTATGTTTTTCTCTCTTTTTTCTTTCTTTCTTTTTGTAAAATTAAAGAACCTCAGCTTTATTACAAGACATTAAGTACACCTAATGTTTTTCCTTATTTGTAAGATGTTTCTAATACTAGCCCATGTAAAATTATTGCGCCAGGATCTTTTTTAATGACGTTATCAACTAGTCAGAGTTGAAGCGACTAACACTCTTGAACAGTCGAGTACTAAAATTTTAGTAGTCGTGCAACGCCTCACTGACACTTTTGAGTGAGCACAAATATTCTTCATTATACAGTATATACTTTGTTCAACTACTTTTCCACACATTCACTACTTGTCTACAGTTTTTAAAGGTAGGGTAGCTGATTTTTACTCTGCAAACATGATTTAGGTTTTAAATCTCACAACTTCCTCTCATAAATCCTTCAACACATGGTTAATATCGACATGTATTCATTTTAGTTGCATTTTAAACTTCTTTTAACAAACAACAAAGTGAAACTGGAGAGGACCACCCAAGCTCAGCCAATCAGAGCGCAGTATTCAGCTTCTGATTAGAACTATTTATTATATACTTTTAGTTTAAAGCACAAAGCCTACTAATAAGTTAGCAACCCCACCTTAAAACACTTTTCATTTCAATTTAATTTCAAGTTTTTTTTTTACCTCATATAGGCTAGGAATGATGGACCAAATCTTTGTGCTCTTTTTTTATGTCCTGGAATCGTTTTGGTTATAATAACTTACCCAGGTCATTGGTCACTTTGTATGTTCCGTCGGCAAAGACCCAGAAGAAAACTCCTCTGGCACTGCGGATGGACTGGCCTCCTTTGTCCACTCTTGCGGCTACGAAAACTCCACCCGTCTTTACCTTCTCCATAAAGACGTCACATGAGACTGTCACATTCTGCCTGGAACAAAAACAAGCACAATGTAGTTAAGTTTAGTGTCCTTTGGCAAGACACAATGTTATTTTTTTTATTTAATGATAGCAACAAGTGATAAGACAGTCATTGATTAAAATGCTATAACATGTTTATACATACCACTGATAATCTCCTATGACACTGATGGTCTGATCTGCGTCTGTTGCCCATGTGATCGGCCGCTGAGTCAGAATCTGTCTTAAAGTATAAACATGGGGCCCAGGATCTGTCAGATTCTTGTAGTATTCAAAAACCCCGGTCTGGTCAGCAAAGTTTGGAGCCTCAGAGAAGGAGGATTTTCTGTTGGCAGATACAAATAAGGTATATTAAATTCTGTTAAATATGCCAATGTAGTCGTGAAAGGTGCAAATTGTCTTCATTCAAATACATGAATGACCAAAAATATATGGATTTTAAAACGTTCACGTGCTAAGGTGGATAAATTAACAAACATAGTAATGTTTTTACTTACAAACAACTGGTGTTTCACAATCCATATTTAACCCAATATGAATAATGCTTGACTACTTTTTCACTAATATTGTACTTAAAGCTGGGCAATATATCATATTTTAGATAATGTCGATAATATTGTTTTAGGATATCCAAAGATGAGCATTAAGTATATAATTTATAGGAATAAAAATAAATAAATAAAACTACATAAAATAAATAAAATCAAAAAGCCAATGAAAAAATCAAACAAATACATTAATTAATAACAAGAAAAGGAAGGAAGGAAAGAAAGAAATCAGTGTAATATTTCATCATGTTTGTGATTTTTTTTTTTTTTTTGTCTTACAATAGGTCCTGTTCACGTGAAATTTTCATGGTTTAAAAGCAATTTCTTTTTTGAAATACAAAAAGTGAATGGTCCAGTCACTAACATGGTTGAAAATGTTTGAAATGACCTTGAAGCCATGTTGTTGTTTTTTTTAGGTTTTTGCCCTCCATCATGACAACACCACATTCTACAGAAAAACAACCAATTCAACCCAAGATAAAAACATGTTTTCACACATTTCTGTTGAATTAACTATATAGTTTGAGTCTTCACCTTCATCAGATATGCCAGAATTAATTTATTTTTGACAATATTGCCCAGTTAAATTGTACTAAAACAATACAATACTGTTGCACTTACTGTTGCTGAAATCGTCTTTGTAAACCTTTGGAAATGGTGCAGATGCAGGTGGATCAGGATAGCTGCCTTTTGTGCCTGTTGTGATTGTCGTTAAGGTGTAAACTTCATCTTCTTTTAGCTCCAGGGTAAACGTCCCATCCAAAAGCTACAGGAAAAAAGATTTATGCTTTTAATTGTCAGTGTAACTCATCAATAATATATGAACTAAAACCAGTGTTGAAATTTAACTTAGTTTTATGAATTACAGTAAGTAGAGAAAGAGAAATCAGGACTTTACCCATGTCAAAGTCTAAATCGGTTCTAAGCCATGACTAAAGCCGATCTTCAATAACCTAAAATACAGACTTAACTTACTTTTATAGGACTTAGCTTCTCAAAAAAGGTGGGTTTCTGGGATTGGAAGTTGAACTGTGATCGCCAGACTTGTAGTTCTTTGATAGATGCCTGAAAAATACAATATTAAAACATTAAAACATCTACTATGTAACTTTTTTATAGAGATCTATCATAAGACGTCACAACATTCTATAGGCCAATAATATTTAATACAGAACACAAACACAACCCATTCCAAATGTTTTAATGTGAAGCAATGACTTGGATGGAAATGCATATCTTGTTTTTCCAGATATTCCTCTCCTTTAACTTTGCCTCATGACATCATTGGTTTGTCCCCATGGAAACAGACGAGTTTAACGCCATATTCAAGGCAAAGAAATAACATTAAAAGTGTTTTCACTTACAAACGACCCCTTGAGATGAAAAGTTGCGTTCTGGGCCGTGACGTTAAAAGGAGGAAGTGGAGGTCTTATACAAATGGAGTGATCGTGAGTCTGTGAAAAGACATGAAATCAATCAAAAGTCACAGACATAATTAAGCTCCAAAAGTTATGTATTTAATTTATACGTACCATTGTCTCTATAACAACTGTGAGGTTCCCTTTTCGATCAGTGAGAGCGACGTAACTGCCACCTTGTACTAAATGTCCCACAGTTTGTAAGTAAGTCCATCCAGGCTGAGTGAACTGGGTCGTGTGAGCTACAGAAGACAAAAATAGAACATTTGTTAGATGATCTTAAGACTGCATCAAGTTCATCTATTAATCACAACAAATCTATTATTGATTAATTTAGTAATCAAATAATTGTTAACTGGTCTGTACAGGTTCCCAAACATGCATGAACTGAAAAAAAAAAAAAAAAGTTGTATGACTCCAATTGGGCAGCAATGACATGACATAGAAAATGTGTAAATTTGCCTTTTACGAGATACAACAATCTTAAAGGGGCACTGTGTAAAAAAAAATAAAAATAAAGTGATCCCACTTTTGAACACCAGGGGGAGCCTTTCCAATGCATTTTGCCTATCTACCCTGCTGACATCTAGCGTCAATTTATCACATTCCGGCCCGTAATAAAACTTTTTAAATACGTATAAATGTATCACAATTGATGTGGATTGGTTAACAGTGCTCTCTTAAGTATTCATGTTGTAAAGAATAAATATGATTTAAATGTTTGTGGACTATAAGTGATAATTAAAATTCCTCTCAATCTTACACAGTGCCCCTTTAAATAAGCCAGTGTTAGTATGCACAAATTTAGTTGAGAGATTATGTAAATTCTACAAATGAATTTTGCCAATAGAATTATTTATGTATGTGATTATTTCAAGCGTATTAGCTATTTTAACTGTTTTCAAATTAGAAAATACTTGTCCTTCTCTATTTTTAGCCAAGCAATGCATTTCTATAATTGTTCCATTGTCAAATCTTTTTAAGGCAGTAAACATTTTAATTTATTTTTTTCAGACAACTTCAGATAATTTATGAACATATGGTCTAATTTAATTTTTGGCGTTGTCTGGATGGAAATATGTATAAATCTTATAGACACCTGACTTTTGCATTCTAAACGACTAATCGAAAAAATAATAGCCCAACTATTTGATTACAAAAATGATCATTAGTTGCAGCCCTGGATGATAATTAAAGGACCTGTATTGCACTTTTTTTCTTGTTTTAATATTGTTTCTTTATCAAAAACAAATCTAGAGTTGAGTTTTCTTTCATTCACACACAGAAATCAGACATATTTAAGTTGAGTTCTTCTAAAAACACTCTGTTCTACCTTGTTATGTCATTAAGTGGTAACACGGTGTAAAAACACAGACAAGTGTTTGTCTGTGTTTTTAACCTTCACTAGAATCATTTGCAGTACAAATTATTGGAGACTTTCAGCTGGATATATTTTAAAAAGCCAACAACTTAATGTTTTTTTAAGTCTTAAAAAAAATACTAAAAACTTAGTAAGAGCTTTGTAAGAGAGGCAGACTATCACGTAGACATCACTAGGTGGAACAGACCATTTTGAGCTTTGGAGAAGTAAAATGCGGCATTACTCAAACGTGTAAATGAAGTAAAACACAATTTTGGGTGTGTTTTTGATGAGTTTACAAAATTACAACACAACTAAAAACTTTTAGTCAGCTTCCTGTAATATGTCTCCCAAAACAAGAAATCATTTCATCAAATAATCCCACCTGTGATCCAAATTGGAGACTCCACCACGTAGTTGTTGCTCCAGGGCTCCTCAGCCGTCATCAGCCCGTCTCGACCAAACGGGAGGTCGTCATAGTAACTGGCGATAAGGTTCCACGAAATGGTTCTGCATAAGTACATTGACCATAAAGTGAAGATTATACAAACTGCATTTAGTATTCTATTTAAGCAAAGAGTTATAACACATCACAAGATCAAGATAAAAAAAGACAGTGACTAAGCACACACATCCCTAAAAATCACATGTACAGTTGAAATCCTGAAATCCTTCATTCTTTCTGAAATACTCACGCAGACATGAGTCCGTTGACGTAGTTCTGGTTGAGGATGCGAGCCCAGCAGCCTCCTCCCACCTCGTCATTGACTGTGCTGTAGTCCTCTGAAGACCACAGCTGCTTCTGCGTCTTCAGAGCGTCCAAGACTGTGTTAGTGCCCGGGTAGTGCGCTCTGGAAAAGGAATAAAGATGCTTGGAATTATCGACCGGTCAATCAAAGTGGCTAAATCTCTACAGTCCTACGCAGTATTCGGGTTAGAAGAAGCACCCTACCCCAGGACGTCCACGGCAGCACTGAGCTCGGGATCCTGCAGCACATACAGGGCGATGGGCTCCCACTGGTTGTCACTGGCAACGATCCGCACATTCTCCAGTCCCTGTTTGTCCAGAGTGTAACGCAGCAGCTACAACCAGACACAGCGAAGACAGAGATATATAAGATTATAGCTCAGTAAAAGAACTCAATGATGGTTATGAGTAAGTAAGTAAGCTTTATTTGAAATACACTTTTCCACAGACAGAGTCACAAAGCGCCTCACAGTAACCCCCCTCCCTACATACTTTCTGAAACAAGAAATATGTTTTAAATTAATTTTCTCTACAGACATTCTGCTTAAAGATCTGCCTGGAGCTAGAAAGTTGCAATTAAACTTTATGTAAAAGTGTGATTGTTGTTCTCAGACAAAAGCAACATTTGAATTTCAAGTACTGGTAATTGATAAAAAAGTAGGACAAAATGCAACAAAAGAATGTGTGGTCATATGTTTGTGGTTAATTTTATTTTAGAAACATTACAACACGACATTATTGCATGTTCTAGATCTTTAACTTTGTATAAACTTCTTTGGCCACTAAGCCCATAGACTTTCACTGTCCTTTAAAAAGAAAACAAAATTAACACATATATGAGGAAAATATATATATATATATATATATATATATATATATATATATATATATATATATATATTGTTGAGCTCCAAAAGTTTACTGGTGCACAATTAAGAGAATAAAGTATTTAAAAAAGAAGATGCCGATTCAAATTATTTGCTTAAGTAACCATGAAGAAATGCTTTTTGGTATGAAATAGACAAACAACATTTATATAGAGCTTGAATTTGCTTTTATAAATTAGATGAAAAACTATTTTTTATTAAAACCTAATGTCTGAAAAAAGAAACATGTCATCTTTTGAAATGCTGTACTGAAGCTTTTTTTAGTGTGGTAAAGCAAAAACCTGGATTAGTCAAAGAAAACAGCCAGAAACCTTCGTCTTTGATTGAAATAGTGTTGAGATAAGAGAAACTAACAGGTTTCAAGGGCCGAAAGAAGCACAAAGACACACCCAGGAGCAGAGCTTTCACCTGACTGTCACATGCTGAAGCCAGAGTTACACAACAACAAGGAAACAAAAACATGTTTTGCTTTCTAGAAATATCTCATAATCTAAGATTGAGGATAAGCATTGATATTAAAGCTGTAGTGCCTAAAACAGCAAAGCAGATGTAGGTTTTTACATCTGTCTAACTGCTGCCTCGCTCTCACAAATATGTTTGGAAATAGTTAATATCTGCATGAATTCATTTTTGGCTGTAAATATGGGTCAAGAACATATTTTTACCAAGAGTAAAGTGAAACTGAAGTAGACCACCCAAGCTCAGCCAATCAGAACACTGCTTCTAGCCTCTGATGAGACTATTGTGTTGTGTATGAATTGAATAATACATTACATTATGATTCAATTCAGACACGGCACAATAGTCTTTATTGTTTTTGTAGTTTTTTTTTTTTCCAGAAAGTGCTGCATTCTAAATTTTAGTGAAAAGTTTACAACTAAAAAGTCAGGTACCCCAGTTTTAGTTGATGGTCAAATATCCAAACAGAAACTACACAAATACCTGAACTGGTAATGTGTCTCTTTTTGAATCAAAATACTACTAATAATATAAAAACAGCAATATATCTGTATTTTGGATCTTAGTCTAGAAATATTGTCTTAGCATTGTGACATCATTACTATATTAAGCTCTGGGATCACTATGGCAACAAAAACAGCCTCTCAAAAGTTTCTATAGTGTATTAATATTATGTTTTTCTAATAGTCAAATAACTGTACTGAAAAATGCAAAAGGTCTTAGAAAGATGAAGTCACTTTGTTTTACCTTTATATATTTGCTGTCGAAATTCCGTTCGTTCCAAACCTAAGAAAAAACAAAATGCATGCACTTTAGATTTACACAATATTACATACAGTATATATAAAAATATAAGTATACTAACACTTCAGACACAGAATAAAGTTAGATAAAAGAAGTCATCAAATAAAATACATTTTAAATTAACAAAAAATGTAAATGGTAGAAAATAAACAGATACTTGTAATTATATTTTGATAATTGTCATAGTTAATTGGACTAAATGTTGCTGCTTTTTTCCCAAGTAAATACGTAAACTATTAATGATTTATTTATTTATTTATTTTACAGTAGTACACCTTATTCGTCACTTTTCTCTAACTCAGGGTTGTCCAAACTTTCTTCCTCAACGGACCAAAATTAAGGGCCATTATGTATGATTTTGAGACAACTATGTTACATATAAAAAGTATATTAGCAACAAGAAAATGAATACATTGTATTTTATTTACATGTTTAAGGAGATAAACTTGATTTAGTATACTTTAAGATTTCTTAATCCTATTGTTCTACATGAAATTAAACAAACAGGATTAAGAAATCTCAGCACTTCTTTGGAGGTCAAATTAAACTTCTAGGAGGCTGAGTTTGGCCCCTGAGCCCCACTTTGGACACCACTGTTCTCAGTGTAAGGCTTAAGTCTCTTTATTTCACCATTACTGCATTAAAATGCATTTTAAATCTCCTAGACCTGGTTTTTCATCATTGCATATACTAACCTCTAAAAAGTAAGACTAAGTGATGCATTACAAATGGGTAATAAAGACTGAACAAGTACATTGCATTAAACTGTATTGTACTGATACACACCCCAACATACTGAATATCCAGGTCGTGGTACTGTTTGGCTCCGAGGATCCAGTTCACCACATACGAAGCTGTGATGTCTGGGTAGTCATACGGCCAGTTTTTACCACGACCAACCCATCCTGGAAAGGCCCACGGCAGACCTGACAGAAGGTTATTACAGATTTATTCTAGCATTTACCAAACATAAACCAATATTAACAAAATGCAGTAACTGTTTTGCTTGTTTACTATGTTATATTTCATCAACATAATAGGAATAATTTACAGTATGTCAAAATGTCAAATAAAAGAATGTATTTCCAACCAGCTAGTGTGATATTGGGGTTCCTCTTCTTAGCTTCTTTCATGAGCCACCACTCGTAGCCTCTGAAGTAGTTCTCGTCATCTTCATAATGCATGTGTGAAGGCTCGGTTCCATCTAGAGAGAAAAATGCATGCAATTTATACTGTATAAGCTACTTATAAAGCAAGACATTTGTAATCACACAGTACAGCATAGTTACAGCGTCCCTTTTCACTTTAAATGTACAGGCACCAAACATGTGTGTGAACCTGTTACCACGAGACATTGCCTTTAGATCTCTACATTTGACAGATCACCATTGGTATTTGTTTTCTTGTGCATCTAAAAATGTGCTGCTTTGTTAGAGGAAGTAAATCTAATTGTGAAATGCATATCTATCATTTTTAGAATGTCTCAGCTTGTGCAATTATACTGTCAGCATTTCCCATAATAGATTGTTGATGATGTGATGTTTGCAAGAATATCATGCCAAATACTTTATTGAGCACAAGTATACCCTCATACTGCGAAATTATCAAGTGGTGAGACCATGTGATTCCCAACCCTACAATATCACTAAAATGTCAAGATTATTATGAGGATTGTGTATACAACTCAACTGGCCCACTGACCTTACCATACCACCTGAAGTGCTCAGTAACTAAGTCAATTTACTTATTTACTGTATTTAAATAATGCTTTAGTAATAATACTTTGTTGAGTCATACTTTGGTTCACTACTTTAAAAAAAAAAATAGTATTTGAACGGATATTTTAGAGGGAAAAATGTACATTTAGAACTTTTGCAAAATACATAGGCTACACATTCAGCATACTGGACTGAACAGGATAGGATCAAAGTAAGCTTATATTTGTCTTTTTCTAGAAGTAACCAAATGGATTTCATTATTTTAAAGCTGCAAACTTTTAATATTTCTAAGGTCGTGCTGGGTGAGTTACTGTTAAATTGCAATACAGAATATGAACTATTACAGGGATAAAAAATGTAATACTTTTGTATTACAATACCACTTGCTGTAAAATGTAACTGATTTAGACTACTGTGAGTTACTTTGAGCTAATCATACAGTTGTTAAGACAATAATCCTGTTACATTTACACTTGATTACTGATTAGTTAATGGAAATGTGACATTTTCCTCATATTATGTATTAACCTTTAGGCCAACAACAAAACTCTATGACACTTTTTAAGAGTGTCAAAGAGTTACTTGCATTCACTTAAATGCAAGTAACTTTATTGTGTAACACGATTAGTTACTTAAAAGAGAATATATTACTTATCACTTTAGTAATGAGTTACTCCCAACACTATCTAAGACAAATAAGTACTTTTCTTGAAGTAGTACATTACTGTTCTATTTTTACATGTACTGGAGTATTATTTGAACAATGTGTACTTTTACTAAGACATGAAATGCAGCACTTTGACCCCTCAGATTTACTTTACCAAGCTACAGTACAACTCACCAGTAGTTTGAGCATCTCCTCCAATCTCAACCTTTAGTATGTGCAAATACGCGCCAAAGTTGGGCTAAAAACACAATATAAAGTTTAGACATTTACTTGATACAAATATCACATCTTAAAATGTATGACAGTAACCGATTTACCTTAAACAAGTAGTCTAAAATCTGACTGCGATATGGCTCATCATAATTAACAAGTAAACGAGTAGTTGCCTAAAGAAGAAGCAGAAAATGTGCAAAAACATGAATATAAAAGGCACCAGGAAGTGTCCAACTATATAGGCTGTATAAAAACTTACCCCACCGCCGCTTAAACCTCCGATTCCGTCAAAAACTCGGCCCAATCCGTCTTTATCATCCAGAACATAAGTTTCAGCAGAATTTAAGTCAAATTGAATGAAATTAGCAGCAAAACTAGCAGCTGCTCCATAGTGTTTTGGTCCAGAGCGTGAACAGCGGCGGAGAAAGGTCACGTGACTACACAAAGATCACGTGCTCGTAAAAAGTTTGTTTTATTTAATCATTTTGAATATTTTTATGTACGCTAATTGTCTACGTACATGCAGTGCTAGAAAATAAGAAAATAAATAAAAACTAAAAATAATTAAATACGTTTTGAGGTAAACACTCGGGCAAAAGTAGTAACGTTTTTTAACTGCCACAGGATGTCACTGTTTCTCTCTGAATGGAAGGTTGAAGCTGTCCTTTTCATAAACAAAAGAAGAAGACGAAGAGGCTTGCTAAGTCAGGTAAAAATATTATTGTTTTAAGAATGTCCAAATGTTTTCTTATAGATAAGAGTAAAGTTATGAAATAATTTAACTGTTACTTTCGAAGGACCACGTTAAAAACAAAATTTCATATTTCCAAAAAACCAAAATGCAATAAAACAAAGAAAGCAGGAGTGATGCAAAAATGTATTATACAGTCCTGCATTTCATCTAGTTAGACTCAGCATACATTTTCTGTCATTTGAATTTACTGACGGTAAAAACAAACAAAACAAAACAAGTTACTTCAAATAAAGGAGTATTTATCAAGTTGTAGGTTAAAGTAAGTTACTAAAAGTACTCTTAAAGGACACATATTATGCAAAATCAACTTTTTTGAGTTTTTAATCCTATTATAAAGTTGATTCCTCACCAAAAATGCTGCTGAAGTTTTGTTTGTGAGATATCTTCGTTCTCCCAAAAACATTGTCCCAGATCTGTGATGTCATAGATAGATCTGTGATGTCATAGATAGATCTGTGATGTCATAGATAGAAACTTGAGATATACTGCATTGTTTTTAAGTCCATAAAACGTCCAGACTCGTTTTGAGCATTTCTGCAAGATTAGCGAATCAGGCAAGATTGGTTTGCATAATGCATAATATGTGTCCTTTAAAGGAGACCCATTAGCTTCCTTAAGAGTTAAGAATGATTCATACATTAGTTGCATTTGTATTGTATTGTCCTGCTGCAGATGATGACTGAGTGCTCAGAAAACCACCCACTTGTCGGCATTTAATTATGTTATTAAAGAAAATAATAATAAATCAGATTCAATGTATGTATAGTTTAAAAGAGTCACTCTGCTGCTTGTTACATTAAAATCTTACAATTAATCAGTTTGTCCAGGAAGTAATGATTTTCTCTCTCTCTTTTTTTTTTTTTAGTTATTATCAATTTTGTGCTTTACAAAAAAAATGAAATTGCTCATCTACATATATTATAGTTTATTCTTAAATACACAGAAAACACAGTACAATATTGTCAAAACCTGATCAAGTGAAGATAACAGTTCTGCTTTTATTCAACAAAATACATGACCGTTACTTCATGCTAAGATTGTACAATTTAATTAGAAGGTTTATCTGACAAGTTATTATTTCCTTAAAAAAACTTGATTTCTTTCATGTTTTTCCTTTGCAGTAACATAAATACGACACTTCTTTACTTCAAGCTAAATTTCGACAGCCCTCCGGAGGGGTTTCGTTGTTCTTTGATAAACTCCCTTTTTGTTCAATATCTGATTAAGAAAAAAAACTAAGAAGCATCTGGAAATGTTAAAAATACAAAGAGCATTCATATTTAGAGTTTTCACCATTCTGGATAAGCTTGTACTCTAAGCTTACAAACTAAAATTTAATCATTTTATTTAGACTCCTCCTCTTATTTTATTGTAGTTTAGTTGAATTGTCTTCAGCCTAAGAAAAGGAATTATCAAACCTCAGAAATGCCAAATCTATTATCATTCAGATAAACACCTGCTTTGTATATTTACCAAAAAAGTCTAAATGAGATTCGTTTTTTGTTTTTTAGGCAGAGCTTTTCTATTACTCTCTTAGTCAACAAAAGCTAAAACTACAGGGTTTCAGTGTCATAAGAGTCCAGCCATTTGTGCTCAGCCTTTTGTCCTGTAGTTGTTTGAAGAAAACAATATTCAGGACCAAATGTATTTTAAATTGACCTTTGTTAAACCAGGAAAGTCCTGCTGAGAATGGAATCTTTTTTTTTTTCAGGGAAGTGGCTCATCATCTGCTGTGGATGCATCTCTTAAAATCACTCCTTACAGGTTCTCAGAGAGGTCGGACGCATACGGGACAATAAACACAGTAAGTTTATGATTAGATCATAGTCATCACTATAAGGTTTCAGTTTCATAAAGAGTCCAGCCATTTGTGCTCTGAGCACACAGCCTTTTGTCCATGTAGTTGTTTGAAGAAGACAATACGTCAGGTCAGGACCAAATGTATTTTAATTTAATTTTAATTGATCTTTGTTAAGCCAGGAAAGTCCTGATTAGATTGCAATCTTTTTTTGCAGGAGTGGCTCATCATCTATGGTGGAATCATCTCTTAAAATCACTCCTTTCATGTTCTCACAAGGGTAATTTACTTGACAGTAAATTCAGTAACTTTATGATTAAACCTTAGTCATCAGAACGTCTTTTGTCCATAGTTGTTTGAAATAGACAATACCTCAGGCCCAATTGTATTTGAATTGAATTTGAATTGCATTTAATTGATCTTTGTTAAACCAGAAAGTCCCGCTGGGGAGTGGCTCATCATCTGTGGCGGATGTATCTCTTACAATCACTCCTCACATGTTCTCAGAAGTGTCAGACTCACAAGGCACAGGTAATACACTCTACAAAACGTTTACAGGCCGTCCCGAGAATCTGTTCAATTGTCGATGCAAAAAAGAGGGTGCACGTTTTACTGCACTACACAGCTCTTCTTCTTTTGCCTCTCGAGTGAATTCTGAGACGCAAAAGCCATATCTCTCTCCTTCTCTGTGGCCATCTCTCTCTCCACTTGTGCCCTGAGCTCATCCTTCCTGTGCTGCTCCTCTGCCTTCTGCTCATTCTTCAAATTTCTCTTCTCTCTTTTGGACATCTTTGTCGACGCTTGAACATCCTAACTGTATAAAACCTTCCTTCATTCTGCATCACCATTTTGTCTATTTTACCCAGCAGCTCATGCGTTTGTCTCGGGTCGCTTTCCTGGTTATTAAATACATGATACCTCCCGTAACATATTTCTATAAACTGCTGCAGGTCTTCGCTCTTGGAAATGAACTGCTCAATTGTCATTTTCTTCAGTTTGTCTCCATGCGTGAACAAAACTATTGAAAATCTCGCCGCATCCATCCCAAACGTTTTGTGTATTAATCTCATAGTCTCTTTCTCTTCTTCCGTGAACCTTCCTAACCTCAAAACTAGCAAGAAAGCATGTGGGCCCGGTTTGGACATGGAAACACATGTTGTAATCTTCTTTAAAACTTCGTCTTCAGTGAAATTGGTGTCGAACAGTCCAGGAGTGTCGATAACAGCCACGTTACGTCCCTGAATTGTTGCCTCTGATCGCTGGCATTGATAAGTCCAGGATGAAGACGATAGTTCGGATTCAAACTCCTGCCGTCCGAGGATGGTATTCCCGCCGCGCTTTTGCCAGCTCCGGTTTTGCCGAGCAGGATCATCCGGAGCTGTTGATCTTTCTTCTTTTGCTTCCTGGAGCCTAAATGTAAATAAAGGAGATGGTTTTGGTTGCAATCTGTTTTAGGGTACAAGTATGTAAAGAAGACCTATTATGTTTTTTACATATAAACTATAGCATAAGTAGATCCTTAACTTACATTTTGTTAATTCTTAAACTTAAAATTCGTAATTGGTTCATTGACTTCCTGTTCAAAACTGCAGCACTTACAGTAAAGCCCGCCTCTTTATTGCAAAATGTAACTGTTGCAAAAAACAGATATAAAACTTGTATTGTTGGAGAGTGGCTGCTTTTGTATCCCATTTTCTGAAAATTGAAAATTTCTGAAATTTTACATAATCCCGACTGACAACAGACAAGTAGGCTGGGGAAGGTGAAAACAGGGAGTTTCTGAGCACTCGGACATCACCTGATGCATGACAATACAAGATTTCATCATTGTGACGCACATGGCTCTGAATTAGAAGTTTCACAAGATCAAAGGTTTAATAAAAAGATGAAGAGAGTGTTTAGAATAGGGCTGGGCAATTAATCGAAAGATCAAGATATCACAATCCATGTCATGTCAAATCGTAAATTATGTAGTCGTGCTTTTTTTCCGGGAGCTCCATAGCTGATCTTCTGTCAGTAAAAATTGGTTTAGACCAGACGCCAGACAATGGAAAGAGAATGTGAATGCTTTTTTATGTTAAATGGTAGAGATTAGAAGTCATTACCTAAAGAAAACACCATAAAAGTTTGACTTAAAAATTGAGGTAAATCAATATGAGAAAAAAGTGATTAATTCATTCTCAAAATTGACGTTTCCACGTTTTGCTTTTGCAATAAGCTTTCATAATGCTAATAATAGTAAAGTGTGACCATTGTTTATAAGTTTTCTCTGAAGGCTTGTTATTGCTTTGCCTGCCAAACTGAAACCACACACACGTCACACCCAATACAAAAATATCTTTAATCCTTTCTATTGTTTAACAGGAACATTATGCTGCTATAAAATATTCTCTCCACTCAAATTAATGTTTTCACATTTTATTATGCAGCTTTACGTTTATGCATTTCACTCTCTACAAATACATAAAATAATTACTTAGATTTTACAAAAGATAATACATTTTCCAAGAAAATAGTAACAACTGATTATAACAAACACATACATAGGAATACTGTAACTTGTTAATTAAATTAAATTATTTAAATTACAGTACAACCTGATAAAAAAAAAACAAGACTGTCTCTATTGTACCCTCTTTACAGAAACATATCTACTCCAGAGTTTCCATGGAGCATTGAAAGTTATAAAATGAATTTAGCCAAAGGTAAAAAAACAAACAGACCATTTAATAATGAAAAAATAACACAACTATTTCTCCATCAAGATAAGAATTAATCCTATACATAATAATTAATCATCTTCCATTTAAAATAAAGATTCATGTTGTTGTGTTGTGTTAATTTCTTGTCAAATAATTTAAATATGTTGTCATTGTTCTACTTCCCAATAGAGTGTTTTCAACTCATTAGTTTGAGTCAGACATGGGAAGAAACATCAAACATCTGACTGTAAGATCTAGTAAGTCTTCCAATGTGAAATCATATTTTAATATCTTAAATTAAAAGTATGTTTTTTCAACATGTTTTCACGTTAGTTTGGTTGAACAGAAGGATTAATAAATATACAAATTCAATAACGGTTCAATTATTAAAGTATTAGTGGGGAAAAAGTAATTTCAAAGTTCAGCTTCCTATTGTATTCCTTTTGTAAGAAAGTATGTGGCCAAACCTGCTTCTGTGGCAATACCTGTTTGTCAAAGCCTGATCTCATAAGCTAAGCAAGTTAGGGCCTGGTTAGTACTTGGATGGGAGACCGCTGGAACACCAGGTGCCACAGTGGGATGAAAAGAGTGGATTGTCGTTGTGTCCTTGGGCAAGACACTTAACCCACATTGCCTCAGTGTCTGCGTACACTGGGTGAGTGAATCCCTAATTGTAAAGTGCTTTGAGTGCCTGGAAGGTGGAAAAGCGCTATATAAATAGAGACTATTTACTATTTACATGAGCTCTTAAGTAAACTCTTCCTGCACAAGATGGCTGCAGGAACTTACCATGGCTATGCTCTCTTGTCATAATAACACAATGTTCTTTGAGTACTTCCTGTTCAATTCGTTTCATGGGGTTTGACAGTAAATTTGACAGTGAAGAGTGAGTTTTGGTGATGTCTCAGAGAACAGCTAAAGAATTTACAAATCAAGAAAATATTTCACCAAAAGAGACGTGTTTGTGTCTAAATGCTAACGCTAACAAATACTCATAAATAGACTACTTCAAGTGCCTATGACAGGTTGAATTACTAATTTCACTAAAGCAAAGTTAAGATCATTAGATTTGAAGATTTCACTAAACATTGCACAACGTTTGTCCCAGTTAAGCCATTTTTTAGAATGTACTTCCTCTTCCTGTTCATGATGACATCGCACTAGGGAGTTGACTTCTAATGTTTTTACTTCTTAAGGCACATAAATACATTATAACATACTAATTTTGTTAATCTGATGTTTATAGGGTCATTACAATGTGTTTTTCTTGCGAGAAAATGTAAAATGTGTGATGTCATCAGTTTAGTACTCTGCTCTACTTCCTGATATTTTCAACAATTTTAAATTTTTTCTTCACAAACTTTTCTTGATTCATGTAAAACTGTCATTTATATTTACTACTAGTGTATTTCTACTAATTCATTACTATAAATTCATTAAAAATACAAAATTCTTGGAAACTTGTTAGATACACTTCAAGTTTGCATTTTGAACATAAACAAGCCAACAGACGTTATGTGCACAGAGCAGACTTATCATTATCACTTCACTGTATCTTCATCCCTTGTTTGCATGTATGGTTATAGCTCCTATCGACGCCCCCAAAGCCGCCCCAGCCGCCAATCCCACTGCCACACCAATCGGACCCCCGCCAAACCCACGATCCCCCCTATAGCCGCCCCGCAGGCTGTTGACATGGCGAGGACTGCGGTGCTGATGTAAACTCGTTTGACCTCTCTGCTCTCATCCGGGCCTCGTTGTGGTATCTGATGTTGAGATTATTCTCCTCCCTGAGGAAGATACTTTGATTTCTTCCATATTTGGAGCGTAATTTCTCCAACTCTTTGATTCTTTCGTTTTCTAGCTCGTTCATAAGCCGTTGCTTCTCTTTCAAGATGGCCTCCTCTGCTCTCTTGAACATCTCGTTGGTGTAAAACCCTCCTCCATTTTTCTCTATCATGTTTTCGATCTTATCCAGAAGTTGATATGTCTGTTTTTCATCTTTGATTTCGTTGTTGAGGACGTGATAGCGGTTGTGGCATCTCTGAATCAGCTCCAGGAGATCTGCGTTTTCTGCAATGTAGGACTCGATGCTTTGCCTTTTAAGCGTATCTCCGTGCGTGAACAAAACCATGGTGAAGTTGGACGCCTCTTCTCCGAAAGTCGTCTTAATCATCTCTACGGTATCTTTTTCCTCTTTGGTGAATCTTCCGAGCTGCAAACAGATCAAAAACACATGCGGACCCGGAGCTGATAGAGATATGCACATCTTAATCCGCTTCAGAACATCCTCTTCAGTGAAATTTGTGTCGAAAAGACCCGGAGTATCGATGACAGCAAGTTGTCGACCTCCCATAAACCCTTTGGCCTTGTGGCATTCGGACGTCATGGAGGAAGGAGACAGCTCCGACTCAAAAGCTTCTCTTCCCAGGATTGTATTCCCGGCTGCGCTCTTCCCCACTCCGGTTTTCCCAACCAGAACGAGCCTCCATTCGCCCTGGTCATAGCCCTTATATCCTGTCAGACACAAATAGTGTTGTTTTCAGATTGATGAAAGTCAGGATGCAACGAAGCAGCCAGCTCAGAAAATATTTGTTTGTAAGTTCAAAAACAAAAAAAGTACATTTTTGATGAACATACAAGTTATCTTATCAGTTATCGTCTTTCTAGTGCAAGACGATAATATGTTGTTGGTGATGTGCACAGGACTGTACAGAGGAATTCGAAAATACAAACGTTCAAATGAATTGGCTTAAAAAAAGTATAGCTAAAAGTTTATATTTATATATTTTATTGCATTAACACTGTTCCAGCTTTTTCAATGGCAATCAAATTAGATCCTACATTAAGTTGAGACATGAGACTATTTTATCAGGGGACAATTTTTATTAAATTGCATGTTCAATTTTCACCAGCTGCAATACAGTATAAAACAAAGATGACAGGTTAGACCTTATTTTCAGTAAAACACAGTGAACATGATTATATCTAGCATTTCACCAAAGAATTTGTTTGTTTTCACCTAGATTGGCTAGCTTTAGTTGTATTTTGTCCAGCAAAGATTACGTATGTAGAGGTAACCCCACAACTGTTACCTAGCAACAGCATTGTAAATGTGGACCAAAACCCACATAAATGATACAGATGTTATAATTTGACAGATTATAGTATTTTCTAACACTTAAATTGTGTTAAATAGTTATTTAAACTCCCAGGAAACTCTGTCAGTTTTGTGTAAATGTCTTTGCATTTTGGCGCTTTTTGACGAGAGGAATTGTTTAAGAACTCAGATTACTTCCTGTAATTTCTTCATAATTTACATCTTAACCTCTGTAAAACTATGATAAATATTTACTCTAAGCACTCTCACACCAAACTAAATCCAAATTAGAAGCATTTTTAACATAATCCATTATTTTAAACCTGTACTTATATTGTTGGTCTGTAACTTGTTTCTATCATATTTTAGGTTGATCTACATTTCCTAACATTTACAATAATGTTTTTAATAACAGAAGCTACTCTACAAAAAGTCCTGATCCAGTTGTGACAGAGGCCAAACCTAGAATTGAGTGACTTTACTAATGACTAAGGTTAAGAACTATATGAGCAAGATACTGAGTCTGAAAGAAGTCATTACAATATGCAAATCAACATTATAATATAGATTAAATCAAAGCCATGTTTAAATCATTTTGGATAAACCTTATACCGTCGCTTACATCAATATTGCAATGTTCTCTTTTATATTGTGAGAAAATGTTTAAGCCGTATCGCCCTATTGGCTTTATATACTGTAACTGGCTCGAACTTGGTCTGATAGTTTCTCTCCGTGGAGAAAGATTAATGTCATTCTGTGGAACATCTTTAGAATTAACAACTCCATAGAGACAACCAAAGAAAAGTAGCATTGTACGCATTAAAGCTTGTATTGTGCCATGTTGAAGGTTTTCTCACTTGGTTTATTCTTCTTTGTTTTATGAATTATCACACAACAGGACGACACAGACTTCAGCCACACCCAGATCATTAATCATTCAAGTGGTTAGAAATAACAAATGACATGCATTAGTCTAAACACCTGCTGATTACTGACACACTTCTCCCAGTCTAAAGGTCATGAGCTGAGGTGAGAGAAGCCAAAATTTGTACTCAAATAGGAGAAGAGAAAAACCCACAAAATATATCTATGACGGGGCAATGCAGGAAACTAAATGTTCACAAATGTATATTCATCAACATATATTTTTTTAATCTTTTAATTGTACTCACAGTGGGAAGAGGAAGAACATTGTTCATGAGTCAATGTACTTTGACTTCAGGGGAAATAGTTAGTGATGCAATGATCCAATAAAATCATTGCAGCTCCATGAATTTTTTTCTTGGATTTATTATCAGTGTTGGGTATCATGTTTGGTCAACAATGAGATAATTTACTGGCTGATATTGACCCAAAACATCTCATACTGTTTGAAATATCATTCACATAAATGTTTATTTGCGCTTTAAATTACAGTTACATAACACAGTATATGACCAATTTTCTTACAACTGAGTTTTGGGAATAGAAACAAATATTTTCAGTCCCTACAATGGTAACGGTTGTTAACGGCATCTGCAGACACTCAAAGCCACAATATCGAAATATCAATGTATCCCTAAAAATATGACTCAAGTAGTGAAAATAAACATGTCCCGCAACAAAAGTACCCTGAAAAGTACAATTTTGCCAAAAAGTTACTAAACTACCCAGCTTTGGCCAGAACCAAAGTTTATGTCCCGAGTTTATGAATGAATGAATTTTAATTAGAGATGGTAGAGCCAGTGAGGAGACAGACACATTTACATCTAGGTTTGCACAGAGCTCAAGCAGAAGCACAAATGCTTATGATATCTTGTCCCCAAGTTTATCTCCCAAAATATTCTCAGTGGATTCTCTTTGAAATGAAACTAGTTTTTGTGATTTTGTTTTTATAGTCCTGTCATCACAACTTCATTTACTAGAAAATAAATCTTACCATTAAATAAAATAAGGGTCAACGGGAGAAAAGGTTGGTAAACACAACCTTTAACCCATTTTTATCATTCTTCAGTGGCAACTTTTTAAGAGAAAAACTTTCTATGTAAAATGTCTTAATTTGAGAAAAATCTTTGAATTTCCAATATACAGAATCATCATAAGTTGTTTTTTTCACCCAAAGGAACGATGTTTTTACAGATACGAGGAAAATATAGCTTTGGCATACTGTATGTTCCTTAGCGTTTTTCACTCTTGCGCTGGTTCGGTCTCTAAACCCTGGCAACCCTGCATTAACATTTGCAAAAACGTCTTAAATGAAATGTGAACCGGCTGCATTCTTTACAGTCACGAGAATAAAAAAATGTGACTGGAAGAAGCAGTCCACGGGTCAACTTGATGTTTTGAATAATGTGTGAAACTCTTTAAAATTCGTTTTGGTTTGTAGTGCCTGTTGCCAATGAGAGCTATGTATAAAACAACCTCAACAATGTACACAGTTGCACCCAATCAGGTCAATCCAGTTTCTTACGAGCACTTTAAATGTGCTTTGGATTCATTGATGTTTTTTTGCAGAGTCATTGCCGTTTAGGTTATTTGTAATAGAGATCCTATACCAAGCTGCCTTTTCACCTTCTTTGTCCATCTGATAAAGATAAACTATCAAATTAAGAAAAATTTAACTATTATTTAGACTCAAAACAGCATTTTGGGATGGACCAGATTTGCCAGTTTGACACACCCGGTCAACAGTTTTAATTGCAAAATCCAGCTACCATTTGTCAAAGAAAATGTAGAAATTAATATTGTTTTTTCTTCTGTTTATAACTTTTTAGAGTCAATTTTGCATCAAAGTCTAAAACTACAGGCTCCACAAAGAGTCCAGAACATGATTTGTGCTCCAAAGCTTAGGCGTAGCCACGTATTGACCTGTAGAATGTTGTGATGTCATCTGAAACCGAGCAATAGACGTGTGGAGAGCGCACGGTGATGAGAGGAGTGCCAGCCGCAGCCGCTGAGTGACAGACGTCTGCACACTGCTCTGATCATTAACAGCACATAGCGGAAAATCAGACACTCTGGAATCTCTGGCAAGCCAATATGCCAGTATGACAAATATTCACAAAGTTACGCAGCATATGAACTTATACGTCTCTTAATCACATAAATGACCACGGCGAAGTACGGCCCATATCTCTAGACTTTGAAGTTGGATTGTGCCGATTTGAAAAGCCACACAAAGCATGAAGTTAGTTGTTGTTTTTTTTGACTAACATGTTAGATTGTTTCAGATCGTCAGGAGTGTGAGAGAGCAGAGCAGGGGGGACACAGAGAAAGACTGACACTTAAACTCAATGGGAATCTTGGTCAGAAGAGTATTTCATTATGGGATTGAATAACAATATATGATTGTATAAATCTAAAAGTCACCAAATTACAGGAAATTACACATGTTTTCCTCAAAATTTCCCCAAATCTTTAACATTTAAATTTTGTGCCCTTGAATTCTGGATTGGGCTGGGGCTGACAGTGTCCAGGGCTGTGAGAAGCTGCAGGACATAATGATACTGATACTTATACATTATTGTAACAGATGAATTTGCTGGATTAAATACATCAGATTAAAGAACATTAAAATGACATTGCCAGTGAAAGATGTAGATGGAGCTGTGCATTTTGCTTTCTAAACAACTAATTAATATAATATGTTACAACATCTGTCAGTTATTTTGGGCACACCTACATTTTTTGAGGCACACTCAAAATCTAATTTCTGGCTACACAACTACTCCAAAGGGTTCAGAAAGAGTTTTTAGACCATTATAGTGTTTTAGAGAAAATAGGTTGTATTTGTAAGACACATGTAGCTCAAGTTAATTAAGTTTCTTCAACACGTTTAGTCATTTGTTTATCATGAACTAATAGTTTAGCAACATACTGTATGAGCGCTACAGTCCACTTTTTGTCTTTCCCTCATCAATTGCATTCCTAAATTTAACAAACAAAATCTGAGTCTTACCATCATATCCGCTCATGTTGAAGTCCGGTCGTTGGCACAGTCCTCGTGCTTCGTCCTGATCATCTGTGTCTCTTCTTGGCTCTTCTGTCACTCAACAGGACAGTGGGTGTTTCCTGTTTTCTCTGACAACCAGTATTTCAGATCCACATACCAGTGCATAGAGAATAAGCCTCAATAGGTCAAAGTGCGAGATACTTATACTTGAGTGAAATTTAGTTTGAAGTAACAGTTTAATTGAGTAAATATTTTGGCTACTTCTCCCACTGCGAGCAAATGTAAAACACAAAACAATGTTTAAAAGACACAACTTTCTGTATTTTTACTTCAATTAAGCCAACTTTAATGTTACTCTGACTGATTGGTCTCATACTTAATTGTAGCTCAGGCTTAAACGATCGAAGTCAGTTGGTCGAGAGCCACATTTTAAAATAAAGACTTGATTTTGTTAGATTATGCTGTAGATAAGGCTATTATGCTTTATTAGGGACATATTATAATACGTCCACATTCATTATTTTCATTTCAAGTCATACACACACAAGTAATGAAAAAATAAATTTAAGGTTGGTAACCAGGGTCAGACTGTCTTAAAGTTTTGGACAAATTGTATGTACTGTAATTTGCTGTTTTCTAGTGCATTTAGTTGATCAAGGACCACATCACTATCAATAGTAATCAAAAATCATCCTGGGAGCATTTGAGACCCCTGCTCTAATGTAAGTGTTTGTTTCTCCAAAACCTTTTTCACTTCAGTAATGTCTTGGACCAACTTATCTAAAAGTAATTTTACTTGTTATGTTGCATCAGATCAAAACCAGATCACACCAAACCAGCTATAAAGTAATAATTTACCAAAAAAGATCAAAGACAATGTTACATTTACCTCTAAATCACATACTTGGCCTGACTCTACTCTGCTAAGCTCCGAAATTATAGTAAAAAAAAAAAAAAAAAAAAACCCACAAACTTTTACACAAATTTCAACAATAAATAAATATACATTATTATTAATAATAATACTGATAACGTAATTTTGAAAGTAAGTGTGACACCAAGGTTTTTGTATGACTGCAAAATGATTCAGCACTTTCATTGTTCAAGCTCCATTTGTGTACGTGCCTGATGCCTTATTACCTTTAGTGACTGGGATTTAAAACCTGACAGTGATGAGTGCATTTCCTTGTCTTCAACACTAGATGGAAGTGTTGACCATGACTTTTAGCAGTCTGTTTACAGCCTGTCAGTGCCCATTCAGGAGCCCAATTTTTACACTGGGGAGTCTATTTGTGCTTTTAATGACTCCAAACTCAAATTAACGTAATTTGAAAAGAAGTCCAGGTATTCATTCATTAATACAGAGAATCTAAAAAGACACAGTTTCAAATCAATCAAATCAATTTGATTTTGCAGAGCCCAAAATAACAACAACAGTAACATCTTGTCCCACAACAGTTGATTTTGCAAAATTGTACATAGCAAACAATGAAGCAACCAATATTCAATAACGCAAAAGCAAATTGTTTAACATTCACAGCAACCAAACTGTTGTTAAATTGTCTCAAACCCCTTATTCTTGACAATAAAAAACTTTAAAACACAGTCAAGGAGAGACCCATTCCCATAGATGAACAGGCTGGGTGTAACCATGCCACATGTGCATCCTGTTGCTGGTAAAGGTTTAGGTCTGTAGAGTCAAATTCCATCTGACAGAGAAGGGAGCAAAGGGACAAGCTTATTATCCCCAAACTCCAACCAACTGTCCATAAGAAGAGGGTTGTCCTTGGAATTTAGTCTGAAGGGGGCAGTCTACATTTGTGACACTGTCTATGTTCTATTATTGGATAGAATGCTCAACATGTCAGAAACAGCTCCATCCATTTAGATAGAAAGGGCAAATTACTGTATACTAAATGGGCTTTATTTTTTTTTCCAATTTAACATGCAACCAGTTGGACCTATAATGAAAAAAGTAACTCATTTTCTAAATGTTTCCATGATACAATATTGCAAACAATACATTAAATTAAATTCAGTTATTATTATTTTTTTTTTAATGTAAAGTTCAATTAAATAAAATGTTTACTTACTTACTCATCTAAAATATATATTGATTATACTTTATAATAATTAGTAATTTTAAATAATGATTATAAGAGTTATGTGTTTGCTCCTGAGATTCCTCCTGCAGAGTCCCCTCCAAGTACTAACCAGGCCAAACATGCTTAGCTTCTGATCAGGATCAGGCTTCGGCAAGCTATACTGCCACTTAATGAACTGAGGTGTTTGGCGCTGCTTCCTGGAGCATGTGCATTAAAGGTTGTATAGAGGATTTTTCAAATCCAACAGCTGTTTGCTGTTTTTCAAACGATGCACATGTGTTTCCTCCCAGGGCCACGCCCTTCACTGCTAACTGCCAATTAATTACTTAGGAACACTGAGGTTTTGCTTGACAGGTTAACAGGCCAATAGATAACGAGGTACCTCTTTTTCTATTGGTCAACGTTTTACTTGCTTCCTCATGTCCACAGTTTTATATATTTTATAATTATTTTTTGTCAATTCAAATCTATGCAACTGTTTTTGACTAAGACTGACAACAAACAATTTTTGAAATCCTCCATACAACCTTTAAGTAGATCTTTTACACTAGACCAGATCAGGAATTTACCTTTGTTCATTGTAAAACACAAAATTTATCTAAAACGGCTTGAAAACAGCTCTTATGACTTCCTGTTCAAAACTGCGGATTTGATAAGCCCCGCCTCTTCATTTTAAAATGTAACTGCAAAAAGCAACAGATTTAAAATAACAAATTATTATTGTTGGAAAGTAGCTATGTGACAGTTTTGAACCATATATGTTTCACTTTGAGAATTAATCTTTTGAATTATAACAAGTAAATACAGACTAGTGGGAGGGGATAGGTGGTAGGTGAGAACAGGGATTTCTGAGCACCTGAGCTCAGGCAGAAGAACAAAATAAAATTACTCAAACATGCATGTATTAATTCAAATATAACTTTGAGTAAACTAATGGTGAAGGGAGACCATTATAACAAGGTTAAAATCTTTGAAACATGCATTTTACATAATAGGACCCCTTTAAGAAAAAAAAAAAAAAAAAATACACACATTTAAATTTCAGGTGGTTGGTGTCAATATTAGTCTAATTATTTGTGTGAATTGTACATGTGTGTAAAAATGTCTGTAAAGTTTTCCCTGAATTTTGCCTACTGTAATTTACCAAACTCAGACGTCCTACAATGAAAAGGCGGTTCTTATCTGTTCGCAGTTTTGAACAGGAAGTTTAGAACAGATTTAAATTCTAAGCTGTTTAGATCTATTTAATGCTTTACCATGAACAAAGTGTAATATATAGATGTATGTTATAGTTTATTACTAAATATATGAAAGAAATGCAATGTCTTTTGAATTAGTTTGAAAATGTCGTTTTTTGAGAACTCTGTCAATTCATTGTATAACGCATACCTTTCTGGCTAACCCTGCAGCAGCTCCTACACCTGCTCCTACTGCTGCCCCGACTGGACCTCCAACTAAGCCAGACATCGCTCCTGTGATAATGTGGTCTAAGAAGCCTGGTGATTGTGTGAACTCATTGATTTTTCTGCTCTGATTCGCGCCTCGTTTTCATTCTTTTCATTCAAAATGCGTACTTGCTCTTTGTACATTGCTATGTCATTGGCATATTTGGCAGACAGCTCTTGTTGTTCTTTCTTGTGTTTTTCCTCTGATTCCCTCAAAAGCTGTTGCTTCTTCTTCTCAATGGCCTCCTCTGCGCTTCTGAACATCTCATGGGTGTAAAATCTTCCCCCGTTCTTTTCAATCATCTTCTTGATTTTATCCAGAAGTTCTTCTACTTGTTTCTCATCTTTGATTTCATTGTTGAAGACGTGGTAGCTGTTGTGGCACATTTGGATCAGAGCAGATAAATCATCATTTGCTCTTATGAAAGACTCGATGGTGTGTCGTCTAAGCCTATCACCATGTGTGAACAAAACAATGGTGTACTTGGCTGCTTGTTCTCCAAATATTTCTTGGATCAATTGTACAGTATCTTTCTCCTCCTGAGTGAACCGTCCAATCTGGAGACAAATCACAAATGCATGAGGACCTGGAGATGACATAGAAATGCAGCCTTTGATTTTCTTTATGATTTCTTCCTGAGTAAAGTTAGTGTCAAAAAGCCCAGGAGTGTCGATCACTGAGATTCTTTGATCACCGATGGTTCTTTTGGCTTTTTGACATTCAGACGTCACAGAGGAAGGGCACACGTCCGACTCAAATGCTTCTCGTGCCAGGATGGTGTTCCCGGCCGCGCTCTTCCCCACTCCGGTTTTCCAACCAGAATGAACCTCCATTCGCAGTGTTTGTTGTCGTTATTACCTGTAGGAAAAGAAAATAAATGAATAATAAAAATAAATGAAGTGATGAACTCATGAAATCTCTGGACTGAACAGCCCAAACTCGTCCCCAGGAGGAAGCAGGCTGTGAGCAGAAGAGAGGCTTACACTCCAGACAAGACCCTGCAGGTGTAAAAGCCTACGTAGAACGCTAGTACCAAGTGGCTAGTATAACCTGCAACCTGCACTGTGGTGAGGGAGGGAGAGGTGTCAAGCTGCTTCACATACTGCATTAAAATGTAAGGTATTACATCATGTTGAATTCAATTTGACTAAGGGACACTTTCACCTAGCCTGATTCATCATCCGGTTTCATTTCACCTCGTGAAATCGTATCACTGAGGTTTGTTTGCTCCACGACTATGTTGATTTAACCAATCACTGCTTTTTGTATTTTTTTGTATTCCAGGAAGTCGAGTCTAATAAAGTGTCAGTGATTGTTACTCTTTCTGTGAGATAAACTTACCAAATCAATGGTACAATATCATATTTATAGTTGATATTTGACAAAAGGTCAAAGGGAGAAATGTACAGTCTGCTATCTCATCCATGATTTTGACCAACACACTGCTTCACTCCTGTTTGCCCATTTGCCTGCCGTACTTCCTGCCTTTTGGGAATGGGCTGCAGTCCTGCGATACCTGACCTATAGCTGGAGTGAAATTAAATTGAGATGATAAACATGATAAAATAATTGTCCCTGTACTTGAGTTTTGTATATTTATTGATGCTGCAAATACTGCATAACCATTTGCATACGTCTTTAAAGTTTCAGACACATCATTTCATTATCTCTCTCTAAGTTTGCAGTTGTGATTTTATCATTAACATGTTTTGAAGTTTGATTATTTTTCTATGACTTTGGCTGCAGCACAAGCTTTAATAAGTGCTTTAATAAGTGCTTGTTTGACAACATATGAATGTCTTTCATGACGCTATGAAACAATGTTTCTTGGACCAAAATACAGTTGAGCATCATTACACTGTGTGAAAGAGATGCTCATGCATCGTGGAGAAAAATTGTTTAGGTTGAAGGTTTTTTTTGGTTAGACTATCTCACTCCAGCTAAGAAATCGGCCTTGAAATTGGCCAGTGATATCGGCATCGGCTAAAGAAAACCCATATCAGTCGATCTCTTTTCCTGTGCTAATACAGTATATGAAAGTTTAATATAAACTTCACAGGCTACATAAAGAGATGTGTGAGCCTTGTGTTTGACACATGTCCATCCAGTTAAAAAGCAAACAACAACAAAAAGCACTCATCAATAAATGTATGTAATATTAGGGATATTACTTTTTCTTTATTTATATTTTAGTTTTAGAGATAAATGTTGTTATTTATTATCAGTATCATGCTTGCTAATTTTCCACATGTACTAAATCATAGTTCAAATAAGAGACGATGAGACCATTATAAACATGAATCTATTAGAAAAAAGTTTTGCTATTTTTATTCTGCTGTCATTGCTAAAAAGTCACTCCCAAAGCAAAATATCAGATTGCACACAAGATGAAAGTTGACAGAATATACATAATATGTATTTAAGATGTTGCTCTTGTAGCACCACTGCTTTCCAGATATTTTAAATTCACTTTAATTTGACAGAAATTTGAATCAGTCTAAAATTTGAGAGTCTGACCTGTATTGGAGGAACTCATGCTGTCCTGTCATGTTCTCTCACAGTCACTCACAGTCTTTCTTTTAGTAGATATAGAGCTCATTTTATTTCACACATTGTTCAAGAACAGCAGGGAAAAGGAAGCATGCAATAAAAGAGTAGTAATTTTAACATAACCAAAAATAAATACATATGCATAACTTTATATTTTATCCTTTTATCCTTAGGCCTAATTAGCATAACATGACTGACAAATATAGAGGTGTTTTCTGGCCCAGCAGGAGTCTGATCAAAGCTGCTTTACCATTCTAGAATGGAATATGCAATATAGAAACTTCTTCGGTCAATCAATACCCAACATTAATCCAGGCAGGATATTCTGACCTGTTACACCAGGTGAGCAAGTTAATAAGTAAATGGTTAAATTTGCAGTGTGGTGAAAGGAGTCAGTTTTGCTGTATGAAGCAAAAGTAGCAAGTAAAAGTCAAAGTACTTTTGAGTGGAACTTGGATGTTAAAATAAACAAATAAAGAGAAGTTTTCTGAATCTAAGCAGGCTGATTTATTGATAATTGTGCACACAATTAACATCAGTGAAATCCATTATGTTCCAGTCTGTGTAGAACAAAGCAAAAACACATGATTATAAACAGACGTTATTACAGAAAGCTGGATTTAACCAGTTTAAGAAGTCAGAAATGCTTAGTGATTAGTTGTACTGCGGTTCCTGGCTACAAGTCAAGTCTTTTGATAACAATAAAAAAAATGTTTTCCTCACTATAATTTGAAAATGTATGTAGCTGTTTTGTGCTGTTTTGATGTCAACAGCAATCATCAGTTTCTTCTGAAACTCCAGTTTAGTTTGGACTGTGTTTGAGGGTGAGCATGATTTATTTATTTAAGAACATTTATTTAACAGTTATACAAGACATGGTTTCAGTCTAAAAGCTTTATTTGATTGATTCATACATGTTTGAGTAATTTTGTATATTCCTGCCTCTGCTGCTCAGTGTTCAGAAAAGATTTGTGTCTTCTGCCACTTATAGGCTTGTCACGATTTTTTATTTATTTTTTTTCTGTCTTACTTTGAAAAGGTGGAGCTTACTAATTGAAATCATATTCATGTCATACTATTTTAGGAATAAAAATGACTCTGTCCACTTATTGCTGAATACATGCCTTTTCCAGAGTTTCCCCCACAACTGCTCCTACACCAGCTCCTATTGCTGCCCCAAGTTTACCTCCAACTGAGCCAATCATCATCCCTAAACTCTGTAACGCTCCCGGTGATCTAGTGAACTCATTTGATTTCTCAGCTCTCATTCGTGCATCATTGTTGTATCCTTCAAGTAATTCTTTTTCCTTCTCTCGGTACATTTCTTTGTCTTCGGCATACTGAGCAAACAGTTGTTTTAGTTCTGTTTTGCGTTGTTCTTCTGATTCCTTCAAAAGCCGTTCTTTCTCCTTCTCAATGGCCTCCTCTGCACTTCTGAACATCTCATGGGTGTAAAATCCTCCTCCATTCATTTCAATCATCTGTTTGATTTTATCCAGAAGTTCTTCTACTTGTTTCTCGTCTTTGATTTCGTTGTTGAAGACGTGGTAGCGGTTGTGGCACATCTGTATCAGCGCAGATAAATCATCATTTGCTCTTATGAAAGACTCAATGGTGTGTCTTCTAAGCTTATCACCATGTGTGAACAAAACCACTGTGAATTTGGCTGCTTCTTCTCCAAACGTTTGCTGAATAAGTTTGATGGTGTCCTTCTCTTCCTGAGTGAACCTTCCAATCTGGAGACAAATCACAAATGAATGAGGACCTGGTGATGACAAGGAAATGCAGCCTTTGATCCGCTTTATGATTTCTTCCTGAGTAAACTTTGTGTCATAAAGACCAGGAGTATCGATCACAGCGATTCTTTGATCACCGATGGATCCTTTGGCTTTTTGGCATTCGGACGTCATGGAGGAAGGAGACAGCTCCGACTCAAATGCCTCCCGACCCAGAATGGTATTCCCGGTCGCGCTTTCCCGACTCCAGTTTTTCCAACCAAAACAAGCCTCCATTCACATTGTTTATTGTAGTCTGTAGAGGGAAAGAAATGTGTTACAGACACAGTTGACAATCCAAATCCCTGGTGATGTTAGGCAAAGTAAATAGTATATTCTTTATTTTCTACTTTCCATAGGCCGGAATGTCGAACTCTTTTTGTCCAAGGGTCAAAGTCGTACGGTAGACCATGCAGTACATAGTAACTGTATGACTGTAATAACATTTTACTACTCTTTCACATGCTTTTTGCATTTATAAAAAGTAAAATACTGCATTTACGTTTCAGACAAACTATCTTCTATATCGTGTTATATGTTAATATAACTAAGGTAGTCCTAATGTAAGCAGCTCAACAAGAGCTGCAGCCACTTTGTTCTAGAAGCAATTTTACTAATTATTTTCCTCATATGTCAGGAAAAAAGTGTGTAGATGTGGAAGCTGATAAGTAAAAAGCATAAAAGCAATTTCAGACTCCACCTCCTTTCTTTTCTCTTGTGTTTTTGTTACTATTATGAATGATATTTTAATGATAATATTAACCAGTTTCTCCAGAGGGTTTTATGACCGGATCAGGTCAGATAGTTTTGGCAGTAAGATCATTTAAACATTTAAAAACAATAACATTTTAAAATCAATGTGAAACCGCAGCCACCACATTCTGCACAAGTTGCTGACGCCGAGGCCTGACTTGCTCCAGTGCACAGAACATTACCAACAAACGAGTTGTTCTAAATGTGAAAAGATAAGACAGGAAACAGAAGGTAGTGGGAGGGGCAATAATTTTAAAAGGCAGGGTAGGCCGACCGTGGAGAGTGGGGGAGCTTGATAGAGATTGTATGGAACTTGGTCGAAGCCACAGCTAAATTCTGTCATTCTTGTATATAATGTATATCTAAATGCAAGGGCAGCCTCTTGGTATCAAAAGGAATTCAGTTTAAAAAAAATAAATTCATGGACTATAAGTCACTAACAGTGACATCTTTTCCATAAACCTCCAAGTCAAGGTGCTCAGGGTGTGAAGTTTAGTGACTTTTGTACAAGGAGAGAGAGAGAGAGAGAGAGCGAGAGAGAGAGAGAGAGAGAGAGAGATCTCAAATTGATCAGTAAAAAGTTAGCTTTTTTTTCTGCTGTCATTGTTAAAAAGTCATTCCTAAACCAAATGCACCAACATAAAATACACACAAGTTTAAAGCTGGAAGAATATACCAGATCTAGACAAACTGCTGCTGTGGGCCTATGCCTGTTTTAATAAATTAAAAAATAATCACCACCATTTGATTTTTTAATAAAATCAGATACAATGTAGAACTACCTGTTTAGAAATCAATCATATATGTTTAAAATCATACACTCTTATCATAAATACTATTCCAGATTTGAAAGCAACTTTTTTTAATTTAAAATTTAATCACACTCTAAACCACATCTTATAAAAGCTGACAATCTGACCTGTTTTGGATAAACTCATGTTGAAATCTTCTTTTACTGTCTTCGATTCACCGTCCGGCTGCTTTGGTCTTGTTCTAGTTGGATCTTCTGTTTTTCTCTTGTTCAAATTTTCTTTGTATTAGAGAGTGGTGGGCGTTTCCTAACAGTAAGTGGAAAGGATGTTGTGCTGGGTGAGGTTGGTTTTGTGCAGTTGAGAATGTTTCAGATAATGTTCTCTGCATTCAGGTTTGCCCTCAGACACAATAGAGAGAAAAAAAAAAACATTAAAATCCTGGTGGTGGACTTGTCTTCTGTACATTTGACTTCTCCTTCCATGCCCGTGAAGGAGGAATCAGGGGAATGAAGCATGAGCTAATTAAACGGTTTCTGCCAGGACTATACAGATTTCTTTTTACAATAAAAAACATAAAATTAAATGGAGACCTTTTTTTTTATTTATTACTCCTGGACGAAAGAGGGATCTCACCGACCTCTGTTGTTTGGAGCAAAAGTACCATTGTGGGTGAAACTTGTGTGTAAAGAATAAAAAATAAATAAATAAAAGGAAGAAAATTGTGCATGCCATTAACATCAGTGAAACCTATGTAAACACATGATTACTCATAAGTACATAAAGTCATGCTACTCTTCAGAAGCTGGGTATAATCACTTAAATGTGGACAAAAATAGCTAGTTATTGTGGTTTATGATTGGACTCAATCAAACTGTCAAGTTGTGGGTGAAATGGTTCTTCTGAAACACTATCAATGTTTGTGCAGACAGAGTTCAAAACTTCCTGTTCAAAACCGCGGACCTGCAAAGACCCGTCTCTTCATCTCTTCATTGTGAAAAAACAAAACACACAAACGGTGACAAGCAGAAAAATACTTTTGTAACTGAATAAAAACAGACAAATGAGATAGGAGAAGTAAGACTTTTCCGAGGTGCAGGACAATACAAGATTACTCAAACATGCATGTATCAATCCAAATACAACTTTGAGTATGCTATAAGAGAACATTGTTAAAACAAGATCAAAAACTCACATGTTGATTTTATACAATGTATAAAATGTCCACTGTTATACTGTTGTCTATCTGTTGAGAAATGAATGTTTGAAATATGTAGAGATCTGTATTTTGTTTAATAATTGCCATCTTAAAGAAAGAAAATGTGGAAAAAAAAAAAGAGAAGAATTGGAGATCAAAAGCAGAAAGTAATCATCACACTCCTTTTGGGGATTGAAAAGACTTGTTCTCTGAGAGCATGAGCTAAATGTCCAAACAGACTCTTAACTTTTGAATGACACGATGATCCTAGTTCAGCTGTTAACTTGACTTTGGCACAGCAAATAGTTAGTTTGTTGTATTTTATGGTGAAAATAGCCTCCAATTTTTGCAAAAACGTACATGAAACCTGAGGAATCTGGACATTGTCTGAGTTTTTTTTTTTCTCCCCATTGTGGAGCTGCACAATCATTTTGAGATTGACAGAGGGATGTCTATGTCCTGCCTTGATGGGCAGCTGACAGTCTACATTTTCAAGGTTTTATTTAGGCAATTGCAACCACCAGGTGGTGCTGTTTCACAAAATGTAACCCAATACAAACTCTTCTTGCAAATGACTGATGATGACTTGATAGGCCATTTAAGGACATGGGACTGTACCTTATGTCCCTAGCACGGAAAAATTAGGCTTTTTTAAATATAGTTTTACTTTTTGAAATACTTACCTGTCAAAACATAGCTCGTGCCAGCTATACATGTATAATTATAGTTTAAGAAAAGGCAAAAATGAAAGCAACTGCAAAAAGGACAGGGCCTGAGGGTTGAGCAGGGATAATGTTTCACTTTAGTTTCACTTTACCTCTGACTCTTTCCAGTGAAAAACAATATTCTAGCCAAATGTGACTGGAACAACTTTATGGATAAAATGTAAGATGGAGTTAAGAATAACTCCATTATTAAGCCCTTTCTCACCAAATTCTCACCTAATTTTTTTGATGATCAATCATTATCTTGCTCTGAGTGAGTGATGAATCTGTAAAACTGCATCATGTTTTGACTGTACGTTTTGTTTTTTTGCTTCGTTGATTGTGACTGAATATGGCAGTTTGAATATGGCTCTCAAGTAAAAATAACTGCCCCTGATTAAGACATAACAAACTAATTTGTGTGTTTTTTGTTGTTTTGTGTTGCTTTTTTTGTCAGTACATCGCGGTTAAATGTAGAGCGATATCCTTGATCTACAGTATCTGGTCAAACATGTAAAAAAAAAAAAAAGATATCCTTTCTTCGTTCCGCAATGAGGACGTTCCAGTGTTGCAACGCACAGTTCAAGAACAGTAGGGAAATAGAAACATGCAATTAAACAAGATATGTCAATACAACATGTTTGACACCAATAATAGTCCCCGGGGTAGGGCCATTTATTTGCGAAAAAAAAGCACAGCTCTTAAGTACTTTTTTGGGTACAGCACACCCTATGGCATGTAGAAACGGTGGTCTTAAGTGTCCTGCGGGGGGCACCTGGCTTTTAGGCTAAAAATCTGCAATTGGAGCAGCGCTATTTTAGGAAAATGTGAAAAATCACATTTTGGGGCGTGGTGGGGTAAATTTTAGGACTACAGTGATGAAATTTCACACAAACCATGTTCTTTTAATGAGGAAATGTGTGACAAAATTTGGTGGCTCTACCATTAAAGAATCTATGGTTATTATGACAAATATCATAAAAGACAAGGCAAAAATACCTTTCACGGAACTACCATAAGACACTTTAAACATTTACTATGGTACAAATTCTTTTTTGATGGGATGTTTTTGCACATACAAAATTTCCTTATGCTCGTAGTTTTGATTTGAGGGGTTGATGATGTTTCTACCTTTAATAATGTGGAAGTTATATTAGTTTAGCTAGACCTGTTCCCTGCCTCACAAATGCCACTCCTGCTTCTATAGGTCTGTGACTCTTACTCAATGTGCTCACATGCTACAAGAATTACAATGTAAAATGTGCCTTTTTAACATTTTATTCCACAGATCAAGCAATGTTCAAGCAGTGTTCCAGCGGTCTCCCATCCAAGTACTAACCAGGCCCTATCTTGCTTAGCTTCTGAGATTTGGCCACATTATAAATGCACTTTACTGCTATAATAACATCCTCAGATGACTCAGAAGTCTGACCATGTTATAACATGGTCAGACTTCAATGTCCAATAGCTGCCCCCACTGCCATCCCTAAAGGACCTAACACTCCGCCTAGTAATGCCCCTTTAATAGTGCGGTCTTCAATTAACTTTCTTTTCAAAAACTCTTTGTGTTCTTCTGCTCTCCTGCGTGCCTCCTCTTCTGCCTTGCGAGCCTCTTCTTCCCTGCGTTTCTCATCTTGTATGTATTGTCGTGCTTTCTTTCTGTTTTCTTCTTCCATTTCCATCAAAATTCGTCTCTTCTCTTTCTCTATGGCCTCCTCTGCTTTCTTGAACATCTCATTAGTGTAATACTTGCCACCGTTCTTTTCAATAATTTGATTTATTTTATGAAGAAATGTTTCTACTTGATTTTGATCTTTGATTTTGTTGTTGAAGATGTGGTAGCGGTTGTCACACATCTTAAACTCTGACATATCTTCATTTGCTTCTATGAAGGATTCAATTGTACTGTCCTCTAGTTCATCACCATGTGTGAACAAAACAATGGTGTATTGTGCCGCCTCTTCTCCAAAGATTTCTTTAATCAGTTGGACGGTAGCCTTCTCCTCCTGAGTGAACCTTCCGATCTGGAGACAAATCACAAATGCATGAGGACCTGGCGAAGACAAGGAAATGCACTTCTTGATTCGTTGTATAATTTCTTCCAGAGTAAAGTTTGTGTCAAAAAGGCCAGGAGTATTGATCACAGCGATTGTTTGATTTCCAATTACTGCTTTGGCTTTTTTGCAATCACCCGTCACAGAAGAAGGACACAGTTTAGAGATAAAGGTTCTCGGCCCAGGATGGTGTTCCCAGCCGCGTTCTTTCCCACTCTAGTTTTTCCAACCAGAACAAGCCTACAGTCATTTTGTTTATTATCACTGAAGCCTGTAAAGGAAACAAATACAAAATGAAAAAAAGAGAGAGACACACTAATGCAAAGCAGTGAAGAACAAGTTCACATTCATATTTGCTACAGACAAAGCTATAACTATCCCTAATGAAACTGAAACTGTTAAATCATTGTAAGCAAGTAATCTTGAATAAAAATAAAGTTCGAGACCCAGGTAATGTGAAAAAGCTCTGCTGTAAAAACAAACAATGAAACAAGTCAATATATAGTGTATGTAAATTAAAAAAAAAAGGCTTACTGTGAGGTAGAGACTACAAAACAATGGATACTGTCAAAAGAATGCATATGGTGTTTCATTAGGTAAAGGTTGTATCTAATTAAGTATAAAAAAGGATACAGAAAGTATTTCATTATGTGAACAACAATATGGAGATAACAATAAGAGATAACAGCATTTAAGGTGAACAGAATGTATGAACGTAATTATGAAACCAATTGAAAAGCATCCTTACATACCACTCATTTGCATTATAATCAGTGTTGGGACTAACTATTTACAAAAGTAACTAGTTACTGTAATGTATTCTACTTTTCAGTAACTAAGTAGTGTAACTCTATACTTGATACATGTTGATAATATCCACCTTATTCCTAGCCCCCATGAGCCTTTGCGTGAATTACGGGCGAAACTTCCGGTAGACACCGGAACACGCGTTTGTTTACATTACAAATGTAGAGCCGATCGCGATTCCTGTTTTTTTCTGGATCGAAAACTACGTAAAAATGTGGGAACACCAGCTTTTATGTCTTAAACTAGGCGATATAACAATTCCGTTGCCTACTAAAATTAAAGGATGGGAGGATGACCTGAAAAAGTGGCCGAACATCACCTATAGTAGCATTTTAGCTACTTTCTCAGCTCTGTTGCGGCAGATGGCGAAGCTATGAACAATCTTAAAAGCTCCGAGGCATACCAGTACCTTCATAGCAATAAGGTTGGTCGGGTTTTGTTGAAAGAGGTTGGGCACAATCTAATGTATCTAAAAGCAGACGTTGAGCCAAGTCAAATGAGTTCTGAATTTAACAAGGATTAAGGTTTATATTCTAAGAATATACAGAACAATTAAACAAATGTACACGGATAATTTAAGGCAAACAGCAGGTAGGACAGTTCACACTATAATCTTTATGTTCATATCTGCCATGTTGGCACACAGCGCTGATCTATTGTGACGTTATCGCTTCACGTGCGATTGTTTACATGTTACTTTTGGAATAACCAAGGAGATACCATGGAGATGTATAACATATCTTACCTGTTTGTGTAACACTGCTGTCAGGTCTTCGCAGTACCCAGCGTCTCTTCTCTGGTGGTCTGGAGTATCCCGACCATAATGTAGGATATGGATTATCCTCCGTGGGTACTTTATCCACAAAATGAAAAGAACATACATATAATGTCTTCAGTGGCTTCTTAAGATTTAGATTTTTCAGCCACATCCTTTTGACTTCCTCCTCTTTTGGTAGACGGTAAAAACTGTACCTTGCAGGGCAACTACACTCCCGCTTCGTCAGCAGCCCATGTTCCACACAACGCTCTTTAAGCCACAAATTTAATTTTGTTTGGTTTTTAGTACAACCACGAGCTGCACAACATGTCCCCGAGCTGCTATTTTTGTGAACGTCGGAGAATTAAGTGAGACATGATGCTTCTAAAGTTTGTTCACACTGCTGAAGCTAATAAAACCGCCAACTCTCAATCGAAACAACAACGCAGTGACACTTCCGGTTGCTATACCGGAAGTTGCGCCCATAACCCGTTTTACATCAGCGGCCCCAGGAATAAGGTGGATATTACTAGTTACGATCTGAGTAACTCAAAGTACTTTCATATAAATGAATTACATTACATTTTTGAGACAGTAATATTGTAATACAGATGTATTACATTTTTCTCCCTGTAATATTGACCATTTGCACCTACGTCACTTGATCACGTGGCTACGCCATGCTGGATGGCAAAAGTGCGTGTACGCAGCATTACAGGGAGCGCAAAACTGACAAATTCTCACATATTTTCTTATTTTCTGTAAAGAAAGCAGTGGATGCTTCTAGTGCATGTTCAGTACATTTGTCTGTGGAAGTAGGACGTCTTTTAGACGCACACAAAACAAGGTATTTGTAAAAGCTAATGAATGCTAGCTGATCCATACCCTCTTCGTCCTGCTATGTTTGCCGAATAAATAACATTTACAAGTTTGCCTGACTTTACTCCTCATGATTTGCACCATTATGTGCTAAACAGGGTTTTGTCTCACACTGGAGCAGATTTAAAAGCTACAAGAGGTTGGTTTTCAGTAACTTAGCTGTGAGGCTAGTGTTAGCCACGCATAATGCAGGCTGTTTTAGATATTCATTGCATTTTTTTTTCAAATGTCATACTTTTTTTTCTCATTAGCATTGACTTACCTTGTTTAAAGTGTTCACTGCAAATCCGTAGCGACTTAGAGGGATTTAGGTCTTTTGATTTATTGCTGCCATCCACTAGCGTCTTCTATCTTCATCAAAATGTAAACGAAAAAGCTCCAGGTTTAGGCTTAAAACCTCAATCTTGCCTGTTAGTGCAGCGTGTTCCACGAGATACAGCCATTTTACAATTGAAATCAATTAAAATTACTTAGAAACGAGCACGTTTTCAGCAAAGTTTCCATTGCTGTAATGCGCACAGACAGCGCTTTTGCCATCCAGCATGGAGAAGTGGGCGTTCCCTCGAGGAGCATGACGACACGTGCAAAGGGTCAATATAATGTGTAACAAATTTAGAGTAACTTACCAAACACTGATTCTAATAGAGGGACGCCACGCTTCATTGATACATTTTTTTTTTTACTGTGCTCTGTGTAACATGGTCCCATATTGTTCTTATTTTTTAAGTTAAATTTTAAAATTAGCATACATTGGTATACAAATATTAAAATTGGTATATATATATATATATATATATATATATATATATATATATATATATATATATATTAAAATTGGTGTATATATATATATTAAAATTGGTGTATATATATATATATATATTATATATATATATATATATATATATATATATATACCAATTTTAATATTTGTATACCAATGTATGCTAATTAAAAAAAAAATATATATATATATATCTTACGCCATATATTTATGTATATGTATATTTATACAAATGACAGGTGTAAGATGCATGCAGGAAAAGCGAATATGGAATGCTAGTTTAGTGGCTATAACTAGTTTAGTGGCTATAACCTGCAATCTACACTGTGGTGATAGAATGAGAGGTGCCAAGCTGCTTCACATCCGGCAAAACAAACAACTAAACAATCATAAATACATACATACATTGGTCTTTTGGGATGGACAGACCCTACTCATAGTTTAAAACATTAAGAATCTATTATAAAAAGCTTTGCTTTTTAGCAATGACAGCAGAATAAAGAAATAAAGCTAAATACACCAATAGCGGAATGCACACAAGGTGAAAGCTGTACAGAATAAACAATCAAATGCAATACTGTATAAAGGTAAAGCCAAAAAAATGTGATCAATTTAAAATCTGAGAGTCTGGAGGAACTCATGTTGAAATCCGCGCTGTCTCCTGTCCTGTTCTTCTCTTGTCAGCTCACTGTCTTTCTTTTATTAGATATTGGGCGTTCCCCACCAACCATTAGAAAGGATGGTGCAGTGCAGATGTAACCCGCCCTAAAGCCCATTTAATGTATTATCTTACGCCACTAGATGGAAGTGATGACTTTGACTTTTAACGTATTTGTGACCGAGAGGGGGCTAACATATAATTAAAATATACCCCAGTGCGAAAAGAATACTTTGAAAATGTTGTCGTAATGTATCATACTATTTCTCTACTGCAATATTTTTGCATTTTAAAAAACATGACATAACATTCAAAGAGCTTTTGATATTTGGTTCAGATTGTTTTACCATTGATTATTAATTAGAGGAGAACATATTTTTGAAAAATTTAAACCCTAAATTTGTGTTGAAATTCTAAAATGTATTCCTGAAGAAGGCTTGGAAGGTGAAGGCAACAGTAGTGATCGGTGCACTGGAAACTCAAGGAGTGTCTACAACAAATCCTGTAAATACATCAGACATCTCAGTCCAGAAAAGTGCAGTCCTAGGAACAGCAAGGACACAGCGCAGAACCCTCAAGCTCCCTGGCCTCTGGTAGAGGATCCGAGCTTGGAAAGTGGATGAGACCACCCACAGAAAATTCTTTATGACTCACGATAGTGATGAGTAGATGATACCTCAAGGTGTGTGTCACACTTTCCCTTCACTGTGTCGACACTAGATCACACTGTGTTGGTATGTGTATTGGCTCCATCTGGTGGTTTAAAAAAATGTGTCTATTGAAAAAGAAACATCGTAGGTCTACATTGTATTGAGTTTACACAAGTGCAAGGTATTTTTTTTCACATATGAACAATAGAGTTTATGTTCAATAACCTATAATATGCAAAAAAAAAAAAAAAAATGTTTCAAGCACATTGTGCTTGAAACATTTGCATATGAAATGTTGGAATTACAGAATAACATAAATTTATATGAATATAGGTCTACACACGAGTTTGAAGTGGAGAAAAAACAACAACAACTCCACCACCATAGGTCTTGAACTCGCGACCTTTTGCACTCTATATCAGCAGCCTAGCCATCAAACCAAACTGTCAGTGATGTCATCTAAGTGCAGCGGAGGGGACCAAACAACAGTTAACCACAGTATATTTGTATTTGCTAATCTTGGTCATTTTTTGCGTTTTTACATCACAACATTCACAGAAAATCAAGGGAAATTGTCTTCGAAAACATTGAAACATATTACATGTTAAAACAAATTCTTATTTAGTCTTATTGTTATTTTCTCCCCAAGAGGACTGGTGAAGCAGTGCCTCCTCTGACGCTTGTCGATAACACATGATACAGAGTGATACCTTTCGATACCGTAACTGTGTTGGTCACGTGACTTTTCTTAAAGCGATGCGCATGGCGTCAGACAGCTATCTTTAACTTGAGCGTGCATAGAGAACATCATTGCGCGCAGTAAACAAGATTTAAGACCGTATACAGTACATTGAAAATGAGCGCAGACTTCCTGACAGCGCACGTAGGCTCTGTCTGCGCGCGCTGTTTTCCTTTCACCGCACGCTCAAAATGATAACACTGAGATACAAACAGTGCGCGATGTTGGATTCTTTTGCTTTGCTTCTATCTGAGCGCGCTGTTATTTTTCATTCATGTTGTGACGTCATCAAAATAGGAGCTGCAGTCGATCACAGATTCATAGATTGCGGGAGTGTGGAGATCTGATAGAGAAAACCAACAGATTTAATCAAATAAAGCTACTTTTTAGTAATTTTACATAAGGATTTAATATTCATAGCCACTAATCACTTGTACACGTAGTTTTTATTATTTAATAACTGCATTTTTATTTCTTAAAGTTGGTATATGTATAAAGATGTTATGGTAACATAAACATCATTTGGTCTTTTTAATAGTAATAAATTTACATATGCATTTACATATCTATATCTATCACATACATATACTATTAATTTCTACTTCCTGCTTCTGTACTGTGCAGACGTGTCTTCCGACTCTCCCCACTTTTCTTGTCTTTTCTATCGCCTTATGCTGTCTTTGTGTTGTCAAATTTCTTATTTGACCCTATCTGCCTGATGTGCTCCTAAAGCAGCAAAATGGACTTGATCATCTGGTCTCTCAGCGTGATTGGAAACTTTTTTCACCCAAGAATGAGGCGACGGAGGAGCCCGCCTGCTCGAACAGCTCAGAGCTTCACACAGGACGCTTATGACATCTGGCTGGACACTATAACATCTGTGAGTGTGAGCTTTATGACCCAGTTAGAAGAGGAAAATGATTCACCGATTTGGATGTTGGATAGGGGAACACCTGCATTTGACTTTTGGGTTTTGTTCTTGCCCTATCGAAAAATTTACAAGACAGCTATCACAAATCACTCCCAGGTACTGTCTGTGGAAATTAAAGCACTTCTGGTGAGTGAATGACCGACCGAAAGATTACATCAGAAAGTGGCACGGATAAGACTGGTTTAACCTGGTTCAGTCCTGATACAGGACTGACAATGTGGATGGACGTTTTGTCGTGTCACTCATGAACCGGACGTGTGGACCTGACGCTGAGTTTCCAGGACTGATTGATTGACTGTGATCTGAGATAAATTAGCTTAAGATCAGCCAAAAATGAATTATAATAATTTGCAACCCACACCCCCCTTCTCCTCCTCCATAGAGGACAACTGGCACTAGCTGGTCTATCTTATCCTGTGCATTCCACAGCTCCCTGTCCAAGGACAAGCCTCAGAGACTAACTCTAAACATCTTTAGCCTGTGGCTCACACTTTGCATTCATAAATTCAGATGCTAACTTGCACCATACACTCCTCCCCCACCCTCCCTTCTCCTACTTACGTCTGCGAACTCTTACCCCAACCCAAGTCCAAACAAAAAACCCCACCACGTGACCACGTGTACTGTGTCTTGTTATATGCCTGTTATTGTATGTTGTTACTGACAAAGTTACTTACTTAGTTACTTACTTCTTACTTAGTTACTTAGAATACTTAGTTATTTACTTAGATACTTACTTACTTATTGAGTTACTTACTTAGTTAGTTACTTACTTACTTACTTATGTTGGATGCGATGCATGTTCTTATTCTAAAGATGACCAAGATTCAAAAGGTTTAAATTAATAAAAGTTTATTCTACCTAACAATATTTCTAAAGGTCGGGCCAACCTTTCCCTGGTAGCTTCCATTATGCAAGTCTTACGCCAGGCGCAGTGTGAGAAAATCTGACCGCTTGCCTGTCCCTCGGCCCAAATAAAGACACAAAATGAATATGCAAATGATCAGGTTTATGAGGGCTCCTTTGTCTTCTCATGTTTCATCCTGCAACTGTGGAGCCAGGTTTGACTCCCCCTTGGTCAGAGATCCCCTGAGGTTAGAAAGATCAACCTGAAAAGAAAACACATCCCCCACAGCAATTCTACCTTATCTTAGCTAAGCTATAAAAGTGAATAATTATGTCAAAGTAATTCTGAACCTACATGAAACTTTCCAGGTCAACTTAAGTTAAGAATACAAAAGAAGTATCCAATTTAACAAACCAATGAATTCAGTGATTATCTAATCAAATTATATCACAACTGTAAGCCTTCATTGTTTATATGCAAATGTGTGTGAGCAACTGAATAGCTTTATTTGTTTGAAACTATCTTTGAAATCATCATCAATTCCCCCTTTTGACCTCCTCCAGAGGTCACCATATCAAACAAAGTAAAATCATCCTCTGGTCCTTCTCGATATCCTTAAAAGTCATCTGGGTGTATGGTCTTTTCGAGTCCAGCCAAATAATATTGTCAATTACCTTAAAACACAAAAATCAAATACACAGAACACAACAACAACAACTTACAAGTACAAACAGAGATAATATAACCAGAAAAAAGATGCATAACATTATCCAGCCATTCTTCAAAGATGTTTTTAACTCCTGCTGCTCATGCATCTCCTTGGAGAGCATGCACAGTTCTTCCAGTCCTTGGTCAGTGATCCATCTAAGGGTGTAATATTAAAAATAAAAGAACAACACAAAACTTCCGAGAGCAGACTGTCTTTCTGCTATCAGCCTATTTAGGAAAAGTTGTTCAGACAAATCTTCCACCACATCTCTGGTTAAATTACTTAATCTTAGCAAATTATTAAAAATTACAATTATGTTAGGTGTAACAGAAAAACTGCAGAGATTATTATTATGTTCTCAATTATTATAATAATAATAATTATTATTATTATGTTTTCATTTGGGACTCCTTTGTGCAATGCTGTTGTCTTTTAGCTGTGCCCCCTGTTCTCTCTCCTGGGGTACAACCATCTCCTCTGTAAACATCAGTTCCAGGTCACTCGGGTCATGTCCATCCATCTCTGTAAAAACGACAACAAGCACAAATACATCCTAGAACAAGACAATTTGGCTGTGTGATGAGGACTTTACACCTTATGTGTAGTCCATAAAATTGTATTTCTTGATTCTGTGTCGATATATAATAAAGACTTTATTTGATCTACATCTCCCACGTTACAGTATATCTACGACCACTACCAATCCTGTAGTAACTGCAGCTACGTTCCCCCTTTTGGTAGTGGACAAACCCAATCTAATTAAAGAAATATTTTTTGTTTTACTTTATGCTTAACAAAGAGTCTGTGATGTGTGTGTCATGAGAGAGATACCACTTCTGTCCTGTGCGATGACTTTTTGGACTCATCCAGCGAGGCTCCACTCACTTTTACTTCAGCTCCTTTAAATAGACTTCTCCATCACAAACACACAGTTTATCACCTGTATCACCTGTGAGAAAGCACTAGAAACCACACTTTTAGCTCATTCCAAAGAAGTTCACATGGCAACTCACAATGATCCACTTCCTGTTGACACAGAAATTTTAGATAATTAGTTTTTAATTAAGGTTCCTTCTCCAGAGCTTTCAGATCCTGATCGCTATAATCTGTGGAAAACCAAATCATGAAACATAATCATTAATGACAGCTTTAATATTTTCGAGTCAGTTTAAGAGTCAACAATCATAAGACACCTTTTACCTTTGCACCATTCAATCATGTTTGTGTAGTCAATAGTGATTTCTGACTAACAAGTTTAAAAATAAATCTACCTGCGGATATTTCTGTTCCTGGTCCAACATTCCTTCTCTTAATGGACCCAAACCAGTTCTTACCAGAGCGTAGACCTCAGCAGTCCGAGCTGAGGGTTTTCCAATCAGTGGTCCTGTTTGAAAGTTCCAAACTTACCTGCCTTGACCTCGATCACCACATATCCAGTTATTAGATTTCCAAATTTGCATTTCCAATAGCATCCATCAGTGAAAAGAGTTTCCGTTTTCTCTTGATTTTCAAAAGAGTAGGCTTTAGGTAGGTCAACGTAAATGTGTAGAGTACAGTCATTGTGTCTGCTACATTCACTTTAGAAGTAAACTATATGTTAGGTTAAATTAATATTTTCTTATTCTCATCTATGAGTGGAGTCATAATAATTAACTGTAACGTGTATGTTCCATTATCACCAAGATATCTCATTGCTACCTGAGCTGTTTCAGTCAGTAGTTTAACCAGATTTCTATGTTTGTTCTTAATAAAGAACAAATTGAATTGAATATACCTGCTGTATGATGGTAACAGGTTAAATGGGAAACTTTCTGTTTGTCCATTAGAACACTAACAGACAAAAGTATTTTTTTCTGCAATTTTAAGTCAGCTGCTATTTAATAAAACCAAAGTCTTAGTTTGAGCATTTGCATCTCTCATGCCACATGCGTTCATCACAACTCTCCCAGAGCTATTCTCTCTAAAAATCATATTCAAATGTCCTGCTATATCCCGTTAACCTAAGAATGACAACATGTCTCTTTTTTGTTTTTCCCCATGTCTGGCTTAGAGAACGACAGAATGCAGAGCAGTATTATGTGGACAGACAGATAAAATGTGTTCTAAAATGTATTCTGTGGTCTGCAACCATTGAGCTTCTTTTATTCTCTTTTTTAAAGCTATTTTCACATAAATATAACAACCATTCTAAAAACTAACAGAGAATCATTTAAATTAATCTCTGTAAACCATTCATAAGAATCAACAATACATTTAGAGCTGTGTGGGGTGGGACTGATGTACAGTCTATGGTTGTTTCATTTTTTCCAAGCCATGAACCATTCTGCAAATTTCAGTACTGGCCTTTTAAGCAGATACAATTCAAGTGTTCCACTGAGATTGTGATTATTTTAGAACACCTTTTTCTAAAAGTCCATCAATCGTCTCAAAGATCCCATTCAAAGTCTCAGGTTCAATTTGTCCTGAGGTTCACACATTTGAAGTTAAGCCACATCAGATTTGATTGGCTGTACTGTGGAGGTAAAGTCCACATCTTTAGGTCAGCTATGACCACTCAGAGGAGTCCACTGATCTCATCATGTCCTCTGTGTCCTCATAGTCATTCTAGTCAGAGTGTCATATTGACTTAATCCAGTGTCAATCATGTCAAAGTCAATTCTATAGGAGTTCTCACTGGCAAAATAACTAAGTCCAAGTATTTGTGTCACTGTTCAGTCAGTGGTGTCCATTAGTCTCCTATGAGTCTTCATGTTCATGTAAAAGTACCCGTAAAATTCTCAGTCATTCATTTTATGTAATTGTCACTAAGCTGTAGTCAAAACTCTCTGTGCTGCTACACCTGGAAGTCCTACATAAATGCAGTTTGATGTCAATGTCCAGTCTTGTCCTTCTATGTTATCAAATGTTTCAGCCTAAACATTACCCTGCTGTTTGTCATAGTACAGGCTACAATGTAGAGCATCAGGAGGGGGAGGTAAGAGCCAATGAGCCAATGGTCTCCAAATCTGGAAGACAAACATTTCATTAAGTTAAGCGTAAGACCAGGGAGAGCAAAGTGACAATGTCCAGTGAGCAAAAGAATCCAGTCCATTGCATTTTCACTCAGAAAAGTCACTTTTACACAATCATGTCCACACAACATTGTCGCCACAGTCTTTATGATATAGTCTCTGCACAGTAAGTTCACTGGAGTCTCAGGAGAGTGAATGCAGGAATGCCACAAAGTCTGTTTTCCCAAATTCAGTTCAAAGCGAAGCAGGTTCAAGGGGCGCAATGATAGACGAGGGTGTGCAGGGTCTACCAAGGTCTCAGTGGCAGCAGAGGCTCTACTGTGCATTGCACCACCTCCAGGGTTTAGGCACCTCTCGCTTGGCCCAGGGTCAGCTGCTTGTCCTCCTTCCCTGGAAACTGTTCCAACTTTTTGCACAAAATGTCCATCTCTGCCTCTCAAAGCAGACTGCTGTTGAGGTCGTTGCTGATAAGGGCTCCCAGCTCTGTTCAAACTGACATACTGCTGACGCTCTCATAGCAACGGGCACTCTCCGGCACAGTGGCCCACACGACCACAGATACAGCATTCCTTTGACTGTTGTAAATAAAATAACAAGAATTGCTCCTCCTTGGCCACGTCCTCTGGGTGCTCCATGTCCTTTCCCATCCTGGGGCTCCCACAATACTGTCAGTCATCTACAGTCTTAACCATTAGTTTTCAGTCTTCTTTTATTTTTTATTTTTTTCAAATTAATTGCGTTGCCTTCTTTACGTCATATCCTATATTTCCTATTTTGTTTTGCTATCTCTAATTTTTTATTAATGCCTTTTCTATTTAATTAAATCAGTAGAAAACATGTCAAGATCCTCCTCTGTTATTGCTTACTTCCTGCTTCTGAAGAGTGCAGACGCTTTTACTGCTTGCTCCTGCTGCTTTCCTTCTTTACTTGCTTTTTAATTATTTATTCAATCAAATTCATCTATAAATCTGGGATATATCATCATTTTACCAT
>CM076406.1:2953595-3154227 GCA_038363315.1 Mugilogobius chulae | reverse complement strand
AGAGATAAGCAATAAAATCTGCTGACCAATATTTTGGGGCTGATTTATTTCCTCATCGACAATCAGCCTTATTTTGGTTTATTTTCAATCAGGCTGCAGTTTGGGCTCCAGCAGTCCTCCGTATGGATGAGCTGAACTGAATTTTCTTCCATTCCTACGTATGCAGCTTTGAGTTCATCATTGACCTGTCTTTAAAGGGGCACTATGTAAGAAAAACAAACAAACAAAGTGATTTCCACTTTTGAACACTAGAGGGAGCCTTTCACATGCATTTTGCCTATCTACCATGCTGCCGTCTAGCGTCAATGATCCATATTCAAATACGTATAAATGTATCACAATTGATGTGGATTGGTTAACAGTGCTCTCTTAAGTATTCATGTTGTAAAGAATAAATATGATTTAAAAGTTTGTGGACTATATGTGATCATTAAAATTCCTCTCAATCTTACACAGTACAGCCCCTTTAAGCGTTTTTATTCTTGTTCTATGACTTTAGCTGCAGCACAACTTTGATTAAGTTTATTAAGTATGAACTTGTGTGTTTTTTGTATGTACTTGTTATAAAACGAGAGCATAAGCAGATCTGTAATTTACAGTTTGTTCACTGTGAAACATAGAATTGATTTACAATGAATTAGAAATAATAAGAGGTCTACTGACTTGTTAAAACAGCAGAACTAATAAAGCCGCATATTGTTACTGCAAAATGTAAGTGTAACAAGCAACAGACTTGTTACACTTGTTGTATTTTTGTGACGATAAGTAATAGGTGAAAACAAAGATTTTCTGAGCTCTCAAGCATCAGCTGTAGGACAAAACAAGATTACAACTTTAAGTAAACTAATGAAGGGAGAACATGGTTTTAAAATGGCTACAATTTCAGAGAAGTGAATTTACATTATAAGTCTCCTTTAGTACAGAGAAAGTTGTCATAAATACTGTGATGCCTTATCGCTGCAGCTGAAATGCAGCTTCATAGGATCCAGTTCTTTAAAAGTACAAAATCTGTTTGTTGTGTTTTTGCATCTTGTGTGTGACACTACAGCAGAGGGCCGGCGTATGAAGAACTGCAGTGACCACATGAAGTGGCACATCGGCCTTAAAAATCGGCCATTGATATCTTCATTGGCTGACAACATTTTTTGAAATCTATCTAGTTAATTTACCAAAGATGCACAAGTGTATCCTTTACTGCCTTGCTTTGCTGAATTTACTCATAATGCACCATGGTCATTTTAGAAAGAAAAATATAGTTTATAAAGTGCTTAATGTGCAAATTATGCAAATATTTTAATTAAAATACATTTCTTGTTGAACAAATGAAATAAGTAACCATAAAATGAGTTAAATGCTCCTTCCGAATTCATCAACTTGTCCCCATAGCCAGTAACCGCTTAAGCCAAAACCGGATACGTCACCACACGCCATGTTAAGAGCCGTTCCAGTAGAGTAGGATGTAGGAGCTAGGAGCCTCTATGCTAACCATCTTAGTTCCTTTAGCATAGGAACCTCTGATCCTAACTTTACTGCCCGGTAAGGAGCTAGTGGACATCCCACAATGCACTGCGCAGCTCGCTCCGCAGATGAATTATGACAAAATATAATCTGTGAATGATGAGTTTGTAATGAATGAAAAGTTTTACTGCCTCAGACTTTAGACACACAAAACAATTCTCTGCATTAAACAAACTTTATAAACTTTGAAAAAGATGGCTCAGTCTGAGGTTTGTTGTAGTATTTTTATTAAACAGCAGCAGATTCATGAACAAATGTGTTGTCTCTGTAACTGTCATGTCATTCAAATCAGCGCAGTAGGTGTGTGTTTTGTAGTCCGCTGGTGGATGTTGTAGTTTTTCATAAACAGCTGTAGAGTCGTTGTTTCCTGCCGCTGGTTAGGACGTTCAGATTCACCAAACAGAGCTAAGGCTTCTTCTCTCAGCTGTCTAGTGCTCTTACTGTTGACCTCGTGACGACCTCCACCAATAAGGAGCTAGAGGCTAGGAACCAGGAGCTAGGGGCTATAAATTAGGGCTATTCGGAACCAGGGAAAGTCCTCCTCAGAACACTCGCCCCTCCCTCCTGTGTGTTCTGCTGCTTCATTCTGTTCACTTGATGCAGCTTTGTCTTGTTCCTCTGAAGTCTGGTCCTTTAGCCTCAGTTTGGGCTGAGAAAAGCCCCTTTCCTTGGACTGGAAGGAGTTAACGACAAGGCAAAGTATCTAAGCTCTCTTGTCTGTCCCACAGTATCTGCTGAAGATCCAGGAGCTGAAGATGCGTCAGGGCCCAGAGCTTCTGCAGAGCCTCATCAAGTTCTTCCAGGCCCAGCTCAGGTCAGTCTGGTGTAGGAATATCACATTATGGTATCTTTCATTTCATTGTCACTCATCTTTTTACCTCACGTTTGTGACGAGCTTTTTGAAATCAAGCTTTCTGAATGAAAAGATGACCAACCTAATTAGTTCAATAATATCTAGGGCCACCAGACAAATGCAATAAGTAAGTTTATGATCTTATTTATTCTGCAAATAAAAAAAACAGCCAGAAAAGTGTTTTACATTAGTGAAAGACTTTTCTCATCCAAACAGTTCAAAAGCAGTGTGTCACAACAACACAGTGTCCCTTTTGTGCACTCTCACTGTTATTTACACATTACAAACAGGATGACTTATAAACCTGCTAAAAGATATTAAAACAACTGCACTTACATGAGATTCACAAGCCCTGTCAGTTTCTTTTAGTAGACAATGATGTTTTTCGGTCAAATGGAACTAGTTCTACTTTATTAGCTTTAATAAAGATTGTATTAAACAGACTTAATTGTTCTTGTAAACTTGTAATTTTAATCTGTAGTTTAAACACAATTTAGTTTTCAAAAAGTCACATTTAAACATGGCTCTATTTTTTATTATTAGCCAACGCCGTTTGTTTGACCTCATGTTTGCTGATGTCAATAATGAGTGTTTTATTTCACGAAAACACAAATTCACTATTCACTGTTGTATAAAACAAAATATATATATATATATATGCTGGAATAAAATATCTGCACAAAACATTATCTTACAGACTTGATATATCGGCCGATAGTTTCTATTAAAAAAAAATGCAGTGAAACCAAAGCTTCTGCAGATGTGCACCTAACTAGAAATGATCTAAGGCACAATACAAGTACAACATAAAAATTGTAGAAGCTTTCATCGCAGTGTGTTCCAGTTCACATTGTGTCTCCTTCACATGTGGTTCCTGTCCATCTCAGTTTGTGTGAGCCTGTGCTGCTGAGATTGACCCATGATTCAGCTCCTCTAACCCCCAATTTACACTAAAGCTGCAGCAGCACGTCATACGGCCGTCATACGCACAGGACTCGTTTATAATGGAATCAAGTCTGATTTGGTTCTGACAATTTACACCAGAAGTGTGAGACGCGCGTCTAACGGCCGTCAATACGTCGTTCAAAATAGGTCAGACTTCTAATTTATCAGCGTCAACGGCACGTCTCCCGGGCGTTTTACCAGGAAAAACACGGGAAAAAGCCGCGCAGAGACAAAATAAAGTACTATCCCCTTTCAAAATACGTCAACTACAAAGATTACAACCACTAAACCAACATGTAAAGTGCCCAGAAGCTCCGTGAACGACAAACTTTCCGACTTCAAACACAACTTTAAATCACGTCCTTATGAGACTCTTTTCTCCATGAATATGAGTCGGACTGTTATAAACCACACATAATTTTACAGCTTAACTTGTAACGAACGTGTTTGTGAAAACAACGCTGTTCCCTCTGTGTCAATCGATTTATATGAGCCGGTTTAGCCCTACCTGCGTCTTTTTTTTCTCCCCCGGCGGGTCTGCTCTCCCTCCAGCTGCTCTTCTCGGCGCTGCGCGTGCACGTGGATGAGAGAGCAGGCGAGAGAAATCCTACGCTTTATTGCGGGACGATGTGAAAAATAGAAGAACAATTAAAGTTCTTAGTACAACGTGAAGTAGGCAAAAAACCCTGATGTAAAATATGCAAATGCAGCAGCTCCTCTAACTCTGTGTTTGTGTGTCATGATTCAGCTCCTCTAACTCTGTGTGTGTGTGTCATGATTCAGCTCCTCTAACTCTGTGTGTGTGTGTCATGATTCAGCTCCTCTAACTCTGTGTTTGTGTGTCATGATTCAGCTCCTCTAACTCTCTCTGTGTTGTGTGTCATGATTCAGCTCCTCTAACTCTGTGTGTTTGTGTGTCATGATTCAGCTCCTCTAACTCTGTGTGGTGTGTCATGATTCAGCTCCTCTAACTCTGTGTGTGTGTGTCATGATTCAAGCTCCTCTAACTCTGTGTTTGTGTGTCATGATTCAGCTCCTCTAACTCTTGTGTTTGTGTGTCATGATTCAGCTCCTCTAACTCTGTGTGTGTGTGTCATGATTCAGCTCCTCTAACTCTCTGTGTGTGTGTGTCATGATTCAGCTCCTCTAACTCTGGTGTTTGTGTGTCATGATTCAGCTCCTCTAACTCTGTGTTTGGTGTGTCATGATTCAGCTCCTCTAACTCTGTGTTTGTGGTGTCATGATTCAGCTCCTCTAACTCTGTGTGTGTGTGTCATGATTCAGCTCCTCTAACTCTGTGTGTGTGTCATGATTCAGCTCCTCTAACTCTGTGTGTGTGTCATGATCAGCTCCTCTAACTCTGTGTTTGTGTGTCATGATTCAGCTCTCTAACTCTGTTTTTTCTGTTCAGCTCTCTAACTCTGTGTTTGTGTGTCATGATTCAGCTCCTCTAACTCTGTGTTGTGTGTCATGATTCAGCTCCTCTAACTCTTGTGTTGTGTGTCATGATCAGCTCCTCTAACTCTGTGTTTGGTGTCATGATTCAGCTCCTCTAACTCTGTGTTGTGTGTCATGATTCAGCTCCTCTAACTCTGTGTTTGTGTGTCATGATTCAGCTCCTCTAACTCTGTGTTTGTGTGTCATGATTCAGCTCCTCTAACTCTGTGTTGTGTGTCATGATTCAGCTCCTCTAACTCTGTGTTTGTTGTGTCATGATTCAGCTCCTCTAACTCTGTGTTTGTGTGTCATGATTCAGCTCCTCTAACTCTGTTTTGTGTGTCATGATTCAGCTCCTCTAACTCTGTGTTTTTGTGTCATGATTCAGCTCCTCTAACTCTGTGTTTGTGTGTCATGATTCAGCTCCTCTAACTCTGTGTTTGTGTGTCATGATTCAGCTCCTCTAACTCTGTGTTTGTGTGTCATGATTCAGCTCCTCTAACTCTGTGTTGTGTGTCATGATTCAGCTCCTCTAACTCTGTGTTTGTGTGTCATGATTCAGCTCCTCTAACTCTGTGTTTGGTGTCATATCAGCTCCTCTAACTCTGTGTTTGTGTGTCATGATTCAGCTCCTCTAACTCTGTGTTTGTGTCATGATTCAGCTCCTCTAACTCTGTGTTTGTGTGTCATGATTCAGCTCCTCTAACTCTGTGTTTGTGTCATGATTCAGCTCCTCTAACTCTGTGTTTGTGTGTCATGATTCAGCTCCTCTAACTCTGTGTGTGTGTGTCATGATTCAGCTCCTCTAACTCTGTGTTTGTGTGTCATGATTCAGCTCCTCTAACTCTGTGTTTGTGTCATGATTCAGCTCCTCTAACTCTGTGTTTGTGTCATGATTCAGCTCCTCTAACTCTGTGTTTGTGTGTCATGATTCAGCTCCTCTAACTCTGTGTTTGTGTGTCATGATTCAGCTCCTCTAACTCTGTGTTTGTGTGTCATGATTCAGCTCCTCTACTCTGTGTTTGTTGTCATGATTCAGCTCCTCTAACTCTGTTTGTGTTTGTGTGTCATGATTCAGCTCCTCTAACTCTGTGTTTGTGTCATGATTCAGCTCCTCTAACTCTGTGTTGTGTGTCATATTCAGCCTCCTCTTGATTCAGCTCCTCTAACTCTGTGTTTGTGTGTCATGATTCAGCTCCTCTAAACTCTGTGTTTGTGTCATGATTCAGCTCCTCTAACTCTGTGTTTGTGTGTCATGATTCAGCTCTCTAACTCTTGTTTTGTGTATGATTCACTCCTCTAACTCTGTGTTTGGTGTCATGATTCAGCTCCTCTAACTCTGTGTTTGTGTGTCATGATTCAGCTCCTCTAACTCTGTGTTTGTGTGTCATGATTCAGCTCCTCTAACTCTGTGTTTGTGTGTCATGATTCAGCTCCTCTAACTCTGTTTTTGTGTGTGTCATGATTCAGCTCTCTAACTTTTGTTTGTGTGTCATGATTCAGCTCCTCTAACTCTGTGTTTGTGTGTCATGATTCAGCTCCTCTAACTCTGTGTTTGTGTTGTCATGATTCAGCTCCTCTAACTCTGGTTTGTGTGTCATGATTCAGCTCCTCTAACTCTGTGTTGTGTGTCATGATTCAGCTCTCTAACTCTTGTTTGTGTGTCATGATTAGTTTTTTTTTTTCATGATTCAGCTCCTCTAACTCTGTGTGTGTCATATTCAGCTCCTCAACCTGTGTTTGTGTGCATGATTCACTCCTCTAATCTGTGTGTGTGTCATGATTCAGCTCCTCTAACTCTGTGTTTGGTGTCATGATTCAGCTCCTCTAACTCTGTGTGTGTGTCATGATTCAGCTCTCTAACTCTGTGTTTGTGTGTCATGTTTCAGCTCCTCTAACTCTCTGTGTTTGTGTGTCATGATTCAACTCCTCTAACTCTCTCTTTTTGTCTGTTCAGCTCCTCTAACTCTGTGTTTGTGTGTCATGATTTCAGCTCCTCTAACTCTGTGTTTGTGTGTCATGATTCAGCTCCTCTAACTCTGTGTTTGTGTGTCATGATTCAGCTCCTCTAACTCTGTGTGTGTGTGTGTCATGATTCAGCTCCTCTAACTCTGTGTGTGTGTGTGTGTCATGATTCAGCTCCTCTAACTCTGTGTTTTGTGTGTCATGATTCAGCTTCCTCTAACTCTGTGTGTTGTCATGATCAGCTTCTCTAACTCTGTGTTTGTGTGTCATGATTCAGCTCCTCTAACTCTGTGTGTTTGTGTCATGATTCAGCTCCTCTAACTCTGTGTTTGTGTCATGATTCAGCTCCTCTAACCTCTGTGTTTGTGTCATGATTCAGCTCCTCTAATTCTCTCTGTGTTTGTGTGTCATGATTCAGCTCCTCTAACTCCTGTGTTTGTGTGTCATGATTCAGCTCCTCTAACTCTGTGTTTGTGTGTCATGATTCAGCTCCTCTAACTCTGTGTTTGTGTCATGATTCAGCTCCTCTAACTCTGTGTTTGGTGTTCATGATTCAGCTCCTCTAACTCTGTGTTTGTGTGTCATGATTCAGCTCCTCTAACTCCTGTGTTTGTGTGTCATGATTCAGCTCCTCTAACTCTGTGTTGTGTGTCATGATTCAGCTCCTCTAACTCTGTGTGTGTGTCATGATTCAGCTCTCTAACTCTGTGTGTGTGTCATGATTCAGCTCCTCTTAACTCCTGTGTGTGTGTCATGATTCAGCTCCTCTAACTCTGTGTGTGTGTGTCATGAATTCAGCTCCTCTAACTCTGTGTTGGTGTGTCATGATTCAGCTCCTCTAACTCTGTGTTTGTGTGTCATGATTCAGCTCCTCTAACTCTGTGTTTGTGTGTCATGATTCAGCTCCTCTAACTCTGTGTTTGTGTGTCATGATTCAGCTCCTCTAACTCTGTGTGTTGTGTGTCATGATTCAGCTCCTCTAACTCTGTGTTTGTGTCATGATTCAGTCCTCCTCTGTTGTGTGTCTATGATTTCAGCTCCTCTAACTCTGTGTTTGTGTGTCATGATCAGCTCCTCTAACTCTGTGTTTGTGTGTCATGCATTTCAGCTCCTCTAACTCTGTGTGTATGTGTGTCATGATTCAGCTCCTCTAACTCTGTGTTTGTGTGTCATGATTTCAGCTCCTCTAACTCTGTGTTTTGTGTGTCATGATTCAGCTCCTCTAACTCTGTGTTTGTGTGTCATGATTCAGCTCCTCTAACTCTGTGTTGTGTGTCATGATTCAGCTCCTCTAACTCTGTGTGTGTGTCATGATTCAGCTCCTCTAACTCTGTGTGTGTGTCATGATTCAGCTCCTCTAACTCTGTGTTTGGTGTGTCATGATTCAGCTCCTCTAACTCTGTGTTTGTGTCATCGATTCAGCTCCCTGCTAAACTCTCTGTGTGTGTGTCATGATTCAGCTCCTCTAACTCTCATGTGTTGTGTGTGTCATGATTCAGCTCTCAGTCTCCTCTAACTCTGTGTGTTGTGTGTCATGATTCAGCTCCTCTAACTCTGTGTTTTGTGTCATGATTCAGCTCCTCTAACTCTGTGTTTGTGTGTCATGATTCAGCTCCTCTCTCTGTGTTTGTGTGTCATGATCCTCTCCTCTAACTCTCTGTGTTTGTGTGTCATGATTCAGCTCCTCTAACTCTGTGTTGTGTGTCATGATTCAGTCTGTGTGTGTCATGATTCAGCCTCTAACTCTGTGTTTGTGTCATGATTCAGCTCCTCTAACTCTGTGTTTGTGTCATGATTCAGCTCCTCCTCTCCCTCTCTTGTGTTTGTGTCTCATTCAGCTCCTCTAACTCTGTGTTTTGTGTGTGCTCCTGTCATGATTCAGCTCCTCTAACTCTGTGTCATGATTCAGCTCCTCTAACTCTCTGTGTTTGTGTCATGATTCAGCTCCTCTAACTCTCTCTGTGTTTGTGTGTGTGCAGTTTCTTTCAGGACGGACTGAAAGCAGCAGAAAACCTGTCGTCTTTCATCGAGAAGCTGTCCAGCTCCATTCAGACGGTAACACAAGAAACTAATACGACTCAGGCTCAAAGTCATCTGTTCTTTTCACACAGAAAAACATTTAAAACAGTGAATAGAATGTCGGTTTCTATGCGAATATGTCAAGACGTTTAGGTGTAACAGACATTTTTCTAAGCTCGACTTTTCCATGCTGAATGATCCTCTGGACAGTCTTATTTCAGTTTCTCTAGGCAGTTGACGGAATTTATTAATAATCCGATTACTCAAATATGCTGCTCATGATGTAAGATATCCAAATCTGATTTATTAAAGTATGAAATATAACGATGTCTGAATTTGAATTCAAGTCTGTCAGATCTATTATTGTAGATTTGATTCATGGAAAGATAAACCATATAGCCTCTCAAGTTAAAGAGATGTCAGATAAAGAAGACAGGAGCTGTAGATCAGGTGTATTGTGTTTAATTTGCCACACAGTCCATGGTGTCTACAAACAAACAAATATAACAAATAGATTACAATAAACTAAACATATTTCATAATAAACTAAGAACATCCTCTTAAAATAAACAAGGATCTTACATTGGTCAGAGACGCATGGGCTGCTTGGGCTGTGTTGAGCAGGAGAATGGAGCTCAATTGAATACCTGCAGGCTTTAAAGGGCTTGGCCTGCACACCTGATTTCAGTGGGGCTAATCAGCAGGTTAGGGAGCTGCAGTGCCTTGTCTGACCACTAGATGCTGCCATTTCACACCTTCTGAGGAAATTTGCAACAGCCGCCCCCACAATAGCACGGCTATTGTGCATTGAAGCAAATTGTCCATCTTGTTAGGGGGCAGTGCCGGAAGAGGGATGAGTCGGGCAACAGGTCTGGTGTAAGTCTTGCCTTCAATGAGAACATCAGCTGACCGTATCCTGCCATCAGGACTGGGATGGACTTTAGTGATTTTTCCAACAGGCCACTGGGCACGTGACAATTGTGGATCCATTACGAGAACAATGGTGTTTTCGTCCAAATTATCAACAGGGCTGGTCCATTTCTGCCTGGCCTGGAGAGTTGGGAGATAGTCACGAATGAAATGGGCCCAGAATTGGTCAGCCAGAATCTGACTCTGCCGCCATCGTCGCCGCCCCATGGTTTCTGGGATGTAAGTGACTTGTGGCAGAGAAGAGTCTCGCCGCCCCATGAGCAGGAGGTTTGGTGTCACAGGGTCAATGTTGGCCACGTCTGATGAAGTGTATCCTAAAGGTTTCGAATTTAAGATGCCTTCCACCTCTGTGACTACAGTGGCCAAAACATCATCCGTCACAGGTTGATGACCGATAGAAACCTGAAGGGCAGATTTAACCGATCGGATTTCCCTTTCCCAGATGCCTCCAAAATGAGGAGAGTTTGGAGGGTTAAACCGGAATGCAATCTGGTAAGGTCCAAGTTTCTGTTGCAAGTCGGGCTCCATGGCCTGAAAAGCTTCTTGGAGCTCCCTCTCAGCGCCCCGAAAATTGGTTCCTCTATCGGAGAACAGCTCCATTGGTTTGCCTCGCCGGAGATAAATCTTCGGAGTGCGAGGAGGAAGGCATCGGAGTCTAGGGAGGTAAGTAGCTCCAGGTGGACGGCTTTAGTGGTTAGACATTTGAAGATGACTCCCCAACGCTTTTCAGTGTGCCGCCCAACCCTCACCAGTAGAGGTCCAAAACAGTCAACTCCTGTTGAGTAGAATGAGGGCTCAATAGTCTGAGGCGAGCAGGAGGGAGATCAGCCATGATGGGCACCTTTGGATTGGCTCTCCATCTATGGCAGGACGGACAGGCACTCTGGTGTCGTTTTATAGCCTGCCTGCCTCTCAGTATCCAATAATGCCGTCTCATCTCAGCGAAGACCCGTTCTGATCCAGCATGGAGTAATCTTTCATCAAAATCTTTGATGAGAGACTTGGTGAGTGGATGAGAAGGTTCCATCACGATTGGATGGACATCAGGTGACCCAGATAGGTTGCGCAGTCTTTCCACCAACCCTGATGAGGCCTGTAGTCTTATATGAAAGGGGCAAGAGAACGTAGCCTGCTGTTCAGAGCCTTGGTATAGGACAGTTTGGCTTCTTGTCACCGGGGCTCTGGAAGGCTTGGTCTTTAGGTGTTCTTGTTGTATCTTTGCACAAGCCGGTTTGATAACCGTTGTGTTGAGCCTTGAGTGCAACCAGCCAGCAAGTCTTTCAAGTTATGGATTTATTGTAGTAACTGTTAGCTTGCCTTGAAGATACAGGAACTCGATGAAGCTTTCTCTTAAATATTTAGGGAGCTTGCTGAGAAGGCGATCAACATGCGAGCAGCAGTTGAGTTCATAGCCCTGAGGGCCTTCCAGAGAAGCCAGCATGCTTACAAGCAGGTGCACTTTAAGGGAGAAACTCTGGAAAGATATGGAATCTCCAATTTTAATGTCAGGTGAGGTAAGAATTGCCGCAATCTCACTCTGAGCAAGCTGGTGAGGTTGGCCGTACTGCAACTGTAAGGCCTGCATGGCAGCAGTGTACGGCTCAGGATGATGGCGACAAGACTGAGCAATCATTTGAGCCTCTGGTAATTTAAGATGTTCGAGAAGAACATGGAATTTGTATTTCTCACTCAGCTGTACATAAGGGTTAGGAGATTGTCCAAAGCCAACTTCAGATTTGCAAAGTCTCTTTCACTGTCAGTACTGAAGTCAGGGATGGTCGGCTTAGGGGCGCCATATAAAGGTGGCTCATATGGGCTGTATATGCCAAGGCGGTGGCAGGAGGAACCACGGAAGGAGGAGCCATTAGAGGCGGAGCCATTGCAGGCTGAGCCCTCAGAGGAGGAGGTATTGGAGCCAGTGCTATTGGAGCCTGAGTCATTAGAGGCGGAGCCATCAGAGGAGGACGTGTTATAGTAGGAGCCATTGAGGAGGAGGATTGATGTCTGATAGATGACTGACCCGAGGAAGACTGTGGGCAAACTGGTGGAGCACCAGGGAATGCTGAAGAGGATCATGTCTTGGAGCGGGCTCAATATCAGGCTGGGCTTGTAAATGCAAGCTGAGACCGGTATGGGTTTAGCAGTAGCCGGGATGCTTCGCACAGGGCGAGAATAGGCGACATGCATGAGCTTGATACTGAGAGAGGTTGTGTTAGCTTAGCTGAGGAACAGGCTCTTGTCTGCGCTGGAGCTCGTGGGCTGGTTTTTCACAGTACTAAGAGGAAATATCTAATGCTGCGTTCACACCGGACAGCTAATCGCCTAAACGCGCGTTAAATTTCGCCGGTTATTTATGCTGTTGACGCCTCAATAAGCTTCTAAGCTGCTCTGACGCGCGTCAAGGCTTTGGTGGACAAAAAGACACTTTCAACGCCCAAAGCGCTTCGAGCTCCGCTTGTTTACAGGCTTTGTTTGCTCGTAGACAGACACGTTGAGAGAGAGAGAGAGAGAGAGAGAGAGAGAGAGAGAGAGAGAGAGAGAGAGGCTTGTTGAATTTATAAAACGGTTTATAAGAGTCAAATCTAAACTTTGAGACCATTTGAGGCGAGAAATGGTGGGTATTATTACCAAATCCACTGTTATTTTACCTTTTCTTTGCTAAATTTCTGGACCCTCGGTCTTCACCGTGCTGTTGGCAGTAGCCGCTAGACGAGAGCTCTGATGACATTACGGCGTCATATTTTCGACTTTGAGACCATTTGATGGTGGGCTGTTATTTTAATCACTGTTGTAGCTGCTAGACGAGAGCTCTCCGCCGGCTACATGGTGTTGGCGGAGCTTACCCGATCACACAACTTTCTTCTCCTCCAGGCAGTCCCTTTGCTGTCCCGTCCTCGTCTCCTCCCGTTGTAACAGCAGGTTTAAACACGGCACCGTGCATTTTAATACATCCACGGAGCGCGTTGTCAGTCCAGATCATGTCCGTGTTTGCCGTGTTTGAAAAAAGCCCCAAACAAGCCACCTTCGTTAAAAAGTTACTAAAAGACTTCAGTAAACAGCCGTCCTTTCCTCTTGGTGTGACAGGGGAACAACATGTGACGTGTACAGAAGTGTAGTCTCTGATTGGTGGACGGAGCGTCTAGACGCTGAAAGTTCAGCAGAGCCCAACTCTGGCGTCGACGCCTGATGGGGCAGCAAAGCGTCCGCCGCAGGTTTGAGCGTCTTCTCCGCAAGACGCGGCGGCAGCAGACGTCTGAACAAGCGAATTTCAACGCCCAACGCGACGAAATTTCGCTGGAACGCTCAAGACGCGGGTTTACATTGACTTAACATTGAAAATGGACGAAATACGCCAAGACGCTGTCCGGTCTGACGCAGCATAAGACCAGTATAATTCTCCTAACTGAATCAGCTTGTGTCACGAATGAGGGGTGAGATGGCAGGTGCCTAATCTTTGGCCTCACATCTGGTTGTAGTTGTTCAGTTTAGACTGGGGTGTGGAGGATCCGATAAGAGTCATTGGAGGCCGAGTTGGAGGGAACATGACTTGCGCTTTAATTATATTAAATGTAGGTGCTGAACTGGGATGATCAGTAGCTTTTGTGCTCTATAAGGTTCATTCACAACATGAACATCATGAACATCATTAGTCTCTGGTTGTTCTTGTTGTGTTGGCAGAGCACCCTCTTGTGGTGGGCTAGTTCCGCCCACTGCTCCCTCCCCCTCCAGTTTTCTGTAACGGAAGCTTTAACATTGTCTAAGTACTGCTGGGGAGGTGCTCCCTCTAGCTGTGGGGAAGGTTCTTCCTCATTTTCCATCAGATTCGTGCTGATTATCGTCTGGATTAATGTTCTGCTCAGTTAATAGAACACTTATTTGTTCCAACAATTTCTGTCTTTGTTTTCCTCTCCTTTCCTCTCCTCCATTTTGCTCCGTAATGATTCTCTCTCATTAGTCTCTTCCTCTTCATCCATCCTCAGAGATTCTAGTAACTGTGGGATAGAATCCTTTGCCCTCTGAACTGTGGGAGGAGCATTTGTTGAAGGTTGAGAGTGTTGAGTGGTGCATTCAAAACCATAGCGCTGTGGAGGCCTCCTCTCTCTATTTGACTGGCGCAAATTTTGACCCAGATTTTCCTCCATACCTTCCTCCATTTGTAGATCTTTGTTCATATTGCTCTCTGTCTGGCTATATGATTTAAAATCCGGCCTCGAAGGACCATATTGTAGATTTGATTCATGGAAAGATAAACCATATAGCCTCTCAAGTTAAAGAGATGTCAGATAAAGAGACAGGAGCTGTTAGATCAGGTGTATTGTGTTTAATTTGCCACACCAGTCCATGGTGTCTACAAACAAACAAATATAACAAATAGATTACAATAAACTAAACATATTTCATAATAAACTAAGAACATCCTCTTAAAATAACAGGATCTTACATTGGTCAGAGACGCATGGGCTGCTTGGGCTGTGTTGAGCAGGAGAATGGAGCTCAATTGAATACCTGCAGGCTTTAAAGGGCTTGGCCTGCACACCTGATTTCAGTGGGGCTAATCAGCAGGTTAGGGAGCTGCAGTGCCTTGTCTGACCACTAGATGCTGCCATTTCACACCTTCTGAGGAAATTTGCAACATCTATATTACTCAAAAACTAAATGAAATATTCAAAATTCCCTTTGTAAAAAGGTTTAAATTCAAAAATGTTTTGTAACATAATATTCATTGTTGTGCATGTCAGTGTCAAATGTATCTCGTTGGGATAAAAGTAATACTTCTAAAATGTAGAAGAGACATTGTAAGGAAAAATACTAACAGCTCAGAACACAGGTCAAAAGCTAAACTTGACGTCATCTGACCAAAACCAGTTCTTTTAGCAATATTATTTGAACTCAGTGATTAAAACTTTTTTTTGATTCATGACAAATGAGGGGAAGTAATTCACACCTTTGATTTTTTTTTTTTTTTTTTTTTTTTTTTTGAGCTTTTGTACCTTAAGATAGTAAAAATAAATCAGTTGTCTCAAAAAACGTGAATATTGCAAAGATCATTTAAAAAGGGTATTTGTAAAAGCAGTGCCTCTGAATAGTCTGTTCTGTGCTGGTGGACCTTCAGCTCATCTTGCAGAGTTGACTTTGGTGCGTCCTGGTAATCGTTTACTCTCTCGCATGGAAACGGGAGCAAAACTGATCCGTCCAAACCGGTTTGAGAGGGAAACCAAATAGAGTCCAGTTTTTCAGCCTAATCTGATTTCCCTGATCATGTAAACGCACTGACTGATGCATAAGGACACACAACCAAATGTTACTGCACAGAAAGACTGTGACATGAAAGTTGTGAGTTTCTGAGGTAGAAAGAACGTCAGAAGCCCAAGGAGCACATAAGTCAGTCATGGGTCTAACATGGGCTTCATATAGCCAAACAACTATGGACTATTTATGGACTTAAATACAGAGCACAGATCTACCTATGACATCATAGATCTGGAACATTCAGAACAGTGTTTTCTGAGGCTCAAAGGGGAGAAAATATGATCTCAGACACAACTTCAGCTGTGTTTGTGAAGAAATCATGCTAGAACAGAATTAAAATTAAATTGCCACTGTCAATTTGCAAATTGCATTTAACATGGTTTGCCACAGTTTTTCTGAATTAAAGCTCTCTCTTAACGCCAACAAAACAAAGTTGATGCTGTTTAGTAGAAGTAGAGCTACACAGAATGTCCCTTCAGTTTTTACACCTGACGGCTCAGTTATTGAAGTTGTGAATACTTTTAAATACTTGGGTGTCATAATTGATGATGGATTGTCTTTTAAACCACACATTGAATCTCTTGTCAAAAAGTTGCGTTTGAAATTAGGTTTTATTTCAGAAACAAGCTGTCGTTTTCTTTCAATTCCAGAAAGAGACTTGTTGCTGCAACATTCCTTCCTGTGTTGGACTATGGAGACCTTTTGTATAGACCTGCTCCAGCCCAAGCTTTGCGTTCACTGGATTCAGTGTTTCAGCCTCTTTGTGCTTTATAACAAACTGTGGTGCACGGACCCATCATTGTGACCTGTACTCTCGTGTTGGATGGCCTGCTTTAGCCACGCGACGGCTCACACACTGGTACGGGTTTATATACAAAGGACTTGTTGGTCTACTTCCTTCATACCCGAGTGTGTATCTTCAGACCTGAGTGTGTATCTTCAGACCCGAGTGTGTATCTTCAGACCCGAGTGTGTACCTTCAGACCTGAGTGTGTATCTTCAGACCCGAGTGTGTACCTTCAGACCTGAGTGTGTATCTTCAGACCTGAGTGTGTATCTTCAGACCCGAGTGTGTACCTTCAGACCTGAGTGTGTATCTTCAGACCCGAGTGTGTACCTTCAGACCTGAGTGTGTATCTTCAGACCCGAGTGTGTATCTTCAGACCCGAGTGTGTATCTTCAGACCTGAGTGTGTATCAGACCTGAGTGTGTATCTTCAGACCTGAGTGTGTATCTATAGACCCGAGTGTGTATCTTCAGACCTGAGTGTGTATCAGACCTGAGTGTGTATCTTCAGACCTGAGTGTGTATCAGACCTGAGTGTGTATCTTCAGACCTGAGTGTGTATCTTCAGCGTAGGCCTGATGGACCTCATCAGTTGCGTTCTCAGGATGTCTACTCATTGATTGTTCCCAATGTTAGGACAGAAAAAGGCAAAATGTCTTCAGTACTGTGCTCCCACAGATTGGAATTTTCTACAGAGAGTTTTTAAACTCCAAACTCTTGTCTCTATGGCTCGTTTTGACTCTCTTCTGAAAGACCTGGAAATGCAGTCATTCACCTGTAACTGTTTTGAACTGTTATTATGTCTTGTTATAATGTTTTGTGTTGTGTTGTGGAAGCCTCTTGGCCAGGACTCCCTTGTAAAAGAGATCTTTGAATCTCAATGGGACTTTCCTGGTTAAACAAAGGTTAAATAAAAATAAAATAAAAAAAACTGGACAATGTCTTTTAATGATTACAAATATGTGTTTGTGCAGTTTTTGTTTTCTTCATTGTCAAATTGAGTGTGAAATGTTTATTATGTGAGGAGAATGTGCTGCTGATGACACTGTGTGTTTGTGTGTAGTTTCGACAGGAGCAGGACGACGAGGTGAAGAAGCTGACCCAGCTCAGAGACTCGCTGAGGCTGCTGCTACAGGTGGAGGGGAAGGAGGTACAGTTCTTTTCTAAACTGTCTGTCTGTCAGAAGAAGACATGAGAGTGATGTGCTTTTGGGCTGCTTTCAGGAGTACCTGAACAGAAAGAAACTCTGGCAGTGGCTACAGCATCCACCAGCCTCAGGGAAACAAGAAGTACGGCACTGAAAAGTCTGGCTTCCTGCTCAAGAAGAGCGACGGGTGAGATGTATAAGCTTTAGTAAACCACTCTTTGTCTGTACAATCATGTTATGGATGTTTTATAAGTGAGATGTATTATGACCCATGCACAGCACACCGCCAGCAGGGACGTCAAGAGTCGAAAAATGTGATTCAATCTCAATATACACCAAAAAAAAAAGGGATTGTGACAGTTTTTTAGCAGTTTTAGTACATCTTCAAAAGACGTAGGGATGGTTAAAGGTGGGATACCTTTTTTTGAATATTCTAACTTTGTAAACTTTGTATTTTCCACCAAAATTGATGGATGGAGGGAAAGAATAAATGTAGGAAGTGTAGTGAAAAAATAAGACCACTGCAATACTTTATTAAGAATGTATAGTAGTTCTTTCTAATCAGGAGCTGAAAGGTGCGCTCCGATTGGCTGTGCTTGGATGGTCCACTCCAGTTTCACTTTGCTGCCTGTAAAAAAAAAAAAAGTTTTATGATGTAATTGCAGACAAAATGGTTGAGAGCCAAATGAATTATGAGAGCAAGGAAATAGTCATACCGATTTGAACACTTATGTTTTGCACTCTGAATATCAGGTACTCCAGCTTTAATATCTGGGCTGGCTGGGTTTAAAAAAATGTACATATGTGTTGTGTATCAGATAAATGCAGTAAAAAGTACATTTTCAACTTTGTGAGCCCAGTTATGGATATAAAATTTCAAATAACTGCATTGGCAAATATTGGTTTTCTACAGCAGGAAGTTAAAGGTTCAACGTGTAACTTTCTGGATGTGAAACTACACAAATCAGCAGAAACAGTTAAAACCTGACATTGGAACATCGCTGTTTGTGAAAAATATATTGTGCCACAATGTAAAAAAAGAAAATGCAGGCTCTTCTCCATGTCAAATAATATAACATTTTACCAAACTTCCTTTTCTTTTTCAAACGAGGCCAGTGCCAAAGCTGGAACTGAGTGAACCAGAAATAATTTTTATAATGGCACAATTATTCTTAAAATTATATTGTGAATTGAAAAATCATAATTATTTATCAACCTAACAACTCTCTGGTGAGAGTACTTCTTCTGACTTGACCTACTGCGCATGCGTCGGCGTCTTGTGTTCGCTGTCAGATCGAGTCTAAATAATTACTATTAAAACTGTTTTTTTTAACTCATATTTCGGAAATACACGCACGGATTCCTGCAGCTTTTAACATTGTTTTTAACTATATTCACATTTAACCCCTGGATGACTGTTTTTTTAAAGTTAAACAAGTACTACTCACCGGTGTACGAACAATGGACTCACTCACCGGTGGCACATCCAGCTGCGAGAGCTGCGTTGGACTCAGCCAGAGAGTCGCTGATCTGGAACACCAAATATCCACGTTGTTTGTTAAAATCCAAGAAGAGCGGGATGTTGATCTCATTTTGGGCAAAACTCTCACAAGTGCCAACAGTGCCCAACTTGCCGATACGGCTCAGTGCTCCGCCGTGAACGCCTCCCACTCGGCCTCGCCTGATCCTGCTGGTGCTCCCAGGCCAGGTACAAACGATCACAAATGGATCCAACAAGGAGCGAGACCAAAAGCGCCCATTAGTTCTACTCCTGTTAAGCCAAATCCGTGGATTACAGTTGGGCCACGTAAACAACGGGGTAAGCGAGCGTCTTGTTCAAATTCCACAATTGACATCACGCTGGGAAAGTTTAACATCCTGGACCACGAGCAGTTTCCACCACCGACAAAGAAAACCCGCACAGGAAAGCCACAGTTCACCCCAGCACCACGGTCTGACCGCCATGCAGCACGATGCACGGACAACTCTTCACCACCAGTCCTCGGCAACCTACATGAGAGTGAGTGTGATTCGCTGGCCAAATCTCCACCGACCACGGCTCCTCCGCCGCGCGGAGGTTCCGCCTCGTGTGCGCGGGGCTCGCCGGCCCCGCGTCGGCTCGGGGCGTCCTCTGCTCTCTCCCCGCGCGAGCAGGGAGATATCCCCGCTCCAGCGGATGGTCAGCCAGCGCCGCAAAGGCAACCTCACGTCTCCACGGTGCCGTCTGCCTCTACATCCAGGCCGGGACCGTCCGTGCTCGTTCTCGGATCCTCCATGGTCAGACACGTGCGAGTGCGCAAAGGCTACACCTCCTGTCACCCAGGTGCTCTGGTAAAGGACATTAGAGACTCCGCCCCCTCCATCCTACGTCACCACCCCACCGTCAAAACAGTTGTCATTCACGTTGCCACAAACGACCTCAAATATCAGCAGTCAGAGACACTTTTGGATCACTTCAAATCTCTCATCTCCACAATTCAGAGTTTAGACAAACAGTGTATTGTTTCCGGACCCTTTTCACCACCTCGCTTTGGAGATGTAAAATTCAGCCGTCTTAGACAACTCCATATCAGACTCATGAACTTTTGCAGAAACAACCAAATCCCCTATGTGGACAATTTTATTGCATTTTTTAACAGACCTGAACTCTTTAAAAAGGACCGCCTACACCCAAACCTCACCGGATCCCGCCTCCTCTCCACAAACATCGAACTAACGGTACAGTCTGCCTGACACTTTCACCAACCACAAGTCATTCCAGTTATCATTAGCAGAGAGCGGCCATTATTCAAAACTTTCAATAAACCCACAGTTAATTTACAGAACCTCAGACCACTTTCCACAACTCATACACCACAAATTCCTCTACTGACTTTAAATATGGCTGTTTTAAATATTCGCTCTCTGCAAAATAAATCTTTTATTGTTAATGACTTGATTTTAGATAATAATATTGATTGTTTATTTTTAACTGAAACCTGGCTGGGTGCAGATGCACCAGTTGTTCTCACGGAGGCCTCACCGCATGATTTTAACTTTGCATTTTCAACTAGAGATGGCAAAAGGGGAGGTGGCACTGCCTCAATTTGCAGAAACACACTGGCCACCAAACCCGTTTTATTTAATAATTTTAATAGTTTTGAATATCATGCAGTTGTTTTTAAAAACCCACAAATTTTATGCGTAACTATTTATAGACCACCCAAAAAGTGCAGTCTTTTTATCAATGAATTTTCAGAATTTTTATCAGTTTTACACAATTCTTATAATATGATTATCTTAACCGGTGATTTTAACTTGCACATTGATGTTTTAGACCCATTCGCAAATGAATTTTTAAATGTTCTTAACTATATGGATTTTACCCAGCACGTGACACAGCCGACTCACAACAGAGGACACACTTTGGACCTGGTCATCACGCATGGCCTGTCTGCTAGTGTGTCCTCTGTTGTCGACTTGGCTGTGTCAGATCACTTCTGTGTGTTTTTTAATATCACTGGTTTTATTCAGCAGGAGACCTCTGTGAGAACTGTGAGGAAGCGTCATCTTACCCCTGAAGTGGCTGCAAATTTTATTCAAGTTTTAAAAAACACTCCTCAATTATTTTACCTGCCCCCTGTGATTTTATTGTGAATGATTTTAACAGTAGACTTCAACACCCCTTGATCACGTTGCTCCATTAAAATTAAAAAAGGCCCCTCCAAATCAGTGGCCCCTTGGAAAAATGAGGAAATAAAACAACTAAAAAGAAATTGCAGAAGGGCAGAAAGAAAATGGAGAAAAAACAAAATAACAGTGAACTATGAAATTTATAATCAACAACTTAAAACATACAACGCTTCATCAGAAAAAAACGAAATGCATATTTTTCAAAAATAATCTCAGATAATAAAAATAACCACAAATTCTCTTCTCCACCATTGACCACTTATTAACCCTGATTTAACAGCTCCAAACTCCCTCCCACTGATGCTCTTTGTGAGCAGTTTGCAGACCACTTCATGGGAAAGATAAACAAAATCAGATGTGACATTTTATCTACTCGAACTACTGTTTTTAACACATCTGATTGTTTATCTTTACCAGAGGAAACACTGGACAGTTTTGTCCTGGTTAATGCTGAGATGCTTGATAAAGTTTTCTCGTCAGTGAGGCCCACCACTTGTCTTTTAGACCCCGTCCCAACGCAGTTTTTTAAGTCATTTTATGAATTTTTAGAGACGAGCTTTTAACATATGAATTGCTCTCTTCAGACAGGGGTCTTTCCCACTGCTTTTAAAGCTGCAGTGGTCAGGCCCCTGCTGAGAAGAGCAATCTGGATTTTAATGATTTTAACAATTACAGACCGGTATCTAACTTGCCATTTTTAAGCAAAATTTTAGAAAAACTTGTTTTTACTCAGCTTAATTATTTTTTAAACACACACAACATTCTTGAAGAATGTCAGTCTGGTTTTAGGGTAAACCACAGTACCGAGACAGCCTTGACAAAGATTTTAAATGATTTTAGACTAAATTATGATTCTAAACAGGTGACAGTGTTGGTTCTACTGGATCTAAGCGCTGCCTTCGATACAGTAGACCACACTATTCTTTTACACAGACTCAAACACCTGGTCGGCCTCTCTGGTACTGTGCACAAATGGTTTACGTCCTACCTCACAGACAGAACTTTTATGGTAAGTTTAGATACCTGCTCCTCTCAGGTTCATGAAAATCACATGTGGTGTGCCTCAGGGTTCCATTTTAGGTCCTGTACTTTTTAACCTGTACATGCTCCCTCTTGGTGGTGTCATCAGGAGACATGGAATCAACTTCCACAGTTATGCAGATGATACACAGCTTTATATCTCCATGTCTCCTGATGACACCAGGCCAATGGACGCTCTTTTTAACTGCATTTTAGACATCAAATCCTGGATGGCAGAAAACTTTCTCCAGCTTAACCAGGACAAAACTGAGGTTTTAGTCATCGGTCCTGAGGCTCAGAGAGAGAAACTTTTATCCAAATTACAACACAATCTTTTAATCCATCATCACAAGTAAGAAACCTGGGCGTTATTTTTGACTCTGAGCTGACTTTTATCCCACATATTAAAAACATCACAAAAATAGGTTTTTATCATCTTAGAAACATCGCCAGAGTCCGTCCCATTCTCTCTCGGCCAACACAGAGACGCTAATGCATGCTTTTATCACCAGTCGTATAGACTATTGTAATGCCCTGCTCTCTGGTCTTCCCAAAAAGTCTATTTCAGGTTTACAATTACTACAAAATTCAGCAGCACGTGTCCTGACTAAGACCAGGGGGCGGGACCACATTACACCGGTTTTAAAATCGCTGCATTGGCTCCCTGTGTGTTTTAGGATCGATTTTAAAGTTCTTTTATTGGTTTTTAAATGTCTTAATGGTCTTGGGCCTTCTTATCTTTCAGGACTGCTTTTACCTTATGAACCCTCGCGGACCCTGCGCTCCTCCGGCAGCAGGCTCCTAGTCATTCCCAAAGTCAGGACACACACTCACGGCGAGGCGTCTTTCCAGTTTTATGGCCCCCGTCTATGGAACAGTCTGCCGGAGGACCTCAGGGCCGCAGAGAACATTCAGGTTTTTAAGAGCAGGCTCAAGACCCATCTTTTTAGCTTAGCTTTTAAGTAGTATTTATTGTTTTACATGTATTTATTTATTCTCATTAATATATTTATTTATTTATTACTAGTGTTAGATTTGAGTATTTTTAAGCTTTTCTGTTACACTTTAGTTCTTAGTTTGCCTGTACTTTTTATTTATTTGAATTTCTTAATCACTTTTAGGGTCTCCAGTGTTTCCTCTGAGGAGCCTCTGCACCAGGAGCTGTGGTCGGCTGTGGCTGCTGGACTCTGGCTCATGGGCCCTGGAGGTTTGGTCTTGACCTTATCTCCTCTCTGGCTCTGGGCTGGTGCCCTGCGGCTGCAGGTGGCACTGCTCCTGGTGCAGACAGCTCCTCTGATGATGCTGCCTTTGGTCCATCTGTACCCAGCCTATGTATGTATGTGAAAGGAGCTGTGTTTCATTGTTTGCGTAAGGGTGTATGTGTTTGTGTGTGTGTGCGGGTGAGTGTGTGTGTGGGGTGGGGTGGGGGGCATGTGGGGGGTGCTTGTTATATGGGGGTTGACTGGCGGGGACGGGTGGAGGGTGGGGGGCATGTGGATTGTTTTTAATTAAATGTAAAGCACTTTGTGTTACATGCATGTATGAAAGCGCTTTATAAATAAAGTTTGATTTGATTTGATTTGATTTGATAACAATCCCTGAAGCAGCAGATTGTGGGAATGTAGATGGATGTGATTGTAATGAAGAGCAGCTGGAGCCTAAAGCAGAGCAGGACTGCAGCCAAGGCTTATGTCACATCCACACATGACCCAGAGAAATGTGTGGATGAAGCAAAAAGAAACCGTCCTCTTTAGGCCCAGTTTCCACTGAGCGTGTGTTAAAACATGTTTGTGTCTGTGCAGGATCCGTAAAGTGTGGCAGAAGAGGAAGTGTGGTGTGAAGTTTGGCTGTCTGACCATTTCCCACAGCACGGTGAGAACAAAGAGAAGAAACACACACTATCTGCTTCTGATGTTAACCCTTTAGACTCGCACTATATATGACTTGCAACATACGGGCATTTTTGCTGCTCCACAAAAGTACCCGCCCATTTTGGGTGAAAACATTCCATTCAAGTCAATGGCGGTAGATACAAATATTCAGCTTTTCTCTCCTTTTTGGCCAAATAAATTGAAAACTAGCCACTGGAGCCATAGAAAAACAGCCGTACGTTTGTAAGGATGTGTGAGACTAAAGCCAACAGTCGAAAAAGAAAGTGTTTTGTTAAAATACATCTGCTGATTAGAGCTGCTTCTCTGCCTCGGCTAAACGGCTCCACACACTGGCCTCTTTAGAAGTAACGTTAACTCATTTATTCGAATTAGTTTAGTCATTTTATAACAAATAAATGATGTAAATATTTGACCAGACTCTGTGTGTTTGATGTGGATTATAATAATGCCCATTATTGTAAGTAACTTGCTAACTGTAGCTTGAGCCCACGGGTATGTACACTAGTTTTTTCCTTATGTGTGGACCACAAATGTCCACATTGCAGTAAAGACAAGACATCAGACATTTTAATTTAACTTAACAAAATCCAACACAATAAATTAGCGACATGAATAAAACAAACAAGCACAATCTTAGCTACAGTTAAAAGAATGTTAGCATAGCACAAAAAAGACCAATCATTTTGTGGATTAATATATATTATTTATTTATATTTTGATTGTCAGCTCATTTCTCATAAAACGTGAGCATCCACGGGTGTTTTAATACGAAAATACACACGTCTGATACAAGCACTTATGATTAGCATTGGGTCTATTGGGTCAGTTTAAAACGTTTACCGTTCTGTCTGTGAAGTGTCTAAAGTCAAACCGCTGATCCTTTGCCTTCCGTTTGTCTTTTACTACATGATACAAAACACTAAATGTAGTTTTCAGACGTGTATCTGAAGTTTACAATCGATCATCTCCCATTCATTTTAATGTAGGCGGGCTGTGCTTTCACCTAAACGGGGCGGCACAGGAAGTGACGTATGTTGCAAGTCATCTATAGAACAGACTACTGTTTAACCCTTTAGACTCTCACCATAGACCAGACTACTGTTTAACCCTTTAGACTCTCACCGCAGTAGTCTGAACAGGCCTTACTCCTGAGTAGACACACAGACTGCATGTTTTCTGCTCAGAGCTGTATAGACTTATAAAAGGTTAGTCTGTCTAGACTCTTGTTTCCCTTCTGACTCCACTGTGCTGAACTTTAGTTTCACTTTCATGCTGTGTATTCCTTATGTTTCCACATGTTCTCATTTCTGAATAGCTGTTTTACATTAAAGTAATAAGCACTGTTGTGTTTCAGATAAACCGACCTCCAGCCAAGTTAAACCTGCTGACCTGTCAGGTGCGCCCCAACCCTGACGACAGGAGAACCTTCGACCTGGTCACACGTATGTTCTGTCACACACACACGCTTTCTGATTTTTGTCTGTTTTCTCAAATAACTTTTTTTTTTTTTTTTTGTATTTGAATTTAGTTGAATTTTCAGTATTTCTGTAAAGCACTTTTTTCCCCGTAGGTTTCACATGATTGTTGATTTTGCAAATAAGGACTTAGATTGGGTAGCTAACTTTTTAGATGTAGATTAGTACACGATGTGCTTTCCACTAAAAAGTATGTCGTAAATACAGCACTTTGGGGCAAAAATTAGATCTCTGAGTACTGCCTGAACTGAATAATAAAGAATTTTAGTTGTAATCAGGAGCTGAATGCTGAGCTCTGATTGGCTGAGCTGGGGGTGGTCACTCCAGTTTCACTTTGTTGTTTGTAAAAAGAAGTTTATAAGCCAGAAATACAACCAAAATAAATACATGTTGAAATTAACTATGTGTTGAAGGATTTATGAGAGGAAGTTGTCAAATATAAAACCTAAATCGTGTTTGCAGTGTGAAATTAGCTACCACACCTTTAATAAAACATTGAAACAGTCACTGGTCAGTTATAGTGAAGATACAGTATTTTTCTTTCTCTGAACTCTGACCTTCATCGCTCCCACAGATAATCGCACGTACCACTTCCAGGCGGAGGATGAGCAGGAGTGTCTGATGTAAGTAACTCCACCACACTAATCCAACTGCATTTGTATTTACTCCCTTCTCTCAACACTCTTATGTGACATTCGTGTTTGTGTCTGTGAGATTATCGTCCCGTTTTTGAGCCCTGTGTCACATGTTCCAACAAATGTCAGTTTTACACAACCAGTTTGACATCATTTTGATACTCAGTTGCAGTTGTATATGTTGAAATATATTGTTTCTGTTATGAAACACTGTCTCTCAGATTCGATATAGATTGAGCCATGAGCCTTTTCACTGTTTTATTATTTCCAAACCCTATCTGGGTGTGTCCAGCTCTAAGTTAAAAAATCTGGTCATCCTATCCTGGTCCAGCTGCTCCAGGGCGAGGCAGCACACACATGTCTTTAGAGTTTGCCCTGTGGTGTCCCAGAGCAGGCTTCAGCTGTAGAAGGGGACGCAAAGGATTATGGGAGAAATCTGTTTTGGAAACACACAGATAAACACCTGAGCTTTTTCCTACACCAGCCAAAGTCTACTGAGTGAAAGTTTCACACATTATATTTTCTACTTTACCCTGAGCGCTCCACACAGCCAAGAATCTCTTTTATTTATTCCTTTTTTACATCTGAGAAAAGAACCGATGTGCCAAACAAGGTGGACATTCCTGTGGTCACGTGACAATAGGATTCAATCACCCTGTAGAATGTGGTGATTTAATAGCATTGTACTTTCTCATGAAATTAAAGGCATTTCACACAATTCCATTCTTTGTGACTACAGACCACAACAGATTTAAACAAGATTCATTTTAGCTGCAAACTTGACTCTGTCTGGAGAATGTGTCACGTGTTGTAGAATAAATGGAAGTAACATGAAAGGCAAAAGTTCCAACGCAGGAGGGGTTTGTTTTTATCAGCACAGGACCCAGGACCCGGAGACATGAACCCAAACACCAGGATGGTATGGTGTCCAGTCCAGTCTGAGGAAGCGTCTGCAAGTGGGAGTTGTGCCTGACTAACGACATAGGCCAAGATAACATGAGCTGGGCTGGCAGTGTGTAACACAGGGAGAAATGATAATGATTCTTCTCCTACAATGGAACCTGTTGCAGTGTCCTTTTATTGTGGCCAGCCTAAGGTGCACAGTCTGCGGTGTCTATGTGTGTCTATGCACCATGTACTAAACTGTTCTACAAACTTAAGCATTTCACACCACATACAAAAGTATTTGGTTTTCCAGGAAGCACCAGATTTAAGCTTGGATTTTATGAGGTCTAATTTTCAGCTATTCATGCTCTAAACTAAGGCTAAGCCAGTTCTAAAATGAAAATACATTTCATACATTAGTTTGTAATAAAAGACAAAAAGGACAACAGTCATATTGACAGAGCAGAGAGATTCAGACACCACCAGATGGAGCACTTGTGTCACTGATGATACATGTACCACAGTTTAAGAAACACTGCTATCAAGGAATTGTTAAAACCCAAGAACAGTCTCACTATTTCCCCAACATCAGCTTTCCTCAGACTTCTGAAACTCTATATGATTGAGTAAATAAGTATCAGGAGTAGAGTGTTTTCCAAACTATCATGACATACTGTTTAATCAGGATGCTGTCCCTGGGCCCTTGCAGTTATTAGACAACGTAATAAAACTAAAGATGAATGAATCATCTCTAAGTGACTAAATGTTGTCTGTGCAGCTGGATGTGGGTGCTGCAGAACAGTAAGGAGGAGGCTCTGAACACAGCTCTGGGAGGAGAACAGCTCCAGGGAGGAGGTCTACAAGACCTATCCCGCTCAATCATCAGCGAACTCAGACACATGCCCGGGAACGACGCCTGTGCCGACTGTGGAGCTCCAGGTCAGAACACTTTTGACTTTGTTTAATGTGATTGTCCTTGTCATAGTATTACAGCAGTTAGTTAAAAATTGAAAAGTGTATGTAATTACATATACAGTATGTCTCCAAAAATAAAATATCAGGAAAAAGTTTGTTTTTGTAAATTGATTCTGAAAGTCAAACCAGTGTTTAGTTTAGATTTATGACACATGATGAGGGGAAAATTATGCTTTTACTTTTTGACATTTTGATTATTCTGGCTTAAGATAGGAAAAAAAATCTGTCTCAAAAAATGTGAATATACCACAAGATTATTACAAACACGGATATTTTAACAGGGAATGTTAGATTTCTAAAAGGTTTGCTCATTTCTATGCATTAGTACTTGAATGCTGGTCCTTTTGCATGAGTTACTGCATCAGTGTGGTGAGTCTGGAGGAGATCAGTCTGCTCAGCGTTTGGTCCCTGTATGAACACATGAAATCTGCATCTTCATAAGCTGAAACCTGTAAAGTTCTGGTGTCACTGAAGATGTGGTGAAGTCCAAACATCTACATACTGTATGTTTCCTGAGCCTTTAAATACTTTAGAATCCATCTCATCTGCTGCTGTTGGTCCACAGAGTTTTTGTCAAATTACATTCTGTCTGCTCACAGGCTTTGTGAAGATGCTGATTTCTTGTTTCAGCAGGACTTAGCTCCTCCCCACACAAGCAAAGAGACCAAAAGCTGCTTCACTGGCCAGTGTTACGGTGTGTGTTTGGTCTGCAAACTCACCTGAGCTGAACTTTATGGAGAATGTATAAATCTTGCACAGAGAAAGATGAAAGACACTAAACCTAATGCTGCAGATGAGCTGAAGGCCTCTGGGCCTCACCACACTGATGCAGTAACTCATGCAAAAGGACACACAACCAAATATTGAAGCATAGAAATTAAGAAACTTGATGGTGGGTGTCACTACGTCACAGGACAGTAGTGTCTGATGGTGGGCGTCACTACGTCACAGGACAGTAGTGTCTGATGGTGAGCGTCACTACGTCACAGGACAGTAGTGTCTGATGGTGGGCGTCACTACGTCACAGGACAGTAGTGTCTGATGGTGGGCGTCACTACGTCACAGGACAGTAGTGTCTGATGGTGAGCGTCACTACGTCACAGGACAGTAGTGTCTGATGGTGAGCGTCACTACGTCACAGGACAGTAGTGTCTGATGGTGAGCGTCACTACGTCACAGGACAGTAGTGTCTGATGGTGGGCGTCACTACGTCACAGGACAGTAGTGTCTGATGGTGAGCGTCACTACGTCACAGGACAGTAGTGTCTGATGGTGGGCGTCACTACGTCACAGGACAGTAGTGTCTGATGGTGGGCGTCATTACGTTACAGGACAGTAGTGTCTGATGGTGGGCGTCACTACGTCACAGGACAGTAGTGTCTGATGTTGGGCGTCACTACGTCACAGCGCTCAAAAATGTGCTTGTTCAAGCGTCTTGCAAATTCTCCTGGACGTCTCAAAGCGAGTTTACATTGACTTAACTTGTAAACGCTCCAACACTGTCCGATCAGAACGCAGCATTAGGTTTGGTTTCTTTTGAAGACTTATCTTAAGTGTAAAAAAAGTGTAAGAGTAAGCTACTCTTGCACTTTTTAAAAAGTTTTAAAATGTAATTAGTTGCAATACTTAAGTACTCCCCAGGAAATGTACTTATTTTGTGATTCCTTTGTCTATAATATTGCACACATTAGTAAAATGTGTGGCTTTATCTTGTATTAGTTACATTTAAACAGAGATAAATAATGTCGAGGTTAAAGAGACTCAAAAGAAATGAGGGTTATTCCTGTTCCAGCGACTAATCTGTCTCTGAGCTGTTTTATCTGACACAAAAGTAGTGATGGATTAGTTTTTTTAACTGAAAAGTATTTGTGTATTTTGTTAGTAACTGTCTGTAACTGAATACACCATTCCTGTGTCTGCCCGTCTCTGTCCTGCTACAGAACCCACTTGGCTGTCCACTAACCTGGGCATCCTGACGTGTATCGAGTGCTCTGGGATCCACAGAGAGCTGGGCGTTCATTACTCCAGGATCCAGTCTCTCACACTAGACTTCCTCAGCACGTCAGAGCTGCTGGTACGGCCCGGTCACTTATTCATCTGAGTTTTTTTTTTTTTTTTTTTTTTTTTTTTTTTTTTTTTTTTTTTTAATAATAATAATATTAACAGACAACAACAACAAAAAATAACATAGCATAAACTAAAAGCAACCAAATCTACAGGTTTAAGACAACAGAGAACAGAAAACAGGGCTTATGTATGTGAATATTTATGAAAGATAAACTTTACTTTATGAGAGAGATGTTGGAGACAGCAGGACACTTTCTTTAATAACAGACATATATGGAGACCACTGTTTGAAAAAGATTGATGTATTCCCATGTATAGAAGACTTTATCTTTTCTAGTTTAAGAAAAAATAATAAGTCATGTACCCATTGCACAAAGGTTGGTGGCATAGGGTCTTTCCATTTAAACAGAATCTGCCGACGGGCTAAAAGGGTGGCAAAGGCGATTGAGTCGGATTCTGTTTTGGACATTGTCAAGGTTGAGGAAGTTCCAAAAATAGCCAGGAGAGGGCATGGTTGAACAGTTTTGGCTAAAGCACGACTAATTAGTGCAAAGATTTGGTTCCAAAATGGTTTGAGCTTTAAACATGACCAAAACATGTGTACATGATTGGCAGGAGCAGTGCCACACCTATTACAGTTTGGGTTTATGTTGGGAAAAGTCTTGGCTAACTTCTGGGGAGTCCAGAAACAGCGATGTAGGATTTTACACTGCATGAAAGACTGCTTTGCACAGACCGACGATGTATGGACTCTGTTTAACATGGAAAGCCACTGTTCTTCAGTAAATATTACATTTAGTTCGGTTTCCCATTCACCTTTTAATTTTGATAGTGTTAATGTTTGATTGTGTATCATCTTGTTGTATATAGATGATATTATTCCCTTAAATGTTGGAGGGCGATCTAGTATAGAGTCAAAAGTATTACTTGTGGCTTGTTAGGAAAATGTGGAATATTTTTAGATATAAAATCACGTAGTTGTAAGTAGCGAAAAAAATCTTTATTTGGTATGTTAAATTTTGCGCGGAAGTGGGTAAATGAAATAAATGATCCGTTTTCATAAAGATCAGCGAGCGTTTTTATGCCTTTACTATCCCAGTCGACGAATGTTTTATCAGATAACGAAGGTGTAAATAGATGATTAGATTTAATTGGAGTTTTTAAAGATATTGATGTCCATCTGAAATGGTGTTTAAATTGATCCCAAATTTTAAGCGTACATTTAACAAGAATATTTTTTGTATATTCATTGGAGGGGGTGTATTAGCAAAGACAAGAGCTGACAGAGATGTGGGCTACAAGATCTTGCTTCCAACTGTAACCACGAAGGTGCATCAGCTCCTGGGTGTCATAAAGCCAATGGACAATGGTCTAATGTTTGCTGCCCAGTAGTACAGCAGAAAATTTGGAGCAGCCATTCCTCCCTTGTTTTTAGGTTGTTGGAGGGTGGCCATGATATACGAGGTGGCTTGCCACCCCAGACGAATGTTGTTATGAGGCTATTTAATTTAGTGAAGAACGACTTTGGGATAAAAATAGGTAAGCATTGAAAGAGATATGTAAATTTAGGTAGAATATTCATTTGCACAAAGTTTATGCGTCCTGCTATTGATAAAGGAGAGAGGACCAGACTTCAATTAGATTTTGTTTTTTTCCAATAGTGGCTGTAAATTGGCTGAGAAAAGATCTGAGTATTTCTAGTAACAGTGATTCCCAAGTACACAAACTGGTTTGTGGTCTTGAAGGGAGAGAGCTAAGAGGATAATTGCGTGCTGCCAAATTTACAGGAAATAACTCACTTTTTTCAAGGTTCAGTTTATAACCAGAGAATCGTTGAAATTTGTGTAGAATGTTAAATACCTGTGGCAGACTGGTCTCGGGGCTAGAGATGAATAAAAGTAGGTCGTCAGCATAAAGAGAGACGCGTTGTTCTTGACCCTCTCTGTGATTCCCTTGATGTCAGGATTGTGCCGAAGAGCTAAGGAAAGTGGTTCGATGGCTAAAGCGAACAGAAGTGCAGACAGAGGACAACCCTGCTTTGTTCCCCTGTGTACTGTAAATTGTTTGGAGATGTTATTGTTAGTCCGAACTGACGAAACTGGAGATGTATATAATAATTTGATCCACTGTATAAATTTTTCTCCAAACCCAAATTTTTGGAGAGTGTAAAATAAGTACTCCCATTCTACTCGGTCAAAAGCTTTTTCGGCGTCCATGGCTATGACCAATTCAGGGATGTCAGGATTATGACCATTATAAATAATATTGAACAAGCGTCTTAAATTAAAAAAAGAGAATCTGTTCTTAATAAAACCAGTCTGATCAGAAGAAATAAGATCAGGCATGACTGTTTCTAGACGAGTAGCAAGGATTTTTGCCATTATTTTAACATCAACATTTAAAAGTGAAATAGGACGGTACGATGTACAATGTTGAGGGTTTTTATTTTTTTAAGTATTAAAGATATTTGGGCTTCACGTAGTGTAGGGGTAATATACTTTTTGAATAAGAGTCATTGTACATATGTAGAAGGAGGGGTGCCAACTCGTCTGCAAACTTTTTATAAAATTCAGTACAGAATCCATCTTTACCTGGACTTTTGCCGCTTTGCATGTTAAAGATGGCTTCTTTAACCTCTTTAATAGTGATTGGGCTTTCCAGCTTGTTAACTTTGCTACTATGAATTTGGGGAACATTAAGGCTACTGAAAAAAGTGTGCAATTCTACAATATTATAGTTAGATTCTGAAGTATACAAAGTTGTGTAAAATGATAGAAATGCGTTATTAATTTCAATAGGATCAGAGGTAAGTGTATCACCCACCTGAATTTCATGTATGATTTTAGATGCCATGGACTTTCTTAACTGCTGTGCCAAAAGCCGACTTGGTTTGTCTCCAAATTCGTAGTAGGCGTGTCTGGACCTCAACAGCATGTCTTCAGCTTGGGCTGTGGAGTGATTGTCAAACTCGGATTGAAGGAGAAGTCTTTGTTTATATAAATCATTAGTGGGAGTAATAGAATATAAATGGTCTATCTCTGAAATCTTATCTGTAATATTTTTAAGAGATGACAGATGCGTTTTTCTTTTGTAAGAAACATATGAAATAATTTGCCCTCTTAGATAGCACTTCAGAGATTCCCATAGTACACTATAACATATGTCAGGAGTATTATTGCAATAAATGAAAAACTCTATTTGTTTTTTGACGAACGCAGAAAAATCTAAGTCAGATAAATATTTTCTATTCATTTTCCATGGAGGGATAGGATTTGAATTTGGGCGGAGCATATCCAAGGTAAGGGGTGAGTGATCTGATATAACTCTGGCGTGATAGGAGCAATTTTGGATTATAGATAATAAATTATTGTCAACTAGGAAATAATCAATCCTTGAAAATGTACGGTGACAAAGGAGAAAAAAGAATATTCTCTTTTGTTAGAGTTAGTCTTGCGCCAAATGTCTAACACACCATAATCACGAATGAAAGAGTTAATTACTGATGTGGATTTGTGACCATATTGTTTAGAGGAAGATCTGTCAAGAGTATCATTTAAACAACAGTTAAAGTCTCCACCAATAATGAGATGATGTGATTCCAAATTTGGAATAGCAGAGAAAAAGTGTGTAAAGAAACTGTCATCATCCGTGTTAGGGCATATACATTTGCTAAAGTTAGAGGAACATTATTAATTAAGCCCGAGATGATAATATAGCGTCCATTGTGATCTGTAACTACTTTATCACATTTGAATGAGACAGAGTGGTGAATAAGAATGGCTACTCCACGTGCATTGTTGGTAAATGAAGAATGATATAATTGTGACACCCAACCTTTGTGCATTTTATTAACATTTAAATCACTTAAGTGAGTTTCTTGGATAAATGCTATTTTAACATTGAGATCTTTGAGGTGAGAAAGGACCTGATTGATTTTAGTTAGTTTTCCTAAACCTCTAACATTCCAGGTGGCAAATTTAACTCCTGTGCCTGCGATGATCTTAGAATTCATTTAATGTGAAAGAAAAAAAGAAATGTGAAGGAAGGAAAAAAAAGAATAAAATTCCCTGTAGATGAAGAGAAAAGAGAAAATGAAGAAAGAAAGAAAAATAAGAAGAAGAAGAGGAGAAAAACAAAACAAAACAAAAAAAAAAAAAAATCCCCACCCTCCCAAACCAAAAAAACCCACAGCATCCTTGCAAGGGCAGATCTGAGTTTTCTTATAGCGATCATAATCAGTTCTAGGTCTGTCTGAAGTTCAATCAACACCATTTTGTAGACTAGTACAGAATCGTGGCTCCTTGGGGCACAGGCAGTTGTAGTAGACACCCTGGTCCATAGGTGGCAGTGTATAGCTGTTCGTAGCCTGCGTGCGCTCTTTGACAGACGTGAAGAAGCAGAGTTGAGGAAGAAAAAAAAGTAAACAAAAATCAGCTGGATGCAGTCGTAGGGAGTGTGGTAATGGGATGAAACCACACAAAAAGGGGAGAAAACACAGAGATAATCCAGCGAGAATAATTCCAGTAGAAGTAATATATCCATTTCTCCGATTGTTAGCCACTAATTGTGGCGCCGTTTAGTTTTGCATTGGAGAGTTGATTGGAGACGTAAAGAACGCAGATTCCGCAGCTTTGTGACAGGTGAACCGCTGGGATTTACCATCAACCATACACTCAAAGTGCATGGATAACGGAGCGAGTATTTCATGTAAGATCACGAAGCTTGCGTTTGACTGCGTCAAAACTTCGTCGCTTCCTCGTAAGTTCAGCGCTGAAGTCTGGGAATATGTGGATTTGTTTATCCTTAAACATCAGCTTTTTGTCTTTTGCCAAACGAAGGATCTTAACTTTGTCCTGGAAGTTGAGCAGTTTGATGAGCATGGGCCTTGGCTTGCTTCCATCTCCGCGAGCTCCAGCGAAGCCGCTTTGCGGGGTGGTAGTGGGGGAGCGGTGAGCCCTTTCGATGGTCGGAGGGAAGGAAAGTTTTCTCGTCCGAGGAGTTGTGGGATCAGCTGGGTCATGAATCCGAGGACATCGCGACCCTCTGCTGCCTCTGGAATACCGATGAAGCGTAGGTTGGATGCACGGCTCCGGTTTTCCAGGTCGTCCACTTTCTCTAAAAGGTAAACATTTTGTTTCTCCAATTTTTCAATTTTGACTTGGAGCTCGTGCACATTATCTTCGGTTTTTCCAACTCTCTGCTCTAAAAGGCCGACATGCTCACCCATAGTATCCAATGACTGCTTGATTGCACTGAGTTGAGATTGAATGGGATCAACTTTTTCGTCCAGACGGGAAAACATTTCCGTCTTCACTTGTATTAGGCTATCCAACACAGTTTGCAGTGACAAATTTTGGCTTGGGTCTTGAGCCATTGTTGAGATGTATAACTGAAGACAGTCCTTGTGTCAAAAGGTGTAGTGATAGGAGATATATTAACTTATATCAGACAGACCCGTTCTGCGGTGTGCTCTCACGCTGCGGCCATCTTGAGTCATCTGAGTTTTAAGTCCTGAACACATTGACCAAGTCTGTAAAAATGTCTGTAAAGTTTCTTCTCTCAAATTTTCTCTTTTTTAATTCTCCAACTGCTTTACTTAAATCAAGTAACGGATTCATAACAACACTGTAACTCTGTAGTCTGGTTGAGCTTCCCTTCATAATTGAACAAAATTATTTATTACGGGTCATTCTCCGGTCATATTGTTTTGTTTTTTCCCCACATTTAAAAAGCTAAACATGGCTCGATCACTATATATTGATGAAAAGAGACTCCACTGTTTCATAAGAAATAAATTGTGTGGATGTGATAATTGACGAATGAAACAAGCTCAGGTCATTCATCATAAAACAAACTTGAAACAAATGAATTAGTTATTTCATGAATCAAAATGTATCGATTGCTATTTCAGGAACAAACTTTTAAAAAACAGAAAATGAACATACATCCATGTCCCTATGCAACACTTTTGTTTTTGCTCCCAGTATTTCTGAAATGAACTCAAAGATCTAATACAGTTTCTACATCCACAAATAAATAATTTCTTACAAATATTGGTCACAAATGTGTCTAGATCTGTGATAGTGAGCACTTCTTTGCTGACAGTCCATCCCACTGTCTCACAGGTGTGTCACATCAAGATGCTGACTAGACTCATGATTAATGCTGGCACAATAAAAGAAAACTTTTAAACATACACTTTTTTATTGGATGGGCTCTGGTGTGAGCACTAGTGTACTCATGCAGTGCAACACTTCTCCTTCACACACAGTGGACCCGGTTGTGGGTTATGGGCTGTGGAATGTTGGTCCACATCTCTTTAACTGTTATCTGAAGTTGCTGGATATTTTCAGAACTGGAACACGCTGTGGTATACGCTGATCCAGAGCATCCCAAACATGCTCGATGGGGGAGGATGCTGACGTACAAGAACTGTGTACAGATCATTATACATTATCATACCAGCAGACTCACCGGACATGTGACCTACAGAGTATGTTTGGGATGCTCTGGTTCGGTGTGCACGAAGGAGATGTGGTGCACTGTCCTTTAATTGTGTTCAGTCTGAGACACACCTGTGCAGTAATCCTGCTGTTTAACCCATAAGAACCCGGACCCCTAAATCCTTGAAGGAAAATTATACGGGGCACAACACAGACTAAATGGAGCCCAAATAAGACATTTCTGACATTTTTTAGAATTTCACTCCCTAGTGTCAGAAATATGCAATGTTTCATATATGTCACACTGGGCCTTAATGGAGTCAAATGTGATAAAATATTATAATGGTATTTTTTATTGAAAAAGTATTCTTCCAAAATACTGCCCTCATTTATCAAAAATATATTTATTTCCCTCTCTGCAGCTTCCAGTGGATTTGTAAAGAGTAAAAGTTGCCATCATTTGAAAACAAACCAGCTACAAAGTTATTTCCTACAAACGTACAAGTAGATCACACAATTGTGTCATGTTTATTTATTTTATTTATTTATTTATGGAATGCCCCTTGAGATGTGCCATCTCGTTTTTGAGGGGGTCCAAAACATAAAACATATGTAACAGTACATAATAATCAGTACAATTGTTATACAGAAAACAATATTTACAAAAACAAACAAAACAAGACAAGACACACTTGCTCACTCACACCTCTCCACACTCCTGCAAATGTAAATGCACAGAAACACAGAAATTGCACCAATACACAAGGTATTGACATCCATAGAGATAACAGTAGAACAGCATTACAAGTTACATCAATACCAACATAGTTGGTAAGTAATGAAGTAAGTTCATATTAACCATACTACCATTATTACAATGGTATTAAAGAATACATAAAATAATGATAATAAAATAATAACAAAGTAAATTAAAAACAATAACAGAAATAAAAATAAATAAATAAACAAATACCACAAAAAGGAGTGTATTATTCAGAATATTGTAATAGTACTAGAAACAGTGACAAGAAGTTTTAGATGAAGAGATAAAGATGACTTAAATAACCAAAAGATGTAATGGATCTTAAGTGTGTGGGTAACTTGTTCCAGTCTGTTGTTTGCATTTCTTCCAAAAATTATTGTTACCAATGTATTTTTCTGCAGATTTCTTTATCTAACCATAAAACAGGTTTAAAATACCAGAAATGTAAGAATAACCTCTTTACTGACATTATGTTGAATATAGAATATGTGGTAATTTTGAATATAATGATGTATCAGATAATTGTGGGAGCAGAACTCCTGCAGCTCAGCCTCAGGTTTCACCCAGTGACATCACAGTGTGAGTCAGAAACATGATGTGACACATAGAGGTGGATGTATTATCTCAGCAAACAAGTGCTCACTATCACAGATTTAGACAGATTTAGGGACAATATTTGAATAATATTTTGTAGCATAGAAACTGTTTTAGATCTTTAAAGGAGAAGGCCCTCCCCTTTACTAAATGAGTTTTGTGGCCACGCATGCTCCCTCAGAGTAAAGTCACACATCTTATCTAGAAAAACTTGCTTATATGCAAAAGTGTGGCATTGATTTTTTTTTTTCTTCAATGTATTATCCTGGAAGTCCAAATAGAGACAAAACGTTTTTATAAAAACATTGCACTTGTCATGAGTTGTCTAAAATATATTTCTGAGGTGATTAGACCAATTCAACTTTGGCAGTTCACAAATAAACTGCATTTGAACACATCAGTCATGTGAACAGAACCGACGGGGCTAAAGACTCATGCGTGTGTTTACAGCTGGCCGTCAGCATCGGCAACACACGCTTCAATGACATCATGGAGCGGGGCTTCCAACGACCTGGTCAAACCTTTGCCAAACAGCGACATGTGAGACACTTCTCATTTTTAAACCTTAACACACCTTTAGCACAGTATGTTCAAGTCTTTTGTGTCTTTGTGCCGACTGCAGGAATGCCAGAAAAGAGTAACATCGTGTCGAAGTACGCAGATCGGCGGTACGTGGTGAAGAGGGACGAGTCCATCCCAGCAGACTGTACGAGGCTGTCCGGACCAGAGACATCAGCGCACTGCTGCAGCTGTACGCAGAGGGAGAGGACCTGGTCAGACCTGTGGCTGTCCCGGACACATCGGTCAGTCCTCACACAGTCACATCACACAGATCACTCACACTACTGCAGCTGTACGCAGAGGGAGAGGACCTGGTCAGACCTGTGGCTGTCCCGGACACATCGGTCAGTCCTCACACAGTCACATCACACAGATCACTCACACTACTGCAGCTGTACGCAGAGGGAGAGGACCTGGTCAGACCTGTGGCTGTCCCGGACACATCGGTCAGTCCTCACACAGTCACATCACACAGATCACTCACACTACTGCAGCTGTACGCAGAGGGAGAGGACCTGGTCAGACCTGTGGCTGTTCCGGACACATCGGTCAGTCCTCACACAGTCACATCACACAGATCACTCACACTACTGCAGCTGTACGCAGAGGGAGAGGACCTGGTCAGACCTGTGGCTGTCCCGGACACATCGGTCAGTCCTCACACAGTCACATCACACAGATCACTCACACTACTGCAGCTGTACGCAGAGGGAGAGGACCTGGTCAGACCTGTGCTAAAGACACACAGATAAATGTGGAGTCATTCAGTATTCTTGACATTGAAAGCCTTTATTAAGCATCACACAGAATGATTAACAATATGTTTCTTCAGTCTATTCGTTCTTACATACCTCATCCCTCCTTTAAAACTGTGTAAACCCTAAATAGGACTTTGTTCAGATCTGTTGCAGCTGTGGATACAATGGCATAGTCACATCATTGTCCTACTGTATGCGTCGAACTCAAACTTAGCAGCACAAAAGACTCATATTAGTAACTTTGTGTCGTAAAAATTAGACCCAGACACTCCCACCATGTGTAGAAAAGTTAGTCTTTATTTAACAATGTGTATCAGCATAGTTTGTCAACTTTTGTCTGATTTTGATATGATTTTACCATTTCATGTTTCCAAATGACACCTGTTCTACGTTGGGCTTACTTGTACCCACGCAGCTCTTCTCTTTCATGTTTTTTGTAATACGGCTCATATTAGTGTTGGTGATGTTTCAGAAGCTGAGAGAGACGGCTTTACACCAGGCTGTGCGTCTGGAGGAAAAGAGCTCTTTGGCCTTGGTGGACTTTCTCTGTCAGAACAGGTCAGGATCTCCGCTGGGTTTGGACCGGGCTGGGACACAGCAGGGCTTTAATGTGTGTGTGTGTGTGTTGTACAGTAACTGTGTGGAGAAGAGGACCAGTGAGGGGAACACAGCTCTACACTACAGCGTCTTGCATCACAAACCAGAGTCACTCAAGCTACTGCTGAAGGCCAAGGCTGCTCTGCACACAGGTACAAACACAACACTATTCATCTGATTTAACATTGTTTAAGGAATGAGAGAAATGAAACTACAGGAAGCAGCGCAGAGTAAAAAAATCATGAAAAATCCTCCAGCTAAGACAGTCTTAACCAGGCCTGAGGGCCAAGTGAGGCCGGTGTACACTGACTGGAAGGCGGGTTCGGTTTAGGACACGTGCCTGTCCAAGGTCAGAATGAATTCTCCTGGCCCTCATACTTCCTGAAGATTTAGTCCAAAGTAATGCATTTTACTCTAAGTTTGAAAATGTTCCCCTTTAAGGCCATTACCATTGTAGTTTAGTGAGTGTATATGACCAACTAGTCTGATTGGCTGCAAAAATCGACTTTATTTTTTGGTCAATATAAAGTTTTGTCAACTCTGCAAAATGCTCTGGTTTTCTTCCTACTTTAAAGGGGCACTGTGTAAGAAAAACAAAGTGATTTCCACTTTTGAACACCAGAGGGAGCCTTTCACATGCATTTTGCCTATTAAGCATGCTGCCATCTAGCGTCAATGATCCACATTCCGGCCCGTAATAAAACATTTCAAATACCTATAAATGTATCACAATTGATGTGGATTGGTTAACAGTGCTCTCTTAAGTATTCATGTTGTAAAGAATAAATATGATTTAAATGTTTGTGGACTATATGTGATCATTAAAATTCCTCTCAATCTTACACAGTACAGCCCCTTTAATATTTGTAAATTCCAGTGCAAAAATGATTATCACTGTCGCAAATCTCAATTGAATTATAACCTTTGCCAATAAATAAAAACATTTTTAGTTTAGTTTTTTTTTTATGGCCCTGATTGGCCCTCTATAGTCTGTGTTTCAAATTGTGGCCCTTGACAAAGGTTGGAACACTCCTGGTCTTAACTAAGAACTGGTGATGTTTGGTGGAGCTTGATGATCCAGCAACACTGGACTCACTACATCCAGTACATACTCCAGTCCAGCACACGGAGGCTTTTCGTTTCTTGAAGTGTTCTGTGTTTATTTATGTGGTCAGTGATGGCCTAAGTTCCAAAGTTAACATGGCTGGTTGGTAAAACATGGTTATATTTAAGATTTCACCAAACATTTTAGTTTTCACTCAATTTGGCTACTTGATTTTTTTTGTCCAGTAAATATAATATTTACCACAAGTACTATAACCTTAAATTGAGTCAATTTTGAAAAAATATGATGATCTGTCATATTGGGTTTGAAATAAAAAGTTCACGCTGCCATAGACCCCTGTAAAGTACTTAGATCCTTTGTAGAAAAATGGTGCTTGCATCACAGCTGAATCTTGTCTTTCACAGTGAACTCAGCAGGTGAAACTGCTCTGGACATGGCCCGGAGGCTTCAGCACACACAGTGCATTGAACTGGTGAGAACTTTGCTTTTTTTTCCCACAATACAGTGCAAAGTCCACATGAGTGCATTCACATAGCCGTATCTCACAGACCAGGCACCGGAAACCCATTCTGATTTCATTTGCAAACCTGCTACTTTAGAGTGTTCTCCTGCTCATTGTTGCATTTCAGTTGGAGCTGGCACAGAATGGAAAGTTTAACTCTCAGATCCATGTGGAGTTTGCGTGGGAAAGCCAGACCCAGGAGCTGTACGACAGTGAGGACGATCTGGACGAGAAGGTAGCACACTGCTCACTGAACACATTAAGCACATCACTACAACAACCATTGTGTTTGAGGATTTCAAACGACAGAAATGTTAGAAAATCAAACTATGAAACCTAAGCAAAAGTCATCTGTTTCATCTCATCTCATGCTTGTGCGATGTTCAAATGTTGTCACAGTTTGTGGGCCTATGCCGAAAGAAACTGCTGTAAAAACTTTAGATAATCTATCATTAGCACTGTCTCTGTATAGGCTGCAGTGTTTGAAGCTTGTGAAAAAGGTTGGGGGTTCAGATCGAGACCCTCAACTAAATAAATCTTCCCCGCTATGCATCTTCCAAACATTTAGAAATGAAAATCCTCAAAAATGTAATACAGCTGTTATGAGTAGGCCTCTTCATTCTAGTTGTGTAGAAGGAATTAAGCTACAGCCAGTATGTTGTATGTTCAGTTCTTCACATACAAGGTAAATACTTTAACTTGGAAGTTAATGCCAATCCATTAAAGTGTCTACTTTATATTTAAGTACATTTGTTTGAAAGCTAAACACACACTATTGCTGTATAAAGGTTTTCCCTGAAAGTCTGGCTGCAGTGATTATCCAGCTTAATTTTCCTCTCTGCTTTTAGGATTTAAAAATATTGAATCTTTTCAGCACAAATTCCCCATAAGGAATGAATAGAATAAAAGGAACTATCCACAGGTTTTAGGCAAACCAGAACTAGCCTAGCCCACAGAGTGAAAAGAGCCTATTGTAGCAGGTAGTTTAAGGACTTTTTGTGTCACCAGAAGTTGGTCATGAGTAGTTGTGCACATTCAGTGCTCAGGACATGGCTCTTTAAAATAATAAAATATCGTTTGGTCTCAAAAATCAGCCTTGCCGTACACAGAAAAGACTTGAACAGTTTGTTCCTCCAGGTGAGCCCACCGTCCAAAAGCCACTCTCCTGGAGCTGGGAATGGGAACGCTTTTTGCCCGCTGGAGTGTGGCTAACACTGGTACAACCCCCAGTACACGACCCTGTCAGACCTACGAGAACCTGGACTTCCACTACAACAGCAGCTCTACTGGAGGAGTCACACCACCACCACCTCTGCCGGCCAAGTCCATCCAGAGAGGTGAGCCCCAGCTCCAGTACAGCTGCTCAGTGTGAGTGTGTGTGCTTCTGTAGTCAGGGGAAGCTGTTTGGAGATTTGACCCACTTGCTTGTATGATCAGGAGGATCAGAAAGGGGTACTTAACTTTTTCTTAATGCACATTTCAAGTCATATTTGTAAGAAAGAAATGTGTTTCTGTGACTGGAATCTGTCCCAGTCACTTTGCATGTTCAGTTTTTTGAATATATGTATTTGTTTTGAGTGAAAAGGTCACAAAACTTAAACTTTTTGAAAAACAAATCTAATATATTTATATACTGTATTTATAGCTGTTTTCATATAAAAAAATCTGAAGTAGTTGTTGTATATTGTTTCCCTTTGTTTGAACATGTTTTAGGCCGCTCAGACCCTCAGATCAGCCTCTCCTCTCAGGACCCCCAGAGTCAGCCCAGAAGCAGCCCGTCTGTCTCCAGGAGCCAGAGCGGAGGGGGAAGAGCACCTGACTCACCCCAGAACCAGGGTAGAGGTGGGAGGGCCCCTGACTCACCGCAGACCCAGGGCAGAGGCGGGAGGGCACCCGACTCACCCACGAGCCAGGGCTGTCTGCAGGCAAACACAGACCTGCAGGAGATGGTCAAACTGGGCAGGATCAGGGGCACAAACTGCCACAACCAACATCCTGAGAGGCCCTGTCAGGTGTGACCACTGCACACATACACACACACCTTTTACCTCCTCCTTTCACACGTTCTCCTCCCCTCACATCTGCTCTCTAGTGACAAGATAAAATAAGTCAAAGTTTAGCTGTAAAAAAAGCGTGACTATGTAGCACCGTAACTTAACAAGTTTTCACTCATGAGGTTTACTTGACCATCTACTTTTCAGAGAAAAACCTGATGCATCGGCCAGTTTAATTTCAGCCGCACTAGTCGGTGTAGTCCAGGAAGTACAGCTTTAAATCCTAAATGAATGTTTGACACGAGTTAAAGGAGGAGAACATAAACAGTATGTTGTGCCACTTCAAGTTATTTCTGACCAACACACCGCCTCATCTCAGTTTGCTGATTGGTTCATTGTTCTTTTTGTTTTCGGGAACCATTTGCAGTTCTGCAATACCTGATCTAGTAGCTGGGGTGAAATAAATTTGACTAAGGCTATCCAGCACTACTAAACACTCACATGAGTCATACTGATACAGAGCTATAACAATATGAATTCAGACTGCTGGTTAACTCTGACTGTCTGTGTTTCTTACAGTTCACAGAAGACAACTTCATATCGTAGAATCAGCAGTATAAGGACCAGGCCAGTCCAAAGTGCTGTCTCCCAGTGTCCCGGGCAGTCTGGAGGAGTTGTACTGTAGCCTGCAGACACCTGCTCCTGCCCTGTCCCCCTCCTCTTCCCCGTCTTCTACCCCCTCCCCCTCCTCAGCCACACCCGCTGCTGGGACGGTGCTGGCCCTGCCCCACGGACTCGCAGGAACGCCATGGTACGTCTGCTACTCTTCACTTACATGTTGTATGAAAGGGCAGTGTGTGCTGGGGTATTTCTTTGCTTGAGCTGTTGCCCTCTTTTGTCCCCTCCTGGTATCTCTGCTGGGTTGTTGCCCTCTTTTGTCTCCTCCTGGTATCTCTGCTGGGTTGTTACCCTCTTTTGTCTCCTCCTGGTATCTCTGCTGGGTTGTTGCCCTCTTTTGTCCCTCCTGGTATCTCTGCTGGTTGTTGCTCTCTTTTGTCTCCTCCTGGTATCTCTGCTGGGTTGTTGCCCTCTTTTGTCTCCTCCTGGTATCTCTGCTGGGTTGTTGCCCTCTTTTGTCTACTTTTGTGTGTATATGTGTGTGTGCAGGTGTCAGTCAGCAGGCCTCATCACAAACGGGTTCGAGCTCTGGTGGAATGCAAAGCTGTGACCTCAGATCAGCTGGCCTTTTTCAAAGACGAGATCATTGTAGTCACAGGCAGTAGTGACCCTCACTGGTGGGTAAGTGGAACTACACATCATTTACATATACTTGTCTTTACAGTGTACACATGACCGGTTTGGTTTGTTTCAGGTCGGATACATAGAAGGCGACACGTCCAGGAGCGGCACCTTTCCAGTTAACTACGTTCTCAAAACTGACATGATCTACACATTTTCCCCCAGAGCCACTACTTTAAACAATCACAAGGGACTGAAGTTCAATGTGGCACAGTCAGATGCTTGTATGAAACATTCTCCATTTAGAAGTGGACACCGTTAGGCTTCTAAAGATACTTACAGTAGAAATGAGCAATAAATACAATTTAAATATAAAAGTGGAATCTGCAAGGCCCCAAATCCTTTGAGAGCTACTTGCCAGGTGGTTGTCTCTTCTGAAAGGAGACCACTGCAACACATAAGGACACAGGACAGTCCTACACGTCAGATGAGAGCGCCTCGTACTGACAGTCCTACACATCAGATGAGAGCGCCTCCTACTGACAGGCCTACACATCAGATGAGAGCGCCTCCTACTGACAGGCCTACACATCAGATGAGAGCGCCTCCTACTGACAGTCCTACACATCAGATGAGAGCGCCTCCTACTGACAGGCCTACACATCAGATGAGAGCGCCTCCTACTGACAGACCTACACATCAGATGAGAGCGCCTCCTACTGACCGTCCTACACATCAGATGAGAGCGCCTCCTACTGACAGAACAGTGTTGTAGGTCGTTTGGGAGAATCTACACAGGTCTTCTGAAACGAATGCTTTGTGAAACTGAACATTTAAAGGGAGCTACGCCTGGAATTTTGCACTTTTTGACGTTAAAGGGAGCTTGCGCAGCGTGTCCTGTAGAGGGCAGTGTTTGTGCTGGTCCAGTGAGTTCATGAGCTGATGTTTGTTTTGTACATTTCTTACATGTTTTTGTCACTTTCAGAAAAAGGGCCGTTGATTCTCTCTGGACTGTTTGAGCTGCAAACCATTTTATAACATGTTTTATGTTCAACTTGTGACACTTATTTACTGAATGAATTGATGACTAAAAGTGTGTTCAGTCTGGTTTCTTTCTAATAGGTTAGTTTCACATTCTAGAATTAACAGTTAGACTAGGTGGAGGGCAAGAGGCAGTTTTTCCCCAATTAATAACATTGGACTTCGCTATAAAATATTTTTTAAAACAATTCCTGCGTTGTCTAAGCCCATTGATCTTTTGTATTCATAAACAGCATTTAAACAGTGTGAAATTGAAATACCGTTGGCCTGTAGAATGCACTGATGCATATTGGCTTTGGGCATAGAACGACAGTTTGCTTGTTTATATTTAAAATGGCTAACTTGTGTTTTTTGTTTTTTCTAACTTATGTACTTATGAGAAAAATTCATGCTTTTGCTCGCAGACAGTGTGGCGTAACTGGGTTGGAGAAGAAAAAAAACGATCAGGCTTCTGAGCCTGGTGTTCATATCTGAGCAAGTTTTGGTGGTTTTGGCCAATTTTAAAATGGTGCATAAAATATCAATACTAATATGGCAAAGACAAAGGTGAAAAAGATTGGAGGTGTATGTTTTTAATCGCCTAATACAGGTGCTTTATTGTAAGTATAAAAATGCAAGTTATTTGTGATTGTGTAGGCATGTATATAATTTAACATGGGACCACGACAAAAAAAATTTGAATTTTTAGTTTGTGTGGGACATGAATGTCAGTTGTGAGGTTTTATCTGCTGTTTTAGTGTTGTTGGCTATATTGCCCTTGGGCGAATTTTATTTTATTGACCTTTATTTAACCAGGGAAGTCCCACTGAGATTCAGAATCTCTCTTGCAGGGGAGGCATTAATGGACATGTTTTTAGTTGTAGGAGGAAACCGGAGTACCCGGAGGAAACCTACGCAGACACGGGGAGAACATGCAAACTCCACATAGAAAGGCCCCAGGCGGCCCGGGAGTCGAACCCAGGACCTTCTTGCTATGAGGCCAGAGCGCTAACCGCTGTGCCACCGTGTCACCCAAATGCTTGATAAATGAGGCACAATTCTTTAAATTGTCAAATGCTGTTTTACTTTGTGATTTCATTAAGTGATTAACATTAAAACCCATATTCAGCTTGTTTACTCTTTAAAACACCCTAAAACAGTCTTAAATAGAGCTTAGGGATCAAAGTGCTCAGAGGAAAGTAGAAACAACTTCATAAAGACGAGAAGCGTCGAACCCACAACCTTGTCGTACTGTGCTGTGAGGGGAATAAGATTTTCAAATTGTCAAACAGATTCTTTTGGAAATGAATGATGAAGGTGCTACGCTGCTCCTGTGTAAAGCACATTAGTCTAAAAATTAAGGGCAAACCAAAAAACAGTTCTCTCAAGTCAGGTTAGGATACAAAAGGTAAACTGCAAGTCATCCATGTTTTTATAAATGTCATTGTTTGTGCAAATTAACTGTTCAATTGTAAACAACCCAAGCATTGCTTTGGCAGTTTAGTGGAAATATTTGATTGATTTAGAAAGTACCCAGTAGTCTGATTTTGTCACAAAGGGCTGTGTTTGCATTCAAACATCTAAATTTTAATAAATGGCCTGTTGATCTATTGAAAGAAAATGCATTTTAAAACATTGATGTACATGTAATAATTCAGTTTTTGTGTATAGCCAAGCCAAATGTATCAATTATCAAGTTTCTGAAGTAAATATTGTTTTACTTAATCTCAAATATTATTCTTCATATGCCGTATCGAGCACACGTAGGCCAAGCGTTCTATAATGTTCCTGCTTTAACAATTTTACAAACTCGCCGTCCTTTTGCTGTGTTTTTTTGCATTTAAGATGTGTCGAGGGCTTTCACCAGCTGACTTAGAACAATACTGAAAGTGTGTTAAGCGAACAGCAGCCTACCGGGACCCTTCCCAGTACAGCCCTGATGCAGAGATCAAGCCTTACTCTGGCTTAATGTGTTGGACTCTGACTGCATCACTCGGCATGGAACAATGGGTGAATTTAAAGAATACCTGGTGACAAAGCTCACGGATGAACATCTTACGAGTTTCCCCTTCTCCAGTTCATTAAAGCAAGAGAAGGGCTGGGGTGCTTTGGTTTTAAATTTACTATATTTTTAAGAAACAACAATAACAAAATGGAAAAAAATCTAAATAAAACAAACATAATGTATCACTATTACACACTTAAGTTGTAAATGTCCCGGGTTAGGGTGTTCTCTGGCACTAAGCTTCGGAGCTGCTTGAAACACATTAGTACACATTACATAAATCTCACATTCTGCCTTGTGTTGATAAAAGCACACACATTCGTACACTTACCCTCAGTGTCACAGCAGATCCGTCCTCTGTGCTCGAGGATGGGACGTCCCGCTGCAGACAGGATGATGAAACACACACCTGCCTCTTACATAACTGTGCCTTGCCTTCATACATTATGCATCACACATACAGTTTAATGGAGTGTGGACACGACCATTTCATGCCCAGGATTAAGAGCACATAAACCCTTAATCTGGCTCTTTGCTCAGTTATTAGCAGCATTTTGTGGCTTTGATATGCATTACACTCAGTTAGATGGAACATGGCCATTCTTCAGAAGTTTGCCCGTAACATGTCACATCTAAAAGCTTCTGTTCATTGAGTAAAGGCACCGGAACCTCTCCAATCCAGGCCTGGCAAAAGGAAGGTCATCTGCAGCAGTTGTTAGATAACACAGAGCAGAGGGAGTGCTGCAGTGGTTTACATGCGCGGACTGCAGACAGACTAGACGCTAGACTCTTCAACTTGATTTTTCTACGGACAGATTTATCACGAAGCTTGGTTATATGGCCAGATGCGTAGAAGCCAAATTGTGTGGAAAAAATTAAATAAAAAAGACTTCACCCACATCTGTCTATAATACCATTTGCCTACAAAAGCAAGTGGAAGTAGGGCTGGGAATACCGTGATAAAAATCAAATAGTATAAGCTCATCTCTGTGACTTCTTTCATGAAATAGTTATCTTTCTAAAGCCTCTTCTAAATTTTGAAGGTTGTGATTTTTTAGGCTGCACATTCAAGTCATATAAGAAGAGAATTTTAGCCACTTTTCATGTTTGATTTACAAAAACAGATCCATAGATTGTTTGTAAAAGTTGATGTTAATGTTGGTAAAAATCATTCATCCTTAATTATGTTCAAATTAATCACATTTTTTTATAACTTTTTTTTTTTAATTGAAGGATTGAGGTTGCTTGTTTTGGGATTTATTTTCAAAGACTTGTTCTTGTTTCTCTCTGAAAATCTGGCAACAAAACAGCTTGACAGCTGGATTCAGCCATTGGCAGTTAAGTAGGAACTCAGATACTTGTTTTTGCCTAAAAATAAAAAAATTAGACCTGAATCATGATCCAATTTAAATCCTGATCTGGTTACAAGAAAACTGGGATATCATTTTTTGCCACTTCTCCCAGCTTTGAGTGGAAGGCTGGACAAGTTCTAACCTCACATTTTCTCAAATTTAAAAGCAATCCAACTGAACTGCTCCTTTTGGACATCAAACCTACCTTGAGCAAGATTACAGTTTTTCTGAACTGCTTGGACACACTTTTTGAAACTCAGTTTTCAGACTCTTCCTCAGAGCAGCTCAAACAGCTTTCATTCACAAACTCACATGTTCAGTGAGTTAGTTTGAGTTGTTTGAGTGAGTTAGTCAGGACCGTGGTCTGAGACTGTAGGAATGTATAGTACATATATTTGCAGTGTGATGTTGATGTAATGGTTTGTCACAGTTGCATTACAAAGTTTTGATGTGGCTGAATTCTCAAACTGAACTGAACCTTTGAGATCAGAACTAAAGTCAAATGAATGAACACCTGAAGAACCTGAAGTTTTGATGGTAAAACAGTTACTTTTACAGAAAAAAGTAACTGTTTTGAATGTCAACTTCATTTAGCTTCGGCCAAAAGCTGATTCTGTGTGAGCAGGCGGTTGAGGAAAAACTTAAACAAAACAGGGTCTTTTCCCACTGTAGAAACTTTTTTCAGTTCCTAGTACTTTATTAAGTCCAGTCCCCATCTTGGGCTCGTCCATACAGAGTAGGAACTATGGACTGGGGCCACACTTCAGGGATTTTTTTAACTCCTGCTCTGGGCAGGTACTTTTCAATCGACCAGGAACCTTTTGATGACACAAGCACATTACAAATCTAACGTTTTATACATTTTAACCTTTAGATACACTTTTCCTGTCCTTAAGAAAAATGATTTAAAAACAGTAACTCCCAAAATATAGTTATTTAATTTGTTATTAGTAGGCTATTACTTATTAGGAATTACAATGCTGGTAATTTTGTTATTATTTTTAATTTCAGAGATGTTTGGAGGTTTTGTAGATCATAGTTTTATGTGGAATCAAAAAAGCCTAATTTGTTTAATTACATATTTAAAGGGACTATACTCGATTTTTTGCAACAATATCACTTAAAAACAATTTCCCCCTAGCACTGGTATCTTGTTAAAGTATCTATCCAGGAGAAAATTAGTCAGCAAAGTTAATAAAATCCAGTTTGTGTCCCACTTTTTCTGTTGTTGTTTTTAGCATTGTGGCTAACTGTTGTTAGCATACAGACTCACCTCGCTGCTAACAGCTGTGAAAGAACATTAAAACTCATCATGATGAACAATTCTGAAGCTCAGAATGCATTAGCTACGTGAACAAATAATGTAGACTGAAGTAGAAAGTTTAAAATTAAACATTTGTTTGTTTAATTTTTAAGGATGCAATAATCAGGTACAGTCCCTTTAAATGTTTCAGGCTTTGCTAATGCTAATGCTAAAGCTAAAGCCAGTTAGACCCACTTTCAGAGACTGTGGCTGTGTGAACAAGTTCCTCTGACTAAACAGGGCTGAAGGAATGTTGGGACTAGTTCTTGGTACTTTCATGTGGGAAAACGCCTATAGTCCTATTGGGCTCCCAGATTGTGGGGAGGTTTCAGAAGAAAGGACACTAAATAAAGCTAACCATCGTCTGAATCCCAGTTTGAGCTCCTGCACTCAAGAAGGCGACAAAAAAGCATCAGCAACAGACATGAACCTTCTCATAATTTATGTTTTATTGACACTATTTCTTGTGTGTCATTGTGTTTTATGTGGCGCTGAGCTGAAGATACATTTCTACCTTGATGGACAATAAAGCTATTCTACTCTATTCTATTCAGACAATACAATATATACATTTAAAGGCATCTCGAAGTAAATATTATCCAGTCGAGCTTTAGGTAAAGAAATAACATTTTAGATCATATTTTAATAAAGCACAGCATGTTCTTTCAAATAAAAAAACACCAGACACATGTCATTTGCTCATTTATTCTACAGCCTACATTACAAAAACTACCAAAGCCATGAGCAAAAGTCTCATTGACGTACATTACATTTCAGCTGTGTTTGTAAAAGAGCAGACATTTAAAGTGAAACATGATTCTGTCACAGCAGCAGCAGCTCGTACAGAAGTTTACATCCACAGCAGAGAGACCACTTGTGTGCTTTTACATCCACAAAGAAACACACGGGAGAGTCGGGACCTGCTGTTCGCCGTCGGATTAAAGGGACGGAAAAACTCTCTCGCTCCAGAAACCTTTGAAACCAGAACATTTCACTGTTCATTTCTTTCGATTTAGATTGTTTCAGCAACTATTTACCAACTACAGGGGAAAATACGTTGAAGCTAAGATACAATCCACTTGCTCATATTAATCTAAGTGTACAGAATGAGTTCTTACTGTCGGAGAGACAGGCAGGTCATTAAAGGTGCTCTGTGTAAGCTTTTGACCAAAATTAGATCGAAATAAAGGCATGTTTTTGTAATTAAGATGTTTGTCTGTACTTTGAATAGACTTGCGTGGATTTTTTTTACAGTATTATGATAGCAATATTCAGGCGACATTATGTCAACCCAACAGAAATGTGTTAAAACATCAGGTTTAATGTGATGATGTTATAAGATGTTTTTCCGCCTCCAAACCTTTTTCTCTGTCATGAACCTGGCTCACACCAGATGGATCTATGCTGAACTGATTTGAGTTCTTCCACATTGTCCATTTGGAACTTCCCCCGCTGAAACTGTTCAGGAAAAGTTCAGATGTTTAATGCGATAAGATGAGCTGATTGGGTGACTTGTCAGCTAGTGCCCGCCTACCTTAGTTTGGGCTTAGCCAATCACAGCAACAAACTGTAATGGCATATTCACTGTGTGCAAGGGATAGAACAAGTGTCACTCTATTTTCAAAACGGAAATACTCAAAACATCCATCTTTGTTTTGCTTGATTCAGGTGCTACTTGCTGCCATCTTTGCGACCAGCTCCCCTCCCTCCAACCCGCTGCTGATGTGATGGGCTGGTAAACCCGGCTAGTGGGGGCCCAGATGGATTTGTCTGGCATTTTGCTTTTGGATAACTAGAAAATAAGATTCACAATATTTTTGAATATTCAATATATTACCAGCTCTAAATAAGTCTTTTTTGAAACCAGAATTTGGAAGATTGTTAAAGTTGGTTTAACTAACTTTTTTAGTTATAATGTGCTTGGGCTTTCCATTAGAAAGTATATATTAAATGTCTGACCGCTGTCTAAATTGAATAATAAAGTATTTGAGTTGTCGTCAGGAGCTGAATGCTGCGCTCTGATTGGCTGTGCTTGGGTGGTCCTCTCCAGTTTCACTTTGCTGTCTGTAAGTAGTGCTTTCTAAGCCAGAATTGTCGCAGTTAACCATGTGTCAAAAGAGTTAGAACCTAAATTGTGTTTGCAGTGTAAAAATCAGTTACCACACCTTTAATAGTGTATCGTTTATGTTATGCCATAATGTCAAAAAACATAGTAAGGAACATCTTTTCTATTTCTGCAATAAAAAAGGTGATTTTGTGCCATGCAAAACAGAAAACATACAGATTTATGTTATTTATTTAATGCTACAAAAACTACTTTTCTCAAGTCTATTCTTGGTCAAAAGCGTAACTTTAGCTGAAACTGCTTCTTTTAAGCCCTGAGAGGTGTCCTGAGTTTTACACACTTTGTAGAGAGTTCCAAACTGTTCTGACTTCACGTCACAATTCAAGTATTTGTTTGTATAGGTTGTTCTTTCGACCTTTTGTAAGCACACGTGTCCTTCTGACAAACAACAGGTCCAGACTCGAGGAACCACAAGGCGAAAAGAAAGAAATCTAAGAGTACATTCATTCTGCAGTGGGTCCACAGATCTTTGGGAAAAGTCGTTCAGTCCACACGATGTACAGTAGAATGTGGAAGTCTGTCATCAGGTGATATTATCCACCTTTGGGATTCACACACATTCACCTTTAAGTGGACATGATCAGTCAAACATACACACATAAAACCATTTACAGTACAGTGATAGCCTGGTAGATTACAGTGTGATTATGTTCATGACAATCACTCTATCATACTGGATAAACCTTAAACAGTATAAAGAGGCCTCATTCATCAAACAGATTTATAAAAGACTTTTCTTTTCTTCATCCTTCTGTTTCCAAGTTTGTTTTACCAGAAAATGTCAAAGCAAAGTGATTTGTGAAGGGGCTTTGCTAACGAGGCCTTTCACCTGCTGATACTTAGATTCTGAGCTGCGTGTGGTGAAGCTATGAAGACTGAAGCCATAGTTTGGATTTGAACTGGAGGTTGGACACAGATCCACACTTGGACCAGATGTCACACAGTCTGCTTTGTAACTACTTAAGGCAACATTAGCTGTGTGAAAGACTGTACAGGAGCAGAACGTTAAGGCGACATGACTTTGGATGTGCGTGAGCAGGCGAGCCGCTTTCCCAACATTCACCTTAGTTATAACATGTCTGTGTTCTAATATCCCAAATGTAATGAACGCTTAGCTTAATCCCACTGCACTGTCCTGTTTACAAGCTCCAACTCTCACTGCATTGACAGAATCAACATCACATTTTCCTCACACATCCAGTTAATGGTGTTTTTGCAACCTGTGCTGTGCCATTTCTTTGTTTCCATGGAAATACTGTATTCATGCTTCATCCAGAATATTCCACAGTAACTCACCTTATTCTGCAGCCTACTTTGGTTAGACTAAATTACATTAGCCACAATCAAACAATGAACAGTGCACGCTGTATTTTAGTCGAAAGGTTAGATTCTGTGGAGTTCAGTCGAGTTGTTTTAACTTTGAGATCTCCCTGCAAGACAGACAAGCTAACATGTTAGCTATCTTAACAGAAAGAGCACTGCCAAGAACATTGAAGTGGGCAGAATAAGGTGAAGAGTGTATATTCTTACAAGCAGGGCAGATGCTTGCCCAGATAAGTTACATGGTGAAGCTTTAAAGGACTATAGCATTGTAAAATACAAAAGCTGATCAGTATACTCCCTGGATCCAGGTAAAGAATATTAGCCTTTAGCAAACTAGCTATGGTTAGCTTTACATTTCAGCCTAACTCACTTCAGAGAGTTATGACAAATGAAATGTTCTACACTTGCCTGACTAAAGTCAAAGACCTAGATCTGATCACGCTCCTTTCTCTGAGATTAGCCTGTTCTTGTCTTGCCAGATAAGTCTGTTTCCCTCCCGTCCAAGAAGTGGATCTGTCCACTGTGTTTCTTTTGGGCTTTTAAATGGACATTATGAATTTGCCTGTTTGATGTTGAAAAGTCTGCTTTGACATTCTTGACCAATGGATGTTTCACTGTTTGATTTTCATTTCTGTTTGCTCAATCAAAACTCTTCTGCAGCCCACAGAGGTCCATTTTAGGTACAATTCTTTTATCCCAAAACATCTGTATATCTAGTATATCTAGCTATAGACACAGGCCTCTCCCTCACTGTAGTAACACTCTACCTCAGCCTCCAAATATAGCACACATGCACACGCACACACACACGGCACAGCACAGGCTGATGATTGGTGGACTGGCACAGTCATTAGTCATCACCGTAACTGAGCGAGGAAAGATCTAGGCCAAAGAGAAGGATGAGCTGTGTGGAGGTGAGCAGTGGAGACAAAGCAGTGGGATTCACACACAAAACACTGTCATTTCACCCACATATGTCTTACTTTTAAAGATCTAGGCCAAAGAGAAGGACTGGCTGTGTGGAGGTGAGCAGTGTGGGACAAACAGTGGGATTCACACACAAAGCGCTTTAAATACTAAAGCTCCCTTTTGCATGAATATGATCAATTGCGATGAGCGTTAGACATTAAAAACAAAATGTAGATATGGATTTGTCTTAGTTTGTCTGTGCTCACGCTGAAGAGTGATTATGACAATAAGCCCACATTAATTCAAAATAGGCCAAAGAATCTACAAATTCTATTCCTTTTTTTTTTTTTTTTTCAAAAAGACATTTGTTTTTTGTTTGTTTGTTTGTTTTGTTTTTTAATTCTAAATATAACCTAAAATGATGCTATTTTATAGCGTAGTCTTATAGTTTCCAAATGCTATATAGTATTAGCTAGTCATTTTGTGCATCTAAAGTCCACTGCACACTAGAGAATAGGGACATTTTGTAACCCTTTGTGTCACGGTGACTGCTCAATTATCTGTTCAAGTTGCTCACAACCTGCTGGAACTTTGCCATCTGCCAAATACAGTAAGAGAGTAATGCCACGCCTCCCTCACTCAGGCCACGCCTCCCTCACTCAGGCCACGCCTCCCTCACTCAGGCCACGCCTCCCTAAATTCATGGCTCAGGCTCAAAATCAGACCTAAACCCTCTAACACAGGTATGTCCAAAATATATGTATCAAGCATTTGATTGTGTTTGTTTGAGAATATATGTGTCTGACTTACTTTAACTAGTTCTAAATGCTCCCATTTTCATTTTTTTCTGCATTAAGCTAGTCTGTGTTTAATTAGACCAAGTGTGAAGAAGGCTTTATGTTTCTCCAAAAATATAAAAATCACTTCCAATAGTCACTTTCTTTAGACATTAGTCATTCGTAGTTCAATCATTGTTTGCATAATTTAAGGGAAGCTTTTTGCATTTGTTCTTAGCCTATGTCACTGATGGTTTTAGTTCAACTCCTGCAAGCAACTATAACTGAGTAAACCTGACTAGAAAGAAGAAAGGGAGCAGCAGGTGCACTCTCCAGGGGCCCCAGCAGTACGGTCCCTGCGGTACAGCCCCTGTGCTACTGCTCCTGTGGTATGGTTCTGTGTTGGGACAGAGCGGTTGCCTGGACACTGGGGCCAAATGAGGCCAAGGTGAGGACCAAACTAGCCCCTCCCACTGCCAACTTCATCCAAAAACACTAGACAAGGCACTTTTACATAACGTCCCGCCAAAATGTCCATTCAATTCTGCTGAATATTTGATCTGCTCCACACACTACTGTCCATAAGCAAACAGAATTCAAGCTGGGGTACCTGACATTTTTATTGTAAGCTTCCCCTTCTCTACTAAAAAAAATGTTACTCAATGTGAAAATATGTTGTTAAAGTGTAATTTACAACATTGAAAGTGTGTGAATAATGTTGTGTGATTGAGAAAGTAGAGAATTTATATTCAAATTCATACTTTCAGTTTAGCAGTGTGAAAGTCAGGTACCCCAGCTTTAAGTACAATGCAAGAGTTTCCAGTAAAAATACATTTCATTCTTTACTGCACATTGTATTGTAGCGGCAAAATCAACTCAAATCGATTCAAAATACACAGTAAGACTTTAGAATAAGGTTCTTTAGTAAACTATGAGGCCTTGTTATTATTATGTTATACAACTGCTGGTCCAGAGCTGGATCTGGAATTTTCCAAGCTACTGAAACATCTCTGAAACAGAGAACATAATCTAGAGAAGGAAAGTGCTGCCAAATCTATTTGTGTGGCTCTTTTGTTTCTAACTTTATGGGAATCAGTTAAAGTGCTTCTATGACAGGTTTCACTAAATCAAGATTTCACAAACCATTTAGCACATTTTGTTTGTACATCCTGTTTAGGAAGTTGCCTGCATTCATGTAATACAATCACAGTCATTTTACTCAAAGGTACTGTGACTGTAACTTTTTACCCCAATGGACTTTCACTAAAGTGTGCTTTTTGTTTGGGCGTTTTTTCTAAACTAACAGAGTGTAAGTGTATCAATAAGTGTGTATGTGATTCCATGATGTTGATGATGATGATGATGATGATGATGATGATGGCCTCCTCTTGTTGCTAAATTGTGGTTTCTTTAGCTTAATATTCGACTGCATAAAATTCTTCTGCTTTGAAAATGTTCCAATGTGTGGTTTTAACTTTCTGTTGCAGTCATGAGAAAGTTACACAGTGTCACTTTAAAGTATCGTCATAAACGTGTTCAGATTAGAACTCTGCTCTGCTTCCTGTTATTTTCAACATATTTCCAAACCTTTCTTCACAAACCTTTCTTGATTCATGTATAACTTTCATTACATTTACAACAGGTAATTATCTACTAAATTAAAATGGTAAAACTGTATACACACTTTAAGCTGCAGTTGTTTATATAGATTTTCTTAGATGAGGGTTATTATTAAACTAGGAGTGTTTCCACTGTCTTCAAAGTATGATTCAAAGTCTGATCTAGTCCTGATCCAGGCTGCCGTATGTCACAATCATGAGGAAGGCATTTGGGAGTCACCTGCTATCTCATGTCCTCCTTCCAGATGCCCAGGGCCTGTCTCTGCTGTGGTCCAGAAGAACCTGCCTCCAGATGCCCAAGGCCTGTCTCTGCTGTGGTCCTGCTGTGGTCCAGAAGAACCTGCCTCCAGATGCCCAGGGCCTGTCTCTGCAGTGTCCTTCACATTGTGCAAAGTGTTCTGATGTAACTCCACCTCCACATGAAACGCCATCTGTGATGTAACCGGATATGTAGAGGAAGCATTGTTCCAGAAAAGACAATCAAAGATGAATCTGGCCAGCCAGACTGTTTTCTATACAGAGAGTTGGTCTGCTTTTTCTTTTGTTCATAGTTATAAGATGATCAGCAAAAACAAAGCAAGCAGCAGGTAAGTAATGCCAAGCTCAGCGAGAACTAAGTCTTTAACTGCAATTCATCGCTTCAGAAGAACAGATTTCTATCTCTGTTTGTTCATATAAAAGCACCAAACTTAAAATCTGAACAAGTGAATGCAAACGTTATCAGAAAGACAAAGCTCAAAAACACCTTAGTACTTTACTAAAGCAGACCTGGGCAAACTTGACCTGTTTTAAGATGACCTGACATGTTTTTGAGTGTGAGAGACAAACTATAGCTTCGGCTGCGAGAATAAACTTGTAACTCTTCACGATGAAGCAAATAGTTTTATGACATAGGCTTAATAAGTAACTCTGCTCACACTCTGAGTGGTAATGAAACTGCACTAGCACAGTTCAGAATTTACATTCGGCTAGAATATAGGTAACAATACCTTTGGATTATGTGAGATCGCAGCCTAGTCCTAAAAAGCGTAGGCTTGACATTTGTTCTACTTGAGCTTGACGGGCCAGGGCAAACACGTCCTCAGCCCCAGCATGGACGAAAACACGATGGTGGGCCGGTGCTTTTTGTACTTGAGTCCTTTCTTCAAACGCTGAGTGTTCTCGGCCACGTACAGCTCTCCCTGCTGCGCCGAGCTGGTGATCCTGGACACGATCTCTCCGTGAATCACCACCTCCTGCTCCGAGCGCACAAACACCTCCCTGAGCTCCTCCAGCCTCTTCTCCATCTCCCGAATCACCTTCTGCCTCTCCTCCACCTCCAGCAGCCTCCTCCGCGCCGCCTCAAACTCCATGCTGGAGCTCGGGGTGACCAGCCTGGATGAAGGGCTGTGGCTGAGGCCGATGCTGGCTCTGAGGTGGTCAGCAGGGCCCCGGTCACCCTGCGGAAGTCCCCCATGGAGATGGAGCGTCGGGTGGCTGGAGAGGCTAACGCTAGCAGGGCAGTGGCGGAGCTGGACGGTAGCATGGCTGTGGGAGCGGAGGCCGTGGGTGGGTCCGGCTGCTCCGGGCTGGCCTCCTCCTTCTGCTGGTCCCTCTGCCGGCGCTTCATCACTGCGCTACGTCCCACACTGATGCTTTATGTTCCATTCATGAACGCGATGTGAGCAGAGCCGAGTGCTGCTGCTGCTGCTGATGCTGACTGTGCTGTGTGCGCTGAGGCTGCCCGCTGATTGGCTGCTGAGGAGGATGCCGCCGTGTGCTGATTGGCTGGTGACGCACAGTGCTGATGCGAGCAGCCTGTCTGGACATCGTGAACCGCAGATGCAGCAGTGGAAGTGATGATGGTGAGAAAAATGGCCTCACATTTTCACTCACTGATCTGTTCATTTCCTGTTCAATTCATTTCTATGGCGTTTTCACTACCTACCTCAGTCTAAAATGAAAATATAAAACTAGAACCTCACAGTGACTTTACAAAACAGGAAAGAACACTTCAAAAAAAGAATATGTTTGTCTTTTATAATTCTGCATAGCTTTAGTCTTCAAAGAAAACGTACAACAAATCATCAAAAACGTATGTTGAGCATGTTCAGTCTTTTCTTTTTTTTACGTAAATATATAATACAAAAAGCTAAAATGTATAAAATAATAATGAATTTTGATTGAAGCCACTTGACAGCTTTCTCTTGGGTTTAAAGCAGTGTTTCCCAACCAGGGGTACGTGGACCCCGGGGGTACGCGGCCATTTGCCAGGGGTCCTTGGGATGATAGCAGATTTAAAAGAAAGGTAGAAATGCAAGTATTGCAATGTGAAAAGTGTTATTTGCAGCACATATGACATGTTAAGAGGCAACTGTTTGACTTGAAATACATTAAAACAATCAAATGCAAGGGTTATACATGAAAATATATGAGTAATGATAAAATACCCCTAAAAATACATGACATGTGCCAGGGAACACGAGTGTGCCTTGAGTTGCTGCCAGGTGTGCCTTGAAAAATATGCCAGTTGTCAATATTTAACCCTAGAACACTATCGCTATAAAAAGTTACACCATCACTTTTGCCGGGTAATTTTCACCCGATATATTGAACCCAAAAAAAGTACTTGTCATAAAAATAGATCAAAATATGAAAACACTTGATAAATTAGAGTGGTTTTCTTTTATTTTCAACTGTGCTATGTGTAACAAAATGGAAAATAAAAATATAGGAAGATCCTATAAACATGCTGGAAAATTACTGAAAAATTTGGATTTTGAGATAAAAAAAGTCCTAAAAAAAAAATACTGATACAGGAAACTTGATCTTTGGTCGACCCATTCCTGAGACATGTGAGACTTCCCTGATGAAGGGAAAAACTCCTGGGCACGCAAACAGCCACAGAACAGAGGAACAAAATGTGGTATTTTTTCATTGTGTAAAAATGACTCACTTGATTAAAATGTTGTTTTTACCATATGAATTCACTTTGAAAACACCACTTTGTGATATATTTTCATAATTCATATAAATAGCTAACTACATAATGTAACTTTTGGCAAAAAAAAAAAAAAAAGTAAACGTACCTAACCCTCTATCACTATTGCCGGGTGAAAATCACCCGAAAGCAAACCTGTGTTAGTCACTAGCAAAGATGTCAGAGACACTAATCCTGCAACAGGATGACAGCTGGAGTTGACGAGGGACAGTAAATATGGTGAAAATATGGTAAACCTGAATATTGTCACTCTTGACATGTGGCAGGATAGCTTGATTTTAAACACTAACACTATCGCCGGGTGAAATCCACCCAAAACGTACATTACCCTCTTTCACTATCGCCGGGTGAAAATCACCCGAAAGCGAGTCTGTAAAAAGTGGGCTTTGGGGGAGAGAAACACCTGCACCTTCACAGAAGTCAAAAACAATGGTGAAGCTCCAGGGACTCATGACACTCAGAAAAATGCAACATATTGAAAATCATGTAAATACATTTGCTCGGGTGAAATTCACCCGGCGATAGTGTTCTAGGGTTAATCTATAAAATAAGGTTAATTTTTTTTATTTTTTTTATTTTTTTGATTTACAATTTGGAAGTTATTTACAGCAAGAAAAAAAGCAAAACCAATCACCATTCATGCATTTAAAGAATAATTTAAACATGTTCTATGTAAAAATGTTATAATTTTGTGTTCCAAAACAGCTTAATTTGGCTATATTTCAATAGGTGGTGTGCAGCAGAAAAAAAAAAAGCAAAGAAGTGTGCCGTGACTCAAAAAAAGTTGGGAAAGACAGACATAGGGGGTACTCCTTGTGTGAGATCATGATTAGGGGGTACTCAAGACGAAAAAGGTAGGGAACCACTGGTTTAAAGGATAAGTTTAGGCTTCATGTGTGAGTTTAGGACTGGGGCATGGGGGAGGTTTTCTGTCTCCATTTGTTAGTTACATTTAAAGAGGACATGTTGTTCTTTTCCTATATACTAAAGTATTGTTTTAAATGTTAATCATTGTAAATCACACTCACTGTTTAGCCCTGTGTCTGTGCTGTGTGTCTGTGCTGTGTGTCCTGTGCTTTTAGCCCTGTGTCTGTGCCATGCTTCCTGTGCACTCTGCTCCTCAGCCCTGTGTTCGAGCTGTGCTTCCCGTGCACTCAGCCCTGCGTCTACGCCGTGCCTGGTGCATTAGGCTAACATTACCTTGGCTCTGTCTAGTCTGGGATCGATCAGGCTCATGGTGTTTCCTGGAACTCCTCTGAAACCAGGCACAGCACCTGATTCTTACCCGGAGAAGCAGGATCACTCACTGTCTCCTGCTTTCACTTCCAATCATCTCCAGAGAAAAACAAACAAACAAGGGGGAGTTTTACAGAATGAGACAAGTGTAAAAGCGACACATAAGATCTCATAAAACAAAAGACAAGATGATGCACACATGTGGAAACAGATCTGTTTGTGTTTGACCTGTGATTGTGGCTGATCCCTCGTGAAGTTACATTTACAATAAGCAGTGCTACAATGAGAGCAGAAAGTTTAAATGAATAATTGTGAGGTGCGACCCTCAACTTTATGTAGTTTTAATTTCAATGTTTTGTTTTTTTTTGCCAATACATTTCATAGTTTTCTTGTAGAAAATATGTTCTTGACAGTAGATACAAAAGTTATATGTTTTATCCTGTATGTGCATAAGAAAAAAAGTATGTTTTCCATCACTGTACATGGTTACACGTGCATGCGTTCAAGGAAACCAGTTTGTGTGTGGTCCTAAAATACCACTTTGTTTCATCTGGTAGAGCCAACTTCATCCTGGGATCAGGTGTGTTCAAAATGTTAAAATCTCCGATGACTGAAGCTGAGGACAGTCAAGCTGGACATTCTTCTGGTACCAGACAGCCTCAGGTCCAGTCTTGGAGAAAGCAGCTCTTGCATTTGTTTAAAGTGTTGCACTGTGGTGCTATAAAAGTAGATAGATAAAACCACGACAGGAACTGCAGAGATCAAACAAAACCTTTAAAGTTAAAGTACACTTTATTGACCCAATAAGGAAAAATGTCCTCTGTATTTGACCTGTATCAATGCCTCTGGAGCATCTCCTCAGGAGCAGTGACTCCACAGCGCTCGGGGTCCCATCTCCAGATGTCCTTGGTCAGGACTACCATATAACAGCTGGAGGATATTCCCTAACAAGCATGTTTTTGGTTGGTAGGGGAAACATACAAACTGTAGTGTTGACTTTAAGATGTGAAAGTCATTTAGTAGCCAGGGTTTGTTTCATCAGCAGATCTTTATTGAACAACAGGACAACAAGACACATCACCATCTGCAGCTCTGACACTGTGGCGCACTCGTACTCTCCTGTAGGCTGCTGCTTCTTACTTTCTTTCTTGTAGCACTTCTATTACAGAAATTGGTCCAAGCTATTTAACATTGTTTTGTTATCTATCTTGGCGCCTCTCTGACTCTTAGTCAGCTATCTTGTAATTAAACAATATCAAGAACATGTGAGCAATCCCATTTGTGCCATATGTGATCTTACATTCAGAATGATCTTTAACTTTAGCTTGATATCATTTCAGTTGTGTCATAAGATGCTACATCACAGATACAGTAAATATTAGAATGTGTTATGATGTTTGAATAATTGTACAGAACCGATTATAATAGTATATGACACAATAAATATGAGCTGAATAAAACCAGAAATCCACAGCAGTCCAGTGGGAGGTGCTGGAGGAGGTGCTACTGGACAGTTTTGTTTTTTTTTGTGATAGTGAAAACCAGAGCACCTGGAGGAAACCTACGCAGACACTGGTAGAACTTCACTGTGAATCAACCCCAGGACCTTCTTGCTATGAGGCCAGAATGCCAACCATTGTTTTAATTATTTCTTTTTTTGAATGTATTTTGTTCTTGGCCCTGTGGTTAGGGGCAGACTGAAAAGAATACTACCACCGTATTCCCTGCGTGTCGTAAAAGGCGACTAAAAGGGACGGGGCGAGAGGACTGGGAATCCTCTCCCCCGTAACAGTTTTCCCAAAAACAGACAGGGCAGAGCAGGGAAGGGGAGGTTGACTCCCCAAACCCTCAGGTTTGGGGCCTTGAATGTGCGTGGGTGTAGTACGAATAAAAGTAAAAGAGATCTGATTGGAAGGATGTTTGAAAGAAGGAGAATGAGCGTGTTAGCACTGAGTGAGACAAAGATGAAAGGGAAGGGTGAGTGTGTGTTTGGAAGTGTGAGTGGGAGAATGTCTGGTGTAGAGAGTGGGAGAGCAAGAGAAGGTGTGGCTTTGTTGGTGAGTTGTGACTTGAGACAATGTGTGGCTGAATGGAAAGAGATTTCATCAAGGTTGATGTGGGTGAAAGTGAAGTTTCCGAATGAGTGGTGGGTGTTCTAGAGATAGGGATGAATGGAGAGCGTTTGTGTATGCATGAAGAGGATGAAACCTGCTTGGAAGGGTTCGTGTATGAAGTGGCAGGGGTAAACCAGCTACTGCTGAGGCCCTGTTGCAGAGGTCTCATGTGCTGTGCTGTACAGCTGACCCCAGTGCAGTGCAGTGCGGAGAGTGAACCTTTCACCCAAGGAGGATTGGCACGAATGTGGAGCAACACGTACACATACTGTCAGCCTTTTTGTTTTGTTATAGTCTGTCTTTGTCTCTCGTTTTCTACCTCTGCGGGGGGATCTGTGTTTGTGCCTGTGTTTTTCCGTTTGTCTGCCTGTGTGGGGGAGGGCTTGGGAGGGTGTGGGAGGACCTTGGTGGGGTCATTGGGACCTTGTTGGGGGGGTCTGGGGGTACGGCTTGCTTGGAGTCTGGGAGTGGTCTGGGCTACCCTGTCGCTCCGGGTTTTTCCTCTTGGGTGTATTGCGGTGTCGGCTGTTGTGTTCCCCGGGGTCGGCTTTGACTTGGGTACCCTTCATGATTGTTATGTAACTGATTGGAAGCAATTGATTCAGACCTGGAAGCTCCCAGATTGTTTTAGATTGTTTTAATGCACCACTTTAGAATCAGGGAAAGTCAAACTCTCACTCAGGCTGGCAGGACAATGTCTGCCTTCTTTTAATGCAACTTAGACACAACGTAGCAGCAAACACACAGCACACAAGACAGGATAAGTATAGGGACTGAAACAATTTCGGAGCGAAGGAAAATAAATAAATATAATCAGAGAGGGGAGGGGTGCCTGAGGGGGGCCGGCCCTGGGGGGCACGTGCAGTTTGCCCTGTGGTATGGCTGGGAGGGAGTCCTGGGGGTGGATGGTGGTCCGGGTCGCTCTCTGGGTCTGGTGGTCGTCCCTTGTGGCTCCTCAGACGTGTCCCTGGTGGCTTTCGTTTGGGTTCTCTCGCTGCCTTTTTGAGTTCTCTTGCTCATGGGCGGGCGGGTGGATGGATGCCGGGGCGAGTGTGGTCTCCTTAGCCGAGGTGGCAAATAATAAACAAAGACTAAACAGGATTCTGGAACAATGACATAATAAAAAGGCTGTACAACACAAACATACACAAAACACACAAGTCACACACACACTCATACACTCAGATCATGGGACCAGAGGGAGGAAGGGGGGAAAGAGAAGGGTGCCCTGTCTAGGCTACCCCATGTACATGGGACACAGCCTTGGTATATAGATAGATAGATTTTGTTCTTAATGTGAATCAGGCCGAATCACTATATATATACATTTGTGTCATTCCAATAGCATAAACACTGAAGAAGTCATTCTGTTGACTTTCTGCTTTACCGTTGTTATGTGTTCTTATGTAATGTTGAGCAGCACTTGAGGTTTGCTGATTGCACAATGTAACAGTGAGTGAGCTGATCCGGGCTGAGATTATACCTGCAGTCGAGCCAAAAGTCCCAAACGCCATGACCCGCTTCCAAAAAACAACTGCTCCGCCATAATCTCTCCAAATCTCTTCAGTGTAATCACCCCACAGTCTAATCAATGTTAGTCCAATTCTCCACTACATCTCATTCTAGTCTGGGTTTGCATTTGGGCAAATCAAGTATGTGACTTTAAATAAAACGAATAGAACACTTGAACTACAGACACTAGTAGCTGGGGAAAGATTAAAAAAATACCAAACAACCGTTAGCCTCATCTCTATTGTGCACCTTGTAAGCTTTTTTTTCCCTGACATTTTACTCCATGTGCTTGTATTGAAGTTATTTCATTTAGAGGTTCATTGAATTTTTGTGTGAGTGACAAGAAAAGTGACAAGATTTTACATAAAAGAGTTTTTATTGGCCAAAGTTAAAAGTGGGGTAGATAACTTTTTTAGTTGTAAATTAGTACATTTTGTGCGTTCAACTAAAAAGTAGATGGCAAATACAGACAGCACTTTGTGAACAAAAAATGTGACCTCTGAGTAGGGATGCACCGATCCAGCTTTTTCAGTTCCGATACCGATCCCGATATTTGGCTTTAACTATCTGCCGATACTCGATATCAACCGATACAAGTGTTCTTATAATATTGTATTATGTAACTGTTATTTAAGGTGCAAGTCACTACTTAACAACTTAATCTGAATAAAATGCCCAATAATATGAAACGTTCTGGATCAACATCAGCCAACAAATTAGTCTCATTATGTCCAATTAAAGGCACAAGCATGATATCGGCTGAACCGATCTCATGGAGCCGATACCCGATCCAGCAAATGTCCTGGATCGGCACGATATCCGATCCCAGTATCGGATCTGTGCATCCCTACCTCTGAGTTAAAGAATTCACTAGTCAGTCTAATCAGGAGCTGAATGCTGCTCTCTGATTGGCTAAACTGGGGTGGGCCTCTAAAATTTCACTGTTGTTTGTAAAAAGAAGTTTCTAAGCCATAAATGCAACTAAAAAGAATATATATGTCGATTAACCATGCGTCAAAGGATTTATGAGCAAAAGTTGGCAGATTTAAAACCTAAATCGTGTTTGCAGTTTAAAAATAATACCCCACCTTTAAGTGACAACAGCTCCTGCTCCAGTCCTAGTGAGTTACATGTGATTTATATCATTCAAACATTCTCCAAAATGAGGAAAATGCATTCTTACAGTTTTGTTTATAATAGGGGAGACCGGGGCATTCATGCTCATATCTTTGGATCTGTATGTCGTACACTTATAAAAAGTAAACCACATGAAAGAGACATGTCTTGGCTTCAAAATGTCTGTTCATGTCATTTATGTAGGAAACAGTAAAGAGATACAAACAGTTTAACAGACACTGTGACCTTGTGGCTAAGTTGTCACTGTATTAAAACATTACATTTGAATTTTGATTTTATAATGATATATTCTGATTTTGCAAGCATCACATATGATCATGGAACATCTCTAAAGTAGAAATAGGAAAATCAAATTATTCACTTTTATTACTCTGATATTAATACAACTCCTGACAACTCTGAGACATTAATATAAGTTGTGCCGCAAATGTTATTTATTGAAAAAATGTAGCACAATAATATGTCTACAATAGACGTTTAAATGATAAAAACTAATCACATTTGTTACACTCATGAAATATATTCAAAACCTGAGTATTCTGTAACTTCAATAAAAAACAGTCAATAAAAATATAGTATATATATTGTATATTTGTATATATAGCTTTAATAGCATCTAACAAATCTTATAAAATTTCCAAAATTAAAATGACAAATTATTAAATTATTATTACAATTTGAAACTTTACTAAACTCAATTCTTTAATTATACAAAGTAATTTACTAAATGTATCATGAACACCCCTAAAAGTGACTTTTATTACAGGTGAGCTTGTGACAACAGCCCCGAGCAGCTAAATGTGCTAAAACTAGCTCCAGCACAAAACTATTATTTTATTTTATTTTTTTTACTTGAACATATAAAAAAAGTTTTTTGTCAGATGACTTTGTGATACAGTAAGTCAGGACTTTCCCACACAGGATATGACATCACACAAAGAAAAGCTACAAAACTGCTGTTAAGAGTTTGAGCTGCTCCCCCTGTTTTAGAAAAAAGCCAGTGTGACAACAAGCCCCGGTCTCCCCTACTCCCCTACTCACCTCTCCATCGGCACATCTTGTTTAGATAAATAACTGACTCTTGATTCTTTTGATGATCTGAACTGATTGAACAACCTGCAGCCACATGTGGCTTTTTCAACTCTCCATGTGGCTCTTTGAGTTCTCACTGACACTCAGAAAAGACATGGGTATTATGTGAGTGGAGGAAGGGGAAAGAGAAAGGTGCCCTGTCTAGGCTACCCCGTGTACATGGGACACAGCCTTGGTATATATAGATAGATATCATGTGAGTAAACAAGATGCTGCATTCTGAGCACTGTCCATCAGGTCTTAACATGCTATTGTTATTAGCACACTCGTAATAATTATATGAAAATATGAGCACTGAGGTGGCATGGAGCTGATAGTGCTCTGGCCTCACAGCAAGAAAGTTGTGGGCTCCTTTCTGTGTTGAGTGTGCATGCTCCTCTCATGACCAATAGCATGGAAGTTAGGGAATGCATGGTGGTGGTGGTTTAAATATTTTAAATATTTTTATTACATTTGATCTTTTTACTCTCTAGATTCTTTATCTTTATTGTGTTTTCTGTGTTATATGTTGCATATTAGCACCATAGCGAGTTCCTAGTCTGTGAATTCTGTTTGTTCTCTGACAATGGCAATAAAATTCTTTGCTCTGATTCTGGTCATTGCCATCTAATTCGCCGTCTAAGTTTTAAGAATATACACAGTCTTTTTGGAGTTGGATTCTCCAGGTGAAAGTAACAGTCTCTATTTACTGGATTGGATTTCATTAGAAAAACAAAACAAAACAGTGCATAAAGGATTAACCTGTTGTGCCACACTGCCCCCTGGTGTAGTCAGTGCACAGTTGGTTTTCAAGTTTTGTGCTGAAATCATTCTTTGTGTCATGGTATGTCAAGATTATTAAAATAAAATCAAACATAAATGAAAAGAAACAGTTTTGGGGAGGTTTCCCAGCTGCAGCTCTGCTTGTGTCATCATTTCAAATATTATAGATGTTCTAGTACATATACCTACATTTCAAATATACAGGATATGCACTAACTATTATCATCTGAAAAATGCTAAACATTCTGGACTGATGTACTTTAGCTTTTTACAGACCTACCTTCAGTTTTTGTTTTACACAGGTCTAAATGATCTTTTATGGTGAAATAAATACTTTTCCAGTGAAGTGCTTCAGTAACTGTTGTCTCTGTCACAACAAAGTTGGACATTTGTGCATTTTAACTGCAGTGCTACGCTTCGCTCTTCTTCAAAAAAACACTCAAGAACAGCGTTTTTAGGAAGATAAAATAGTGTGTGCAATTCCACCGTCTGTGATAAATGTGAGGGAGGCTAAAGTCTTATTGTTTATCTGCTTTTCTGCCACTGTTTACCTGCTTTCTTTGGTTTTACTTGTCAGTTATAAACCCAGTGTTCTTAGAATTGTTGTTGGTTAAATTGTTTCTTATAACCTCTTTTCCATATTGTAGCTGTATTTTGACTCTTCCAGGAGAAAATGTCCTTTCTCTCCATTGAATCATGCAATAGAGATAAAGGACCATTGAGTCTTCACATTTAGGATGCTGTCACCTGGATAACCTGTTCTATGTATGCCTGCATGTGTATACCACACACCCTTAACATCATGTTATAAAAATGAATGTTTTATTTTTGTATTATATTTTTGCTGCCCCTGTTCATTTCTGTTCTGGTGTAAAGAAGGTTTTATTTATAAATACAGTGGCAGACAAAAACCTAATCCTAACCAACTCCAAGCCCCAAACCTAAACATATTTGTGTAACTTCAGAACTAAACTTAGCCGTTAAACCTTGCATGTTATTGGTTGGTGGAAACACCCAGACATAGAAAAACCTGGTTTGTGCGGGACTCAAACCCACAATCCTCCTGCTGTGGGGCCGGAGCACTATCCACTCTGCCACTGTGCTGCTTTAGTTATTTTATTATATTAAAGTTTAAAACATAAACATGATGATCGCATCATTGTATTGCACATGGCTTTAGTCATGTTGTTGCTAGGTAACATGTAAATGACTTCTGCCTCTGTCACATCTGTAGCCCTTTCTCTCTTTCATATTTTTCTCATTTTCTTTTTCTCCTTCCACTTTTTCCTTTTCAGTTTTTCTTTGTCCTTTCCCTCCATCCTTTCTCATTTGCCCCATTTCTTCCCTCCCTCTTTCCACCCCCTTTTTTCCTTCCTCTCCATACTTGCTTCCCTTTTTTCTTCTCCTCCTCTCTCTTCTCAGTTACTTCCTTTCATCCTCTTTCCTTCCTTTACCTGTTTTCCTTGCTTCCTCCTTCTTTTCCATCAGTTTAGAGAAATGGATGTAGTGAGTCAAATGTAGTGTAATGTACTTGTGTGTTTCAAAAAGTCCACAAGAACAGACAGCTTCAACCAGACTTGGCACATGTATTAGGAAAATAGAAGTTGTTTACAGAACTTTTGCTCTTGCCTGCTTTTCCAAACAAGTGGTAGAGATGCTGTCAGAACCAAACAGAGTGAACAGATCATATTTAGAATCATAAAAATCACAATTCACAAAATACTGGAGGACATTTGTCCTTTTTCCAAACACGACATTTGAGACGAACTAAACAACAAGCAGAACAGAAGCACAAAACCGTGAGAGGAGGAGGAGGAGTGGAGCAGAGCTGGGCCGTACACACGCTCAGTAAAGAGACAGAACACATTACAGAGAGTGACTGAATGAAACACAACGAAGGTGAGACAATGTAAGCTCTGCTGTAGTTTAATCACATAAATGTAGGGAAATGTAGATTTAATTATGTATGTGTAAAAATGAGCATTTAATACTTGCAACTTTGAACCCAGGTTAGAATTAGATATAAACCCTTCGGAGTTTTTATTGGACTCTCTCTTGATATTTAATTCGACAGCTGGTGAAGAGTCGAGTGTTACATAGAGAACCTGGAGTTAAGTTCGTTTGTGTGAAGTGTTACACAGATGCATCTTGAGTGCAAAATGCTCCTATATAACACATTTTATATTTATTTTCAGTTAGCAGCTGCAATTTAGCTCGTAGCTGAATAAATGAGGCCAGGAGAGGCTGGAACGACTTCATGCACAACACTTGTTTCAATATGAAAGCCTATAGCTGAGAGCAAAAACAAAAAAATGGGAAAACATTTGTTTTTTCTTGCTTTTTTTATCAAAGAAAATGCTCAATGTTAAAAGAACATTTACTCAACAAAAACAAAAAAGCATTTATCTGTTGTTTTTTTTTTGTCTAAAGAGTTTTTTCTGACATTAAAGGTTGTATGGAGGATTTTAGTTTGTTGTCAGTCTTGGTCAAAAACAGTCGCATAGATTTGTAACAGCCTTGTACTTATGGTAAAAATATTATAAAAATATATAAACTGTGGACATGATGAGGCCAGTAAAACGTTGACCAATAGAAAACGAGGTACCTCGTTATCTATTGTTGGGTTTGAAAAATCCTCCATACAAGCTTTAACTTATGTGGTATAATGTAAACTGAAAGTATTATGCTGTTCCCTTTGCTTTTGTTTCAGTTTCAGATCTAAGACCTGTCACACAGGCTCAAAAACTGTACTCTGTCATCACAAAGTTTGTCTCAGTGAGGAATGTGACAAGTGTTCCTGTTGTTGATCTGCTATTCTACCACTGATTTCTGTCGTATTGTTACATACTGCTCTTTAGTCAGTCTTGCTGTTGTTTTTTTAGAATAAAGTTGGATTGGATTAACCATTAGTCGCTGCTTTTGTAAAACAAATGTTCATTTGCTTCGTACTTGACCAGCAGAGTGTAGGCCTTAAGTTTTGTAGAGAACAAATAATCAAGTAGAGCAGTGTTTCTCCTGACTTCACCAAACACTTGTGGAACTGAGGGAATAAACAGTAAAATAATATCATTTTTGTTTAAGATATATTGTGTCTCTAAACACAACTATGTATGATATCACAGAGCTCCACCATTGCTTTAAAAAATGGCAAAGAGGAAAATTAAGTGACCAAATGCTAGAAATGTAAACACTAGAGATTATATTTTAAGCAAAAATGTGAAGATTTCAGTGAACAAATATAGCCAGGCTGTCTGTATTAAATTCAGTTCTCAAAGACATTACATTATGTCATTTCTGCCCTATTGAGCGCACCTGAATATAATGATAAAGTACATACTGTATATAGGCCGCACTGTTAATAGTAAGTCTATGAGATCTATCATTTGCTGCGTTGTCTTAAAGCCGCATAGTTCAAAGCTCATGAAAAAAGTAGCGGCTTATAATCCAGAAATTACAGTAAATTTGTCACAAAATGATGAGTTCAATACATTTGCATGTTCTCCAGTCTGTGTCGAAAAATGTCACGAATTCTCAATCCAGCAACATCACGTGTCACTGGCTTTTTCTAAATATGTTTATGGCATTATTAGACGAGGTTAAGGTTAAGAAACACTTGATGAAAATGTGTTCTCTGTCGCCGAGGCCTCGCCGAGACTCAGGAGCACAGACCTCCACGGGCCAGACTCAGGAGCACAGACCTCCACGGGGCCAGACTCAGGAGAACAAACCTCCACGGGGCCAGACTCAGGAGCACAAACCTCCACAGGGCCAGACTCAGGAGCACAAACCTCCACGGGGCCAGACTCAGGAGCACAAACCTCCACAGGGCCAGACTCAGGAGAACAAACCTCCACGGGGCCAGACTCAGGAGCACAAACCTCCACAGGGCCAGACTCAGGAGAACAAACCTCCACGGGGCCAGACTCAGGAGCACAGACCTCCACAGGGCCAGACTCAGGAGCACAAACCTCCACGGGGCCAGACTCAGGAGCACAAACCTCCACGGGGCCAGACTCAGGAGAACAAAACCTCCACGGGGCCAGACTCAGGAGATGTTCTTGTTAGGCCTGGTCAGGACACTTTTCATAATGTGCCTGTTTCCTGCTGTGAGGTGAGAGTCTGACCACTAGCCACCTCCTGCCTATAGTTTAAAAGTGCACTGTGTCACAAAATAGACTTAAACAAATACATGGTTTTACCTTTAGATAAACATTTAGATAAACACTTTTAAGACTAGTTTGCTAAAATACGTGATCTAAAAACATTGCATGCTTTTTATTTTATCCTCAACTTAATGCTAGTGAATGCACATAAATGGTTTTAGGTAGCAGTTGTGGATGTGCTAGACAAAAAAAATCATAAAGCTCATTAAAAGTATTCACACAAACATAAAGTTGTTGCTTTGTAGTCAGCTATGGCGATAAGCATTCAGTTGATCTGAACCCTACAGCCTTACAGCGACACATGTGTGGAATGTAGAAATGAAACCTAAATGAAAAGGAGAGTTGAGATTTGATATGAAGTCAAAGATTGTCTGTAGCCACACTTGTGTCATTCTGCCCCCGTCAGCTGTGACTACAAACAGTACTGCAGTATAAGGCCCACCTCTCTCCTGCTTCTCCACACACAGCCACCAAACATGTGACTTTGTATTAAAAAAAGAAAAGAAAATGTCGCCAGCGTTGAACTAAAACAAGCAGAAGTTCATGCAGCTCGCTCACACAGACCGACAAATGCAAAAGCCTTCGACAAAACCCAGTCACTCCAGAGGCATTTACGGCATTTCATACAAAACACTAAACGGTGCCATCGCTTGCTCAGGGTTCCAACACCATTTTTTTCTGTATATAAATATTATCTTTTGAAAATACATTTAAAGCTTGCATAATTTCATCATAGCAAAATGTTATTTCAGCAGAAGGAAATTACAACTTCAAAGTTACATTACAACTTGGAATGAAAAGGTTACCCAAATGTACATCAAGTATATCTGAAGACTTGCTTTGCATTTTTAAATACACTTGCATATTCAGATATGTATTGTAGTAGTTTTAAATGTTGTGCAAGTCAAAACAGCTTCAAGTCATTTCTTTCAACATGCCACAGAAAAAAAATCCAAGATTCAATCCAGATTTTGTCCTTTAAACCCCAAAGACACATCACATTTTTCAATTTGGAATTAGTTTGGTGTGACAGTCCTTGTGGTAAAGATTTATCCCAGTTCAACAGCAGTTAAGTTACAATTGATGTTGAAAAAAAGGAATGAGGAAGTAAAACGGAATCTATCCACATGACGTCAAAAAGCACCGAAATGAAAACAAAAACAAGTGTAACACAAGTGCTACGATGTTTTATCATTTGTCAAAGCACAAGGTCTCATTTATACTGATTTGGGCCCAGAAATACAATGTGGTTGCTAGGTAACAGTTTTGGAATTACCTCGACACATGTCATGTTTACTAGACAAAACAAACTGATGAAATCTGAAATATAATCCGGTTTCCTGTGTTTTAGTGGAAATGTGCTTTGTTCAGCACAATCCAGAGGTTTAGTCTAGATATGCCTCCATAAGACTGTGGGGTCACCAAACTAAATCTGACGATGAAACCCCAGATGTGGGACTTTCAGAACAGTGTAAGAGGTGGAGGGCAGGCCATGGTTAACTTATCTTAACTCGGACTAAAAACATTGTAAAAATGAGTTTTCTCTGAGCAGACTTGTTCCTTCTAACTGTTCTAGACGAGTTTGTGTTTCCATGGAAACCTTTAATATTCCACAGTAAAACAGATGCATCAATGATGAATGTCCCAAACAATGTTTAAACTTTCTATTTCAATGTGGTAAGAGTGTCACTTTGAATGGAGAACAGCCTAGAACATGTAAAACAAGGACAGAGACATTTGAGCCAGCATTAAAAATCTGAACACATCATCTCCGCACAGAATTTATTGAGCAGTTTTACCACCAATGAGAAGAATGTTATAGAAAGTTTCATCCGACAAAATAGATCCATTTGAAAGTAAACATCTGCTGTATAGGATGGACCATTCTGTTTTGTCACAATTCAGTTTCCTTTTTGTTACAAACTCAATTTTAAGACTGAGAACAAAACACTTTTTTTTGTAAAATCAAATATATCTTTTCATATTTCACAATATCAAAATATCCCAATTGATTGTAAACCCCCCCTAAAGACAGTGTGGCGCAGTGGCAGAGCAAACAAGCATGAAGTATGCAAGTGTTCCTCCCCATGTCTGGGTGAGTTTCCTCCGGGCACTCCACCAATCAATAACATGCATGCACTTGGTGATGGTCGGAGGTTGAGGCATCAGGTGTTGCCATCACTAAGTGCAGGGGTGTTACTGTGTGAAGCACTTTGGAAGACATCTGTCTGTGTAAATCTGCTATATAGAAACTGTTGCTTTTATTGAAATGAGAAGACAAAAGCAATCTTAACCTTTTGAAGATTGGGTCATTTTTTGTAAAACAAAGTGACAAAGATAAAATTCACTCTTGTTAGAATATAACCATATTTCTGCGGTTTAATTCCACTGACTGTGAAAGTATTTGAAACAGCAGATTTGATACTACTTTGAGAATTGTCCCACCCCTAATGCTATTTGTTCTGTATTCTGACAATCAGGCTCATCTCAGATTGAAAAATACTAAAATCTCTTGTATTCTTTGCCATTTTGTGAAGGAACCCTGGGTCACGCCGTCACACGGGACAGCAGCTTTTGAAAATACAAACCATCATTTTACAAGAATAACACAGAGACCCAAAAACGGACAGGCAGACTGACAAGCGTGCAGCAAGCGACCGACCAATCCAGCGACGAGAAGAAGAAAAGTCACCATAAAAAAAACGACACAAACATGGCTGTGTCCACTGGTGCCGCTGTGGTTCATGCACCAGGCGCGTACATTCAGATTCCTCCCACGACCTCCTGCTGCGGGCGGGGCAAGGCAGGGGGCAGTCCCGGGGCGTCCTTGGCTGGTATGGGCGGTTCCACAGTGAGTCTCTTTACAGCGAGGTGGAGGGCAGCTTCTTGACCCGCCGCTGGGCCAGGAAGGAGCTCTGGATGGGCTTGAGCTCCGGGGTGGGCTGGGAGCTCTTCAGGGCCGAGTACGTGGCTGCCATGGCGCCCTGGACAGGAAGACGCAGAGGGAGAGATTTAGACACACGTTTGATCCAGAGATGAGACTGAAACACTTGTGAAATCAGGGGTCTCCAGCCTTTTACCCCAGAGAGCTACTTTTACCAAACAAAAATGACAAAGACCTAGTCAGCAATCAGAAAACATTTAGTCTATGTGATTCTACTTGCTCCACCTGCACCTGATTGTCAACTGTCTCTCACTCTCATGTTAAATGTTCTGTCCCTTTCAAATAAACTAACAACTACATTCTAATCACAATCTATAAAAGAGACTCAGTTTTTTCCTTTTTGTGTATTTAGGAAGAAACTATGGCATTTGCCAATCAATAATTCACATTTTATTTTATAACTGGATTGATCTAAAGCAGCTTAGCATTAACTTCTCATTCAAAACTGCACAAGTGACAAGCTCCTGTAAAATACAGATTTTAAAATAAATCTTTTGTTGTTGTGAAGTGGCTACATGAGCATTTTTGAACCCTACAAATGTTTGAATATCATAAGTAAACACAGATGAAACAAAGTGTCTAACCACAGCAGCTGCAGGAGAAAACAACATTACTCAAACATGTATGAATCAATCCAAATACGATCATAGGTAAACTCATGACGGAACAGAAGAGTGGATTTTATTATTAGTTCTCCTGTAAGTTTATTACAATTCAAATAATGATCCACTTATCAGTTCACACAGTTAAGCTTCTAAAGTGAACATTTAAAGGATGAGTCAAAACTGAATGAACATGTAAACCTCTTGGTCATTTTAAAAATCTACATTTTTAAAACCAATAAAGCATTTTAGTGTTATGAAAAATGTAATGTAAAGCGCTGTTCCACCAGTTGCTGTAGTTGCTGTACCCGCCTTTGTCCAGCAAGTGGCGCTGTGTTCCCACAGATGCACTGAACAGCAACTCAGACTGAACAAAACATGTTGTTTTTTTTTGTGGCAGTACTGGTACATTCAAGGCCACCAGAGAAAAAAATCTTTTCTTTTTTTACAGATTGTCTTTAACAATATCAACCAATCTGCTCCTAAAAAGTTTTATTATTCAATTGAATCCACTTTATTCACGGAGTTCAATGGAACATTGTAAATTTGAAAGGCGATTTTTCAAAATGCTTTTTTATTCACAGGGTCTTCATTATGAGCCATTAAAGCAGAACTAAGCCACTTCAGCAGTAGTGCTCCCCCTACAGCTCTAAACTAGCCCACTCAATCAAAACTTTGGACTTATTTTCCTATTTTTGCATGACTTTAAGTTTGAAATAAGGCAGCAAAAACACATCTAAGCACATTTTACACTGCAAAAAAAAAATAAAAAATTCAAAAAGCCAGAGTTTCTCAGGACGAAATGTGTTGTGAAGGGGGCCAAGGAGGAGGTTTCTGCTGGAGACAGCGGAAAGTGCAGACACAAGCTTCAAACGCCCCAAAATACATGTAACCACCATTACGGAAACGTACAAAGACAATAAACAAGGTAAAACTGTTCAATTCTGCTTTAAGTAGCCCCTGAACACCAGCACGCTCACTGAACAGTCTGTAACAACCTTTGTGTCTAGTGTATGTCAACAAAGTTATTCTTAATACAGTATGTTAAGCCCAGCTGCTGTAGAAGGGCCTCCAGTCATCTTAGCATTAGGTTTGGTGTTTTCATCTTCTTTGACAAACTTTCTAGATTCTCCATATTTCACTCAGGTGAGTTTGCAGAGCGAGCAAACACGGTAAGTGAAGCAGCTTTTAGTCTCTTTGTCTCTGTGGACACGAGTTAAGTCCTGCTCAAACATGAATCTGCATCTGCACAGTTGAATAGGTTTAAAACTGCAAAGTTCTGGGTCACTGATGATGCAGTGACGTCCAACATCTGTGAAGTTTTCCGAGCCTTAGTTTAAATGCTTAAGGATCCAGATCATCTGCTGCTGTTGGTCCATTGAGTTTATTTCCACTGTCACAGTGAGCAGACCATGTTTGTGTCTGCTGACAGGCTTTGTGAGTACTGATTTTATGTTTCAGTAGAACTTGACTCTGTCCACACAGACAAAGAGACCAAGAGCTGCTTCACTGACCAAGTGTTTCTGTTTTGCTCGCTCTGCAAACTCACCTGAGCTGAACTTCATGGAGAATCTAGAAAGTCTTGTCCAGAAGAAGATGAGAGACCAAAGCTCTGCAGATGATCTGAAGGTCTCTGTTTACAGCAGCCTGGCTTCAGTCGACCTGAGCAGAGCCACAGTCTGATCTCCACAGACTCACCACACTGATGCAGAATCATAAAAAGACACAACAAAGTATTTGAGCATAGAAATGAACCTTCTTTTCTGAAACCTGAATTTCTTGAACATTTGTAATAATTTTGGGCAAAATAAAATTCTTTTGAAACAGTAAATTTTAGATTTAATTTAAGACAGAATAATAAAAATTCAAAAAAAAAAAAAGCATGAATTATTTGACTTTATGTATCACTAATCTAAATTATACACTGGTGTGACTTCTAGAATCCATTACTAAATATATTGAACTTTTACTGACACATACCGGCGGTACATGTTTGCATTTGTGGTCACTTGCATACTGTTGTAGACAGTCAATAATACACACAGATCAAGTCTGCAGAGCCAATCACAGCACAGATCAGGTCTGCAGAGCCAATCACAGCACAGATCAGGTCTGCAGAGCCAATCACAGCACAGATCAATCTGCAGAGCCAATCACAGCACAGATCAGGTCTGCAGAGCCAATCACAGCACAGATCAGGTCTGCAGAGCCAATCACAGCACAGATCAGGTCTGCAGAGCCAATCACAGCACAGATCAGGTCTACATTTTACGTACAGTAGGCTATATTGCTGTACACAGTGAATCTTTGCGTTGTATAAATGTGATATTACATTACTTTGGTCTAAACGTGACTCTACTGTCAGACTTGTGTTGTGCTCACCTTGACGAGGCTGGGGTCTTGATGGGGCAGCTGGCTGTTGGGAAGCTTGTCCCGATGGACGATCCAGGGGTGTCTCAGAACCTGCTTGGCCGTCAGCCTCTGATGGGGGTCCACATGGAGCATCTTGGACACCAGATCCTGGAACACAGCACATGGACATACGTAGAGTCTTGTGCTGTTCTGTTGAGAATTACAAGCACCATACACAAGCTGTAAAACTGCTTTAGCTTTACCTGAACACAAATGACTCCAAAGCAGATTAAAGATAGATTTAAAGTGACGCTAAAACAGCACAATAAATACAGGACCAGAGCGTCACAAAGCACCAGGACCCATAAGTAGACGTAACAGCAACTCTTGGTGTAGAAGAAATATCAGTCAAAAGTGTACAGTGGAATAGTCACATTTGTGCCAGTTCTGTTCATCTTTACCATATTTAAAAGTGATTCCGAGGAATTATAGCCTATAATTATCTGAATGTGACATAAAACAACTACAGATTGGCTCTGTTTATTCATTTCTGCAGTAAAGCAGCACACAGTGCAGTAAAGTAGGGCTGGTGAAAATACATTTTTACCATTTTAAAACATACAACATAAAAGCATAGAATATAAAACTATAAAGAATTTAAAAATGTTGAATGCACCTTGGCAGCGTCAGACACTGTGTCCCAGTTTCCTCCGGTCAGGCTGAAGTGGCCGTTGCCTATTCTGTTCAGGATCTCATGTGGAGTGTCCTCGGGGCCGTTGGCAAACGGAGTAAAACTACAGGAAAAGAAGGACACAGCACATAGAGATACATCATCATAGAAAGGTCAGAACAACTGACATGATAACCAGTGCTTTAGCAATCTTAAACACATTCAAGTCTACAACAGCAGAACTAACAGCCCTCTATTGTGAAGTGGAAAATGTTAATCCTACTGAGCTTTGTTGGTTTCATTCGAGGAGGTTTAGTGTCTCCAACTACAAGCACTTAATTCATAAGCATTGTACTTCATTTATTAAATTTCTTATTTTTTTATTAATGAACAGCATAGTTTTTAACTGTTGTCTACGTGTGATCCCGTCAGCTCTCAGAATCTAGGCATGTGAGACCTGGGCAGTACTTGGATGGGAGACCGCTGCAGGAACCCCAGGTGCCACAGTGGGGCCAACAGAGGAGAAACTTGACACGTCACCCACACCCACAGTGTAATGTAATACTATCTGAATTGGTGCATTTTTATTTACATATTTTTTACTGTTCTAAAGCTAAACTTGACACTGCACTACCTTTGTTAAAAGTCTCTGGTCTATTGTTCTGACTGATACTGTGTGATTACTACTCAGAAGCTGCTGAATTTTCATGTGTGACTGCAAGCACCTTGACAGTCAGAGCGAGCAAAAGCAACTGCTGCCCGACTTCAACGCCTCGATGACTACAAAGCCTTGAACAAAGGTGACACGCTGCAGTTCCTCCTCCTCAGTATTGATCATATCGATCAACTATTAGAACATCACACATGTTTAACATGAGTCAGAAAATACCCAGGATGTTGTACATTACACAAAGCAACATTACTACATGATCCTGAGAGCTGAAAGTCACTTTCTCACAGACACAGCTCAAGTGTAAACTATCATAGGCTCTTTACTCTTTGCTTTGGTGATGTGTGAGTGAGTTTGTGGGGTGTGAGGGAAACAAATGCTTTTACAAAGTGGTATGTATTCAGTGCAACACTGCAAACAAACATGAGAGCTGTGCTGTCTCTGTGACTCTACAGGACCTGAAGTGTCCAAGCTGAATCTCCTACTTCACTTCAAACACCTGCTCTTGAACTGATTCATACTTCAACTTAACTAAAGAATTGTCTAAAAGAGAAAACGTTACATTTTGCATCAGGTCAAGCCAATATAAGCATTTAACCGTACAGTTTTAGGGTTTAAGCCTGAATAAATAACTTGTTGGTCAATTTAATATCACAATATGAGAGTTTTCCATGGCCCAGGTTGGCACAAAACGTTGGTTGTGTGCATTCTGCAACAGACTTGAGCAAAAACAAGTATTTGTAATTTAGATGCTTTGATGCACTAATTACTTTACTTTGAGCTGACTTACATGGCCACAAAATACACTGATAAGTGATCAGAATCTAGTTATATAACTAGAAGAACATCTTTATTTTTTACATTATGGCATAACACACAATTATAACGCTCCTTCATTACTACTGACTTACCCATTGTAATTGTTCTATAATTAAAAACTCTCCCAATGCCAAAAATGGAACCAATATTCATCATTAGTTTTTTATTTTTCTTTTAAATTGTCGATTATGTTGTCACTTTTATGAATTATGGATTCTGCCGATAGTATTGACACTCTAGTTGTGTAGAGTGAAAGGTCACTGACCCGCCAGCATGGTGTAGAGCAGCACACCCAGGCTCCAGATGTCACAGCCCTCGTCATAGCCCTGCCTCTTCAGCACCTGCCAAGCAGAGCACATGTCAACACACACACACACACACTACACCATGCTTCTGGAAACAGAGTTTGTTTCACTTCATGATAAACTACAATAATGATCTGTAATAATAATAGTTTGAGTTCATGTTCAACCACATTTTACATTTTAAAAAGTCAATTTTCCCTTATGCAAAAACAAACAGGTATCTTAAATCTTTTATTCCTACTTCTATTTGTCTTTTAAAGTGAAATGTTTAAGGAATGAGTAAATTGTATTTTTACTGTATTGGTTTCCGTAACAACCTCAAAGCTCCTCTTTGTTCAGAACTGCTCTGTTGTGTGTTCTAAGTGTTTTTTGTGGTCTGGATGTGCTTTTTTTACTGCTCAAACTAGTTGCCCCTCACGGGTTTAATAAAGTTATCTGAATCTGAATCTGAATGTTCAAAACTGCAGTCTGCAGAACTGATAAGTGTACATATATCAGGGCTTTATAGCAGAGCTGTAGACTTCAGTCAGTATTTGATGACTTAAGACTTGATCCTAAAGAAATGGACAAATATTTGGAATTGACTTAGAGCTCTAACTTTAGATAACTTGACGCTTCTCCTCAAAAAATTAACTAATGTAATTTTTGTGACAAAAAAAAAGAAAAATCTAATGGGATCCTTATAAAAAAATCTATTGTAGAAAACTGTAGAAATACAAAATGTATTTGTTAACTTGATATAAAGACTTGGAACTAAAAGCAGGGGACTAGGACCTGACTTAAACTTAGGGGCACAGACTTGGGACTTGACTCAAAGACTCATTAAGCAAGTGTGAATGAAGCTACATACATGTCCAGTTAGCATAACCTTGACCTGTGTGTATTCCAGTTCGTAAAAACCTGACCTCAGGAGCTACAAAGTTGGCGGTGTAGCAGGGCGTCATGAGCAGTCCGTTGTTAGCTCGCAGCTGCTTAGCAAAGCCAAAGTCACAGATGCGGATGGATTCGGGGTTTCCAGACTCGTCGACGTACAAGATGTTACTGGGCTTCAGGTCCCTGTGCACCACCTGGACCAGCAAAGAAAACAACCACACACGTATGCTTTACAACACTGTAGGCTTTCATAGAGCCACTAAAAACAAACATTAATCCTATGAACCCTTTATGTCCAGGGTTTTTCATTTTGAAATCCAGTGCAGTAAATACAATGACTATTGACCATTTGCACGTGTGGTCACGCCTCCCTTCTCCATGCTGAAGGCAAAGGCTCTGTCTGTGCATTACAGCAATGGAAACTTTGCCGAAAACTTGCTTGTTTCTAAGTAACTTTAACTGATTTCAATTGTAAAATGTCTGTATCTCGTGGAACACGATGCACTAACAGGCAGGAGGTTTTAAGTCTAAGCCTTTTTCGTTTACATTTTGATGAAGTGAAGACGCTAGTGGATGGCAGCAATAAATCGAAAGACCTAAATCCCTCTAAGTCACTACGGATTTGCAGTGAACACTTTAAACAAGGTAAGTCAATGCTAATGAGAAAAAAAGTATGACATTTGAAAAAAAAAATGCAATGAATCTCTTCCACAGCCTGCATTATGCGTGGCTAACACTAGCCTCCACAGCTAAGTGACTGAAACCAACCTCTTGTAGCTTTTAAATCTGCTCCAGTGTGACACAAAACCCTGTTTACCACAGAATGGTGCAAATCATGAGGAGTAAAGTCAGGCAAAGTTGTAAATTTTATTTATTCGGTAAACATAGCAGGAGGAAGAGGGCTGGATCAGCTGCATTCATTAGCTTTTCCAAATACCTTGTTTTGTGCTTCGTCTAAAAGACGTCCTACTTCCACAGACAAATGTACTGAACATGCACTAGAAGCGTCCACTGCTTTCTTTACGGAAAAATAAGGAAATATGTGAGAATTTGTCAGTTTTGCGCTCCCTGTAATGCCCGTACACACACTTTTGCCTCCAGCATGGAGCAGCCACATGATCAAGTGACGTAGGTGCAAATGGTCAATAGACATGATCCTGGAGAATTCAAACTCACATTTCTCATTCTTATTTTGTACAACCACTAGTGCAGAATAGATTTGGATCGTAAACTTTCAAAGCTGCTGAAACTGAGAATCTGGAGTCAAAAGAAGCAGAATCCTGAAGGTGCAAATTTGCTACTTTGGCGCCTAAAAAGCAAAATTAAAAAAGCCAGCCGTGCACTTTTTAGATTTATAATTTTTTATGGATGTCACACTGCATGACACAAAGAATTAAAGGTTTTTTAAGATTTTCCAATTACATCTACTTTTGGTAAATTGTTGTTGACCTGTTAACGTAATGAAGTAGAGCAGAGTTGTAAACATCACGCGAGGAGGACTAATGTTATGTCTGAATAGTCCAAGCTCTTTAGGGCAAATCCAGATCACGATAAGAACTGTTCGAATAGTGCAGTTAGGAAGCAGGCGTTAGTTAAATTCCCAATTACATATCATACAGTTTTTCCAGTCCCTTCACTGATAAATAGATATTGGTTTCGGTTGGAACTTTAAGGTCTTGTCCACACGAAGGTAAACGATCCTTTTAAAAACTTATCACAAAGTCAGCCTGAAGCCATGTAATGTCGAACTGACCAGAGTGTGGCGCTGTGACACTGACACAAAGTCACAAAACAAGAGAAGGACTTGACTGAGCGTGCGCAGAAAGTTGGCAGACAATTCTTTTAAACTTAGCTGAATGAACAACTTGGATCTAAAACCTACAGAAGAAACAAAGAAAGTGGATTTATGCTTCAGATGTCTTTGGAATATTTTTATGAAGCTTCAAAAACAGATTTAATGGAGATTGTAGTGAATTTATTTATTTCTTCCCTGTCTTCTGTGGTTTATGGTGCAATGAGAAGGCAGCTTTTTGCAGTGATCATTATATAAAGGTCAGTACATTCTGCAGATGAGACTCTGGGGGTTGTGGATACAGCGTAACTGTGGCGACGCTAAACCGGAGTTTTGAAATCTTTTCACTCCCAGATCTGGTTTTAGAAATATTCATTTTCAGAGTACTAAAACCCCTGCTTCGTGTGGATGATGTGGGGTTTAGGACAGATATTTGTTCTGAAACGCCTGAGCTTGGTTTCATGTGGACAAGGCCTAAGCCACAGTATCAGAATCAGTACTCAAAAAGCTGGATCAGTGCACATGGCTATTAGAACCTTTGTGCGTTCGCCATTAATATCAAAGTATCAACCAGGAAATCAGAGCCAGGAGAAGCGTTCCGATCGGCTGAGCTTGGAGCAATTCATCCCAGTTAAATCTTCATTTATGCACATGCATAATTACACCTGGCTTAATAGTGACTAACTGAACACATACACTGATAAAAAAAAGAAAAACTTAAAATGAATAAAAAATCCTTTGCTTAAACATAGAAAAGGCTAAATATAGTGTACATTGTGAGGCGCGTACTTACCCCCTGAGAGTGAAGATACTCCACAGTCTTTGTGATGGTGTGCAGAACCGAGCTGGCTTCTCGTTCTGAAAAGAACTTCTGTTTGAGAATCCGATCCAGCAGTTCTCCTCCTCTCATGAGCTCTGTCACCAGAAACACCTGCTTCCCGTTATCGTACACCTGAGGAACATGACACAGCACACATGTGAGGGCTCAATCAGGGCTAAACCAGTAAGTGTGTGTTGTACTGAAATGCTTCAGTGTGGTAATGTTATACAGATTTGAGTGTGATGTGACAGTGTGTGTACAGTGTCACATGTGCCACATGGTGTCGCTGGAGCAAGCGGTTGACCTCTTCGTTTAAATTCAACACGAGAAGCTCATCGTTTCTAAGCGTGAAGGAAGGTGACTGAAAAAACTACTAGATATAAATGTGTCATCACTGAGCCGCACAAAGGGCATCTATTCTGTCAAATTCACTTTCCTAAGTTTTTAATCTTGTTATGACCTCCCTTCATCATTAGTTTACTCAAAGTTATATTTGAATTGATTCATGCATGTTTGAGTACTCTTGTTTTGTTCTTCAGCTGCAGCTCAAGTGCTCAGAAATCCTCATCTCATCACCTATCACCTATCCCTCCCACTTGTTTGTATTTACTTGTTATAATTAAAAAGATTAATGCTCAAAGTGAAGGATATATGGTTCAAAACGGTCCCATAGTCACTTTCCAACAATAAAAATAGTTTTAAAAAATCTGTTGCTTTTCAGTTACATTTCAAAATGAAGTTCTGTAGTTTTGAACAGGAAGTCAGTAGAGCTGTTCCTATTGTTAAGTTGTTTTAGATCAACTTTGTGTTTTACAATGAAAAAAGGTAAATTACTGATCTGCAGATGTTCTAGTTTCTTACTAATGACTTATGTTTTGGCTCTTAGTAATTCGATCACTTGCACTAGGATTACATTGTAAGTGACCGAATGTGTGGCTTAACTGTGTAAGTGAGTACTGTGCTGTACAAAGGGTTCTAGGATTGAATTTGTGTCAGTAGGCTAGAATTTTTCTTTCTCTTGTCCTTATTTTTGCCTGTAGAGACAGAATTTCCACAAGCTTACCTGCTTCTTTAAAGGGAAACATTTCGTATATGTATGTAAAGTAAATAAAAAGGCATCTAGTGTAAGTTATGATGTCTCACAAGCTGTAAACGTCACCACACGTCACTGACTGAGCCCAATAAGTGTTGTGTTTACCTTGACTGCAGTGCATTTATTAAACCACTTGATGGTGCTAGAATGCATCATCACAGTGTCATCACTGTGTCCACCCAGTTTGGGAAATGTGTTACATGCATCATCTAACCATACTTACACACGTTTTAGTGTGATGCTGTTGGGATGTTGTACTTACAGTATGTGTTTGAGTGTAATGATGTTGAATGTTGTACTTACTCATGTTTGACTGTGATGATGTACTTATGTGTGAATGTGATCATGGGGGTATTCCATGAAGCGAGCTAAAGCCAAAGCCTGGCTTATTTGGCCAATCTAGGCTTATGAAATCTCCATTTCTGTTCCACTAACGTGGCTAATCACAGTTGGCTCTAAATTGCCGTAGTAACAAGTACGCAGACATAAACCTGGTCGGGACTGTCAAGACAATTTTAGCTTTGTCTCAAAAAACGTCTAAAGACCCACTTAAATCACATGCTTATCCCTGCACACTTTTTATTCACCTTTATTTACTTGCATTGGCACCAAAGAGTCACTCTAGCCTATCTTTTCTTCCGTTTTTTGAGCTGTTCTCACTGTGGAAAGAGTCATTTGTATAAGTAAAGGTCAAATTGGCTGCACAAAGAGCCAAACTGGAAAAATGTACTTGTATGTGCATCTAAACTACATAGGATTTAGCACAGACATGCAGCTATTTCTCTGAAGGATGAAGCAATGAAAGCAGGACTAAAGTGTGAGATCTCTGACCCTGTCGCACCACGGCCACACATCCTCTGCTCTGATTGGTCAGTTCTGGTTGTGAAGAGTTAGCTACAACTTTGTGAGAGCGGGACTAGTTCCACATGACGTGTGGAAAACCGCACATTTCATTGGAAAACAATTAGCCTTCTTGCAAATACAATAATAAATCCTATTGATCTCCTCCCAGTAAACGACCTCGTCTTTCTCCAGCAGTGAGGGGAGGGGAGGGGACCAGAATAAACCAATATAAACTAAAAACTTTTGCGTTGCAAATCAAACTAGAGTGCACACTTTGGCTCCTCTAGTGTTTAGATCATGAGGGAAAACATTTTTTCTCTCTCATTCTCAGTGATGTCATTGCTCCATTGATCTGGCCTCGTCACATTCAGCGGGAGCACGTTCATAGCCCAGATTAATCTTCAAGCTTGAATTAGTGTTGTTCAGACTCTTTCATGGAACGACTTGAGGCTTAAGTTGGAGATGAAGCTAGTTTCAGCTCAGGATTTTAGGAGAAGCCTAGACTTGTTAAGCCACTTTCATGGAATACCCCATGTTGAGATGTTGTACTTACATCCTTGAGTGTGATAATGTTGTACTTACATGTTGGACTGTGATGATGTTGGGATGTTGTACTTACGTCTTTGAGTGTGATGAAGTTGTACTTAAATGTTTGACTGTGATGATGCTGGCTGTTGTACTTACATCCTTGAGTGTGATAATGTTGTACTTACATGTGGACTGTGATGATGTTGGGATGTTGTACTTACGTCTTTGAGTGTGATGATGTTGGGATGTTGTACTTACATCCTTGAGTGTGATGATGTTGGGATTTGTACTTACGTCCTTGAGTGTGATGATGCTGGATGTTGTACTTACGTCTTGATGTGATGATGTTGGGATGTTGTACTTACGTCCTTGAGTGTGATGATGTTGGGATGTTGTACTTACGTCCTTGAGTGTGATGATGTTGGGATGTTGTACTTACATCCTTGAGTGTGATGATGTTGGGATGTTGTACTTACGTCCTTGAGTGTGATGATGTTGGGATGTTGTACTTACGTCTTGAGTGTGATGATGTTGGGATGTTGTACTTACGTCCTTGAGTGTGATGATGTTGGGATGTTGTACTTACGTCCTTGAGTGTGATGATGTTGGGATGTTGTACTTACGTCCTTGAGTGTGATGATGTTGGGATGTTGTACTTACATCCTTGAGTGTGATGATGTTGGGATGTTGTACTTACGTCCTTGAGTGTGATGATGTTGGGATGTTGTACTTACATCCTTGAGTGTGATGATGTTGGGATGTTGTACTTACATCCTTGAGTGTGATGATGTTGGGATGTTGTACTTACGTCCTTGAGTGTGATGATGTTGGGATGTTGTACTTACGTCCTTGAGTGTGATGATGTTGGGATGTTGTACTTACGTCCTTGAGTGTGATGATGTTGGGATGTTGTACTTACGTCCTTGAGTGTGATGATGTTGGGATGTTGTACTTACGTCCTTGAGTGTGATGATGTTGGGATGTTGTACTTACGTCCTTGAGTGTGATGATGTTGGGATGTTGTACTTACGTCCTTGAGTGTGATGATGTTGGGATGTTGTACTTACATCCTGTGAAGTGTGTGATGGATGTTGGGATGTTGTACTTACTCCTTGAGTGTGATGATGTTGGGATGTTGTACTTACATCCTTAGTGTGATGATGTTGGGATGTTGTACTTACATCCTTGAGTGTGATGATGTTGGGATGTTGTACTTACGTCTTTGAGTGTGATGATGCTGGGATGTTGTACTTACGTCCTTGAGTGTGATGATGTTGGGATGTTGTACTTACGTCCTTGAGTGTGATAATATTGGGATGCTGCCCGTATCTGAGCAGGATCTCGATTTCCTCTGAAGGGTCAGTGGCCGTTTTATTAATCATCTGACAAATAAACAATGAACAACGTCAGTAAATTGCTTGTTATTAATTATTAAGATCACCCATCAAAAAGCCAGATCAGAAGAACAGAACAAACCAATATACATCTGGAATATCTGCTTTACAATACTTTTGAGAACCCAAAACTTTAAGAGTGGAACTATCAGCCTCTAAAACTGCACTCCTTCAGTGAAGTCAGATTATCTTTAGAAGTGAGCTAGTGGGGGGTTACAATATTAATATAAAATAAAATCAGTTATGGTAAAAGGTCAAATCAAATGCATTCACTGTATATTGTGTTTACACACAGTATATCCCAAAAATGTGCAATACTATTATTGTCTTTGTACCATTTAGATGTGGGTGTTTTAGTTCAACTAAAAGAACATCAAAAGTGCCATAGTGCCCTTAAGAACTGGAACGTCTTGATTGCTTTCATGGAAATATTTTTTGCAAGAATGTACAAAACAAAATCTGGATGACAAATGCTCAAAAGTAGTTTTTCTAGTTCAGATGGATTACGTGAGTGGCACACCAATTTGGGCTCTAAGTGGAGTCTGTATTTTCTCTCTTGTCTGTGTTTCATAAAAAAAAAAATAAATAAAAAATAGACTACCCTGAAAGATTTTGATCTCACTAAATAACAATAATTGAACTTCTACCTCCACAAAGTCACAGTGTCACTTTAATTGTAACATTAGTCGCAGAATCTTGATATTATTTTTTTTTTTTTTTTTTTTTTTTTTTTTTTTTTTTTTTTTTTTTTTTTTTTTTTTTTTTTTTTTTTTTTTTTTTTTTTTTTTGTCTTTGATTATTATAACTTTGATTGAAGATCAATACACATCATGTGATTAGCTCAAAAGCCTGTTGTGGGTCATAACTTTACTTAGACATACAGCAGTCTCACCGATCACCACATGAGTGCGCCCAGAACCAATGATCAGCTAACAAAAGGCTTTTCAAACTAAAGAAAATGTCTATGAATCCTTTATCCAATAGTCTCCTGAAGCTCCTATAAGCATTGGGTTCGTCTTGTTGCTAAGCTCCATAGTCATTCTTTTCTAAGATAAAGCCAGTGACCTTGGACGTACCTTGACTGCGTACTCTGTGTTGGTGGCTTTATGAATGCAGCGCTTGCAGACGGAGAAGGAGCCCATGCCGATGTCCTCCTTCAGGATGTAACCGTCACTGAACAGGAGGTTCTTTCCATGGAGCTGCTGCAAACACCAGACCAAGCACAGTCACAACCAGGCTGTCAAGAGCAGGTTTTTTAATCCATAATCAAGATTATTCAGTCACAGTAAAAAAAAAAAAAAAAAAAAAAAAAAAAAAACAAGCTCTGTATGACGGAATAAAACAGTTTTTTTGTTATGATTTAAATTGGCAAAAGCAAATGTCAGCTTCCCACAGCAGGTCAAAGTACAGATATCATTCATAGACAAAAAAATGCCCTTTACATGGCGATTTAAAAATCTAAATTATGCTGTTCAAACAATTGAAAAAGTACTATTTTAGAAACAAAATTAACTTATTTGTTACAGTTTATGTTCTATTAAAACAAGTAAACATCTAGAATTTTACATTTACAGTTTCATAATATAGAATTGATCACAAAATTCCTTTTATTTATTTTTTTTACCAATTCTTATGATCTCCACATAAAAATAAGAATACTTAAGCCACAATATTTGCTCGTGCTGTAAGATATTTTACTTCTCCCTTGGCAAATAGTTATTTTAGCCAAGGCAAACCAAAGCACTACTGATGAAGATTAGACATTGTTTTGGCTAGTTTACATTTAATTTTATTTATCTTCTGTCATCTTCAGAGTTTGTAGAGTCTCAGCAGTGCCAAAGAGGTAACACTGTCCAAATCAGAAAATCTTGAATCCAGTGAAAAAGTCACATCCATCCTGTACATGTTCAGAATAGCTCAGAAAAGCTGAATGGATAGGTTAGATTTCCTTTTCCTCACATCACACAGACAGCTCCAGTCAGCCATTAAAAGTCTGCTGTCATCTGCTCTCTTCTTATCACACTTCTTTAACACCCTTTCTCCAGAGCCAGCTTCATATTCACAAGGCCAGACATTCAAATGGAACCCAATGTGCAAACCCTTTCCTCACGTCTTTAACAGCTCGTCCTCCAGTGCCATCTTCATTTTCACAAGGCCAGACTTTCAAATGCAACCCAGAGTGCTAGATGCATACTGCTAATGCTTTGGATTCACTCTGTTCATTTGTTTATTTATCAGGACAATGCACAAAACACATTTATCTACACAACAGAGAAAAGATGCTTGTGCTGGGTGATCCACCTGCACTCCCTGGACAGTTTGTTCAAAATGGCATACATGCTAAGAAGTGTATGTCCAAATAACATTTATGTTCACTCACCCAGTCATCAGTTAAAAAAAAAAAACTGCATACACATCCAAACACTATTTACATGTCATGTGAGCAGGTGTTCTTTAGGCTTTAGGCTGTTCCTGATGCCCACAGAGGACTCACACCAGCAACCACCCACTTGAGACCTGGTTGCTCTCTCGCTCCCTAATTTCTGTGAAAAGGTGATCACTGAGTGGTTGTCGCCTCGGCGACAGCTCTGAATTTGCAGAAAAGTTAGGTCACCTGGGTCGCTGCACTTGTCTTGTAACTTCCTCATGTCGCCTCTTGGCAACAGCCTGCAGAGGAAATGAACGGGACCTCCTCCTTCAAGTTGCTTGAGTCAGTTCTGATGTGAGTTTGCTGTTATAGGCTCATGTGAGAGAGTGTTCCATAGGCTTATGGTCTCATGTTCGTTCCATATCTTATGGTCTCAGGTACGAGGGCGGTCCATAGGCTTATGGTTTCTTGTGAGAGGGTGGTTCCATAGGATACTTATGGGCTAAGCGTTCCATAGGCTTATGGCATGTTTCTTCTTTTTTTCCCAGTAGCAGAACAACTACATCATGGTTTCAAATAACATGACAATGTGATTATATTTAAATACAGTTTCTATGTATAGTTTTTACTTGGCAAGAATATAACAGTGATGAACAGTTTTGATTTTATCATTCACTTTTAGAGCTACAGTGGTCCATTGTTTTTTTGGGGGCGTTACATAGTGAAAATAACACGCAAAAGGTGAAATCGGCAAATTCTCATCTTTATTTTTTACAGATTTCAGTAGCCAATAGTTTGTATGATCGTTCACCACCCACGCTACACTTTTCTCAAATAAACATTAACATTTTCTCTCTTGTTTAAACAACAGAAGTCCAAACCTTCATACACAATGCTCTAGTGATGCACAGATTCAGGTGATGCGTGATCAAGACGTGTGCAACCGCATGGAGGATCCTGTTTAGCTTTGGGCAAAAGCACATCATGTTTTTGGATCAGAGACTGAGTGGACACGGTTCAGCCAAAACTTTAAACACATGGACAGCATTTATTTTGTGAACTTAATTCTTCAGGGAGGGAAGGTGCCCAAGTGTGACACATGTGTTATTACCAGCGAGGTAAGTGTTAGCGTGCTTGTGCATTATTGCAGCTTAAACATGGATTCATTTCACTCTCTGTGTCAGCGCACTCTTTGTACAGACAGATTACATAGCTGTAGCTGTAGCTGTTTTTATTTGTATTTTTTCTGAAAGCTTTAAGGTGTTCATACCGCTTTCAGGTTTTAGGTAAACAGGCTAAATAGAGCTATAAAGCTATTGCCTGTTCTCGGTTGGTCCTGGCTGAGACTGCATCAGCTCAGCTCATCCTACATGATCCAAGCTACAGTAAGTTCTCTAAAAGAGTTTCTGTGCCATTTGTGAATGCTGTGATTTGACACGATCCCCAAAGTTTGTTTGAGACTAGGACGCGTGCTGTTCAGACAAAAATTACACACAAAAAATCAGTGAATCAGCGAGATCATGATATAGCGAGGGACCACTGTATTTTATATCATGTTTTAGTTGACCAGCTTGTTTGACAAAATCTAAAGTGTTAAATAATTGTAGCATCTAAGTCAGGGTGTCCAAACTTTTTCCTCAGGTGGGTCGCACTTTAAAGCATACATGGAACAGAGGGGCACAAATTGTAAGGCTTTCGATTTTGATAGATCGTCAGTTTTATTTAGACATTACACATTCAATTTAGACTTATTTAACATCAACATGTCAATTACGGGAGAACTGTTCAAATTTGACAATAAAATGTATACTTGTTTGTAAATTGAGCCAATTTAACAGGGAGTGTGCAGGCCAACAACATTTATTTAAGGGCCACAGTTTGGCTAGATCTGATACCTTAGGACAATAATTGGAAGACAAAACAGCTCTGTAATGGTAATAACACACTTTGTAGCTTATGAAAGGTAATTTTTGTTATATGTTCTTATCATTCGTGTAAAGGTTAGCCTACTTTAAGCTTCTGTTGAACACTGGCTGCTCTTACCTGGACAACTGGGTGAGGAGTGGGCTGTGCTGGTTCTGCAAAGCCCTCCTCGTCTAACAAACTGGAGGCCACAAAACTGAAGCCTCTGAAGAGCTGGTGGGCTCCAGCGCTGGGCGGGACACCAGGGGAGTCTGCAAAACACCAACCACAAGATTAGAGTACAGGCTAAAACAAGCAAGGTTCAGCAAAAAAGCCTCAAGATGCTGGTTTGACCTGAAAGCCCCAGGAAAAAAAACAGCTCAACTCTTGTGTGTGTGTGTTTTTTGTTTTTATTTTATTTTTGATTTTGTTGTTTCTGCAGCAGTCAGTAAAAACCTTAAGACAAAAGGTAGACTAAACATATAATAAACTTCAAACTAAGAACATTTTTAACAATACTCTTCAATGATACTTTTAATATTAAATACTAATGCTAAATGTTTCTCTTTAAACTGTATTCTTACTCATCAACAGACAATGAAATCTACATTTTAATTGCTTTTAACTAGCGTTTAATCCATTTTATTTAACATTTTCTAATTATAATTACATTTTTAAATATGTTTTAACCAAACCTTTTAAGCTGATTTAATATTTCATTTTACATTATTAGCTAATATACTGTAGCCTTTCACACTGAATAAATTGGTTTTAGCTTTGCAATTAATGTACTTAATGCACTTTTTAAACTGCATCAAACGTTACTTACCCAACTACACATTTTACTTAAATAAATAATAAATAGATCATAAATTAAAGGGTATTCTTTGCCAAACTTAATGACTTTTCACATCCATATTTACAACTTTACACTTTTTAACTGTTCAACACTAACTCAAGCCCCTTCAAAATGCTTTATGTAGGTTTTAGTTTGTACATAGAGCTATTTGTACCAGAGAACTCACCAGTAGCTCTCCTTTTCCTTTACATTCATGAGTTAGTGATGGGCCAAATGAGTCGACGCGTCCACACATGTATGAGCAGTAGAAGTGGCGCGTGTGTCGAGCCGTGTCAACATGTGTGTCACGTGGTCACATGTGTCAACGCTGGACATTTGCACCGTCATCTCAAGTATAGCTCACCTGGGAGAGCAGGTGTGTAGCTCTGTGCCAGAGGTCGCGAGATCGAATCTTGTGATAGTGCACAATGATTTTTTTCCCTCTCTCTTATTTTATTTACGCGTGTAGAGGTAAAAAAATCACAAGTTTATGTACTTCTGTAAAGGGAAATATTTCATACAGTATGTGTATGCAAATTGAATAAAAAGGTGTCTTCTGTTAGTAATGCGTCTCACCAGCTGTAACGTAAAAGCACGTCACTGATTGAGCCCAGTGACTGCAGTGCATTTATCAAACCACTTGATGGTGCTAGAATGCACCGACACAGGTCTACACTGGGTCGACCCAGTTTGGGAAATAGGTTAACACACGTTGACGAGTCATCTACCCATCACTATCATGAGTATTGTCTGTCTCTCCACGCTGTTTTACATGAGCCAAATGGGCTAAATCAGAGGGAGGAGTTGATACCAGTTACCTGAGTTCCATCTGCTGGTTCTACTGGGATAGAGACAGAATGAGAAGAGATATCGATAGGACAGACTGAGGAGAAAGCATTCGTTCACACTGCTCTTTTTGCTGGAACATGTTGCAGAAAGACTAGAAACTGAATACATTTTGTTAATGCACTTAATTTAAAGCATTAGAGACAGACTCAATAATGTGTCATTTTAATGTTTATGTATTTATTTATTTGTATTGAACTTTGCTGCTACTTGGCCAGGACTCCCTTGAAAAAGTGATTTTTATTCTCAGTGGAACATATTATATAATATTATATTATAAGCATATATTATATAATATTATAATGATAATGCTTGCTATGAGTTTATTTTTAGTCACATGTTAAGTGTGTGGCTTCATACCTAAAATCCGTGGTTGAGCAGTTGATGTTAACTCCCCTCTAACCTGGGATTGGACTCTCTCTTGTTGTAGCAGTGATTTTGCATCAGAAGACACCTCTTCACAATCATTTTGACGCCAAATGAAGCTTACGCCTACACACATGTCTGTGCCACACGAACATCCGTTAGAAGTAAATGGCTTTTGAACGCTGTGCCTTGGCTTGTGAGAGCTTTTCTTTTAGCATGATGGCAGAATAGACCTGTGTGCATAGCCATATCATATCCCACTCCTCCTGGTTGAGAGACCACGTCATTATGCCACAGAAGCACTGTATCTTATTGTGGATGTTGAAACTTCAGATTTCTCAACTCTGTCATTGGTGCGTGATGTGCGGCAGAAGCAGGTTTAATTTAATTGACCTTTATTTAACCAGGGAAGTCCCACTGAGATTCAGAATCTTTTTTGCAGGGGAGCCCTGGGGGAAGAGTCAGGGGAGGCATTAATGGACATGTTTTTAGTTTAAGTTTCCTCATGCACACTTTGAGGTTGTGTCAGCAGTTGTGACTCAACCTTCGATTCATTTTTTTGGGACTGTATTTGTAATCTCGTTTGTGACCGCTGACCTTTGGGAGTGCGTGAGGTGAACTCTGAGTCAAAGTAGAAGGTGTCATCTGGTCGTGCCACGGCCGGTCTGAACGGAGGCTTCATTTCTCGTCGAAACAGTTTCTGCACAAGAGCAAAGAGTCACACACGTAAAGTGATAATGTAATGTAAAGTGGTCACACATCCACTTTACATTTGTGTCTGTGCTAGCAAATGTTTATATTTTATTTTTTCAAACACGTTCAGAACACAGAAAGATGACATGGCATGCAGGTAAGCACTCAAAGTTGTAGATAATACAAAACATAACCAATACACTTACATTCCAGTCGATAGTGGAGAAGAAGCCGTGACGCTTGATTCCCTCTGCTCCATCTGATCCAGAACCTTCAACAACACAAAGTCAGGACATTATTTGGTACACTGATCTACACTTGTCCTTTCTAAGCGTGGCTTAGGTTGTTTGAAATTCTAATTTAGATGATCTCTTAGTTCAAAATATACTTTAGGCTTCTATTTGTTGTATTATGAGATACTATATATATATTTGTTTTTTAATATTTGTTCAAACCTGCTCTTGTCCTACGACTGCTTTGGTTTTGTACTAGTTAAAGTCAAATCAAATCAATTTATTTTTGTATAGCCCAAAATCACAACACAGAGAGAAGGGTTAGGGTTCAGGGTCAGCTTCAGTGTGGCACAGAGAGAAGGGTTAGGGTTCAGGGTCAGCTTCAGTATGACACAGAGAGAAGGGTTAGGGTTCAGGGTCAGCTTCAGTGTGACACAGAGAGAAGGGTTAGGGTTCAGGGTCAGCTTCAGTGTGGCACAGAGAGAAGGGTTAGGGTTCAGGGTCAGCTTCAGTGTGACACAGAGAGAAGGGTTAGGGGTCAAGGTCAGCTTCAGTATGACACAGAGAGATGGGTTTGGGTTCAGGGTCAGCTTCAGTGTGACACAGAGAGAAGGGTTAGGGTTCAGGGTCAGCTTCAGTGTGACACAGAGAGAAGGGTTTGGGTTCAGGGTCAGCTTCAGTGTGGCACAGAGAGAAGGGTTTGGGTTCAGGGTCAGCTTCAGTATGACACAGAGAGAAGGGTTAGGGTTCAGGGTCAGCTTCAGTGTGGCACAGAGAGAAGGGTTAGGGTTCAGGGTCAGCTTCAGTGTGGCACAGAGAGAAGGGTTGGGTTCAGGGTCAGCTTCAGTGTGACACAGAGAGAAGGGTTAGGGTTCAGGGTCAGCTTCAGTGTGACACAGAGAGAAGGGTTAGGGTTCAGGGTCAGCTTCAGTGTGGCACAGAGAGAAGGGTTAGGGTTCAGGGTCAGCTTCAGTGTGGCACATACCCAGGCGGTTGGCAGGATTTCTCTTGAACAGAGCTCGGAGCAGAGACTGAGCCTCAGCACTCAGAAACTGAGGCATCCCCAGGCGGGCCCTACAGGAACACATACAGCAGGTGTGGATCAGCAGGTACAGCCCACAGCACACATCTGCTTTGTAAAGAACTAAAGGAACTCACTTTAAAATCATATTCATGGTTTCTTTGCGGTCTTTCCCTTGGAACGGCAGAGATCCAGTCAGCATTTCAAACTGCAACAACAGTCAGTGAATTTTCTTAAGTTTTGTCACTGTTAAACAAATATACTAATTTAAAAAATTGATTTTCTTGTCCAAAATGCAAAAAGTACTTTCTCTTTAAATTTGTCCAAGACTTTCTCTGCTAAAACTTTTGACTTCTGCCCAGACCACAAAGCTCTCCTGTGATTGGTTACACCTTGGTAAGACGTTGGTCCAAATAAATCTGGTTTGTGAACTAAGAAATAAAGCAAGAATTTAAGTTGCTGCTAAATCTAAAACTGATCTAATCAAAGTATGTAAAGGACAAACATTTTGTCAAATGTCCATGAATGTACAGAAAGTTACAGTACAAAGTGGACCACCAGTCGTACTGTTGTTATGTCTCTTACCATCAGGACCACCAGTCGTACTGTTGTTGTGTCTCTTACCATCAGGACCACCAGTCGTACTGTTGTTATGTCTCTTACCATCAGAACACCGTAGGACCACCAGTCGTACTGTTGTTATGTCTCTTACCATCAGAACACCGTAGGACCACCAGTCGTACTGTTGTTATGTCTCTTACCATCAGGACACCGAAGGACCACCAGTCGTACTGTTGTTGTGTCTCTTACCATCAGGACACCGAAGGACCACCAGTCGTACTGTTGTTGTGTCTCTTACCATCAGGACACCGAAGGACCACCAGTCGTACTGTTGTTGTGTCTCTTACCATCAGGACACCGTAGGACCACCAGTCGTACTGTTGTTATGTCTCTTACCATCAGGACACCGTAGGACCACCAGTCGTACTGTTGTTGTGTCTCTTACCATCAGGACACCGAAGGACCACCAGTCGTACTGTTGTTGTGTCTCTTACCATCAGGACACCGAAGGACCACCAGTCGTACTGTTGTTGTGTCTCTTACCATCAGGACACCGAAGGACCACCAGTCGTACTGTTGTTGTGTCTCTTACCATCAGGACACCGAAGGACCACCTGTCGTACTGTTGTTGTCTCTCTTACCATCAGGACCACCAGTCGTACTGTTGTTGTGTCTCTTACCATCAGGACACCGAAGGACCACCAGTCGTACTGTTGTTGTGTCTCTTACCATCAGGACACCGAAGGATCACCAGTCGTACTGTTGTTATGTCTCTTACCATCAGGACACCGAAGGATCACCAGTCGTACTGTTGTTGTGTCTCTTACCATCAGGACCACCAGTCGTACTGTTGTTGTGTCTCTTACCATCAGAACACCGAAGGACCACCAGTCGTACTGTTGTTGTGTCTCTTACCATCAGGACACCGAAGGACCACCAGTCGTACTGTTGTTGTGTCTCTTACCATCAGGACCACCAGTCGTACTGTTGTTGTGTCTCTTACCATCAGGACACCGTAGGACCACCAGTCGTACTGTTGTTGTGTCTCTTACCATCAGGACACCGAAGGATCACCAGTCGTACTGTTGTTGTGTCTCTTACCATCAGGACCACCAGTCGTACTGTTGTTGTGTCTCTTACCATCAGGACACTGTAGGACCACCAGTCGTACTGTTGTTGTGTCTCTTACCATCAGGACACCGTAGGACCACCAGTCGTACTGTTGTTGTGTCTCTTACCATCAGGACACCGTAGGACCACCAGTCGTACTGTTGTTGTGTCTCTTACCATCAGGACCACCAGTCGTACTGTTGTTGTGTCTCTTACCATCAGGACCACCAGTCGTACTGTTGTTGTGTCTCTTATCATCAGGACCACCAGTCGTACTGTTGTTGTGTCTCTTACCATCAGGACCACCAGTCGTACTGTTGTTGTGTCTCTTACCATCAGGACACCGTAGGACCACCAGTCGTACTGTTGTTGTGTCTCTTACCATCAGGACACCGTAGGACCACCAGTCGTACTGTTGTTGTGTCTCTTACCATCAGGACCACCAGTCGTACTGTTGTTGTGTCTCTTACCATCAGGACCACCAGTCGTACTGTTGTTGTGTCTCTTACCATCAGGACCACCAGTCGTACTGTTGTTGTGTCTCTTACCATCAGGACACCGAAGGACCACCAGTCGTACTGTTGTTGTGTCTCTTACCATCAGGACACCGTAGGACCACCAGTCGGCGCTGTGAGTGTGTCCCTGACGGTTGACTACTTCTGGAGCCATGTACTCCACAGTTCCACAGAAGGAGTAGGCTTTCTTCTCATGATCAATGGCTTCTTTACATAAGCCAAAGTCTGATCAAAAGAAAACAGTTGGTAATTTTCAATGCCTTGATTTAAGACACAAGGAAGATCAAAACATCTGCAGATAGCTAATTGTTAACAGTTTTCTCACATAGTTAATTTACTTAAAGTTATATTCTGATTGATTTATCAGCTCTGCTCTTTTGAAAATGAAATCAGCAAACATGTTTCTATTTCAAAACTTTTAGCTACTTTTTATTATTTACAATAAATAAAATGTAAATAAAAAAAAATCAGAAGAGACTCATAAGCTCTTTGTGCTATAAGAAAATGAGTGAGGATAAAATTTCCACATAACAGTTTCTCCCCCAGTCCCTTTGAGCCTTGTGAACCTGAGCCCTGTACTACGAAGCTAGATTTGGGGTTTAGCAAGGTAAGTTCTGGGTTAAACCTGGTCTGGTCCTACGAAACTGGATCACGTCCTATCGGAGTAGATCTCTATGGCAACATGCGGCAAACTCATAACCTGCTTCGGACCAGGATAAGTTCCCGAATAAGTTAAAAAGACGAGGCGTTGGCCAATCAGAGACGAGAATTAAGCCGTATGTGAAGAGGGGGAGAGAGAGAGGGCAGCGGAGAAATGAGGAAATGTGAAAGTTACGGCGTTTTCTTTTTATATCAATGCGATGCAGACGGCACGTAACCTATTTATTAAGAGCAGGATGAGATCTTAACAGTGACTAAAGAATCCCGTGTAATCTGTGTGATGATTAATACATTTTTTCATTGTCAAGAAATAATGAACAACTGCACTTTGTGCACATTTGGCTGTGGATTTCTACGCATCACTTTGACTCAGATAAAGGACACAGCTCATTCAGACTAAATGGTCGATCTTATAAATGTTTGGTCATGTCTGCACATTTAGTCTGTTGTATCCATGCAGGACATTTAAATGAACTCTGCAGCGTAACTTTTGTGTCTGTGATTGGTTGATTAAGCGCAGACTTCATTTGAAGCTGCAGCGCGTTTCCTTCTGAAGTCCGCAACTCGGGTGTTCTGATTGGTCAGTTTGCGTTAACCCCGCCTCTGCTCTGTGAACGCGCACGGCTTCATTGAGAAAATCCAGGGTTAACAGATCCAGTTGTGAACTCGTTTCGTAGGACAGCTTATCGAGAGAGGCTCATATCTGGGTTAGTCAACCCGGGTTAGAGAAACTTATCCAGGATAAGTTCAGCGACGTTCGTAGTACAGGCCTCTGGTCATTGAACTCTGTAATCTGTTTCAGTACAGACTTACCTGTGAGTTTGATATGACCCTCCTCGTCCAGAAGAATACTGCAAAAATGTCACAAATGAACACAGTTTGAGTTTGTTTTTTTAAAGTAAAATTTGTGTTTTTCACTAAAAAGTTCAAGATAAATACAGCACTTAAGTACTGTCAGAACTGAATAATAAAGAATTTGTGTTCTCATCAGAAGCTGAATGCAGCACTCTGATTGGCTGAGCTTGAGTGGGTGGTCCTCTCCACTTTCACTTTGTAGTCTGTAAAAAGACGTTTATCCATAATTGTCACTAAAATGTCATTAATGTGTCGAAAGATTGTTGAAAGAACATGGTCAGATTTATAACCTAAATTGTGTTTGCAAAATCAATTACCCCTCCTTTAAAAAAAATACCTCTACCTGAGACTAATGCTGCCTTCATTTGTTGTTGGAATTGAGGTAAAAATCACTTTGGGGAAAATAGCAAATGAACACTTCCTCATGTCATGAATACTACTGGGAAACTGGGAAATAACTTTGATGCTTGATGCTGAGTTTAAGGTGATGGCAGACAGTAGTAGTAACAGAATCACAAATGACAGTTTTTCACTTGTTAAGACACAAGTCGAATGGCATCTCTACTTCCACAAAACAGTCATTAAATAAACAAGTGAAAATGTTTTTATTCTCTCCCCAGGAACAATCTTATGACGATGTAAATGTACTTGTTTACACTGGATTTGCATTCATATGTATGCAAATCCAAAAGTATATTTTAAAACACTTGTTCAGGGTACTTTCCTTTCAGTTTTGGACTATGGAGACATTATTTATATGAACACAGCCTCCTCAGTTCTGCCCACGCAGGACACACTTTATCATACGTTTCATTACAACTCTACTCAGGACCCACCACTGTGAGCTGAATGCACCGCTCTCCTGACCTGGGCCTCAGAAGTACAACATTGGCTTCTGTATATATATGGTCATACTGGGTAAACTGCCATTATACCTGCGCCGCTCCTGACTCCAGCGAACAGTGGCTGTATCTTCTGTTCCAGTTGCCCAGGATTAACAGGCGTTCTCATACGCAGCTCCCTGAGCTTGGAACAATATTCAGAAATCTTTATAACTTCTGGAACTCATTCCACTGATTTCTTTTAAGTTTCTGCCTAAAATGTCTTCACTGAAAGTTAAAAATATCATTCTTGAGTTTGATATTTAACTCTATTTTTTAGTATTATTTATTTATTTTTACTTCTTCATATGTTCATAACGTTTCACTGATTTTGTACAGTGATGCCTCTTGGCCAGGTCTCCCTTGTAAAAGAGATTTATCTACAGGGACTTCCTAGTAAAATAAAAATCAAATTAAATAGTTTAATTTTGCTTGAACACAACACACTGGTAATTACTACTTCACAAGTGGAATTTACCATCTTTTCCAGAGCAAATGAAGGCAGCTTCTGACTTTATAGATTGTAGAACATTGTGTGAGCTGCATACTTCTCTGGTTTGAGGTCTCTGTAGATGATGCCCAGGCTGTGCAGGTGGTCCAGCCCCAAAGCCAGCTCTGCCAGGTAAAAACTTCACGTCCTCCTCTGTGAACATCACCTGCAGCACACAATGGGTTTTTACAACTCTTTTGGTCAGTCTTTTTTGGAGCCCCATCTCAATATCAGACAACTCATATACATTTTTAAGGCAGAAAGTGAAGTTATATTTTTAAGTTAAACTGTCTTATATTTTTACAGGGTAACACAATTGGCTAGAATTAGAAAGTTATAACCACATTTGGGACATTCTGACTGGGTCTAAATACGATGAGTGGGCCCTCCTCCACTTGTATTATTTATTTAGTGCAACAAAAAAATCTAAATGAAAGAAAATGTACATAGTGCACCTTACATTATGCTCATTTTTCATCTTTCATGATGTTGTTCTACCATCAAAAACAGGCATTTAGGTGTTAAGTTGCACAGACAAAAACATTTAATTCCTTGATTGAATTCCTGATGTCATTAAGTGAAAACTGAAGCTGAATAGATTCGACCTGGATTTTCCAAACATAATAATAAAACTACCACTTCATGACATGACAAGGTGCAACGGAGCAATCAGCTTTATGGTTGCAGACAGCTAAACAATCCAGGATTACTTTAACATTTGTGCATGAAACTAAACACCATTCTGGGGATATTTTGAAGTAACAGTATTTTAACATGACAAAGAGCTAACAGAAGTCAGTTTAATGTAATATGGAACTTTAAAGACCTACAGCTGAATGTAGTCACACATGTAAAATAGTGCATACTGTATGAGCCTATCCTCACCTCTTTGGAGAGTCTAGTGAAGAGATCTCCTCCTCTGAGAAAGTCCAAGATCAAGTATAACTTCCCTTCAGTCTGAAAAGCTAACATGGACAGAGTATTAGTTAAAAGATTTAAGCAGAAAGCATATGACAGTTAAAAGCAGACTCACCATAGTGCAGCCGGACCACAAAAGGATGATTGACATCAGCCAGGATGTCCCGCTCCATCTTGGTCCGGACTCTGTCTCTCACTGGAACACAGGGACAGAAGTTCAGTTCTGCTCATTCAACATATTTATAAGAAAAGCTTTGGTTGCAGTGATGGTTTCTCGTGTGAATAAAGGGTCACAATGTAAAGAACTATTTTTCATTCGTCGGTAATGGTCATGAAAAGATATTTGAGCTGCCAGTCCAAGAGCAGTCTAAACTCTGTCCCAGTTTTTATTTCACACACACAGCACATCCTGGAAAAACTCAGGATATTTCAATATGACAGAAAATAAAAAAGACTTTTTGTGTTAGTTTCAAAATGTGTTATGCTGTATGTACATATTCGATAAGAGAATTTTTACCATTAGAGTACACACAATAAGAAATGCATCTTATATTTGTCTCACTTATTTTGTCCAGTCAGAACCTAAAAAACCCAAGTACATACCAGAATATAGTTTTTGATCATGTATTCAGGTACTGTAGAGCTTGGCTGTTCTGCTTATTAAAAAGCGATCAGATGTATTGCTGAATAAAATATCTGTAGATGTTTCGGTCTTGCATGTTCTGTTCACTAAACACATGGTGCATAGTTTAATTTTGCATGTTCTGTAAAACATACAATTTGTAGGCTCTGCTAAAAAACAAACATCTATTAAACTTAATTTAACCAGTAAAGTCCCATTGAGTTTTATAAACTCTTTTAGTCCTGGACCCTATCATACAGTACATGTTTTTTAGTGATAGTGGAAACCGGAGCATCTGGAGGACATTTACACAAACACAGGGAGAACATGCAAACTCCAAAAAGGAAGGGTTTTACTGCATACATCGAATGTATGCATTGAAGTTATGTTTTGGATGTTCTGTCTGTAAGAAAGAGAAACAGACAGACTGTGTGGAGCATTAAAAAAAGATACAACATTTGGCTGTTTGTTGAGTAGTCATTATTGTGAATGTTCTACTCATTCCCATTCCAAGACACAGTGTCTGGTGTATTACAGTCTGCACTAGAGTCTCACACTTACTCACCAAACTGTCACACTGTTCTCCTGTTCAACACAACATACTGTCACTGTATCAGCAAAATCAAACATTCACATTCATCCGGTTGTGCTACTACATAGAGGATTTCAAGGCTTTTTCAACGCATTATCCATCACATTATTCTATGTTTATCCATTTTCACAATGCTTTACTTTATTGAGAAAGTGTCTCGACTCTCTCCTGGTCAGTAGTGTCACATACTTGTCTCCTTGGAAATATCCAAGCTTAAAGCCACATTGCAAAATATTCCATAGGGAGTTTGAAAACCAGATAAATCCAAATAAATATTTTTATGGCACTGTATTGTATTTGTTTTTAGCAAAATCAAGTACAAGTTGTTTAGCTTCATTTAGATAGTTCAGTTCATAATCAGTATTGACCTTCAAATCGCTGGGTTTGTTCATTTGACAGTCAAATCAATCTGGAGAATTGAAACTTGACTTCGGAGAATGCAAACCTATATTTCCTTGTATTTATGCAGGTTCTGGCACAGAGTTGATTCTGAAATTTAATATTACACTTACAACGACAAATAATCCAAATAAAATGGCTTACTGATTTTTTTGTTGTCATTTATAAGACAAATATTTCACCAGGAAGTGCTGAACATTTCTCCACAGAGAACCAGGGCATAATAACAAGCTGTGAAGTTCCTTGTTTTTACTTTAATATTCTAAAATGCACAACGATCAAACTGTTCATGGTTATCATAATGAGGAGAATTCATACTGTCACTGTTTGGAGTACATTCATGTTGGCATGTGTTTTTGACTATTACAGACAATAATTAACTAATAGTTCTGTCATTTAAGACACAGCTAATCTCTCCTCTCTGCTGTTTATTACATCCTTTGTGTATATAGTGTTTATGTCTATACTATTTTCACATTTGTATTATCAGTAGTTGCGTAATGATTTATTTTGAAAACCACAGGATGCACTTCACCCACACTCGCTTGGTTTCTTGTTTGTCTTGTTTTGTTTTCACCACTTCACCAAAATGACTTCAGAGCCTTCCAGGTGTTCGGAAAGAACGTTCCTTTCAACAGAAACTTTAAGGATTTATGTTGAACAGCAACAAAAAAAGTACTGAATTAGCAAAAGATTTGGGGTCGAGTCATTATGAATATAGACTTTTTGTTTATTTCATTTTGTTTTTATGTAAACACACTGTGTCCTACACTTTTCTGTCTAAATTGATGTATCTGAATGAAACCAATAACATTTCACAGATAGGGTGACCAGATGAAAACCAGCCAAAAGAGGGACATCGCCTCTGTTTAAGTGGGACAAAGCGTGTCTGTGAGGGACATTTTCCAGATGAAAAGTAATAAATAACATTGCATATAGACTGTTATTTCCTAACATTAAAAATGTACTCTTTAGCAGTGCAGCTATGGAAAGTGTCATTGCTTTTCTTGTCTCATTTCTGATGCGGACATATTAAATATTCCACGCACACTTATCACATCTTCCGTCTGTTCTCGTCACACATGCCATGACACGACACGTTTATGCCTCCCGTACAAAGACTGAGGTGAGTTCAGTCCGAGACGTGTCTGAGTTTCTTGCGATGTGCCTTGTACCCCAGCTCCAGTCCACTGTGGTCAGTTTTTGCTCAAAGTCACACGGATTCACGTGGATTACCGCAAGAATGCTCTTATTATGAATTAAAAGCCGCATTCGACCGCTGCGACCTCCGACAAAAATAGACTCTTTACGGATTCTTTCCGGACACACGCGCAACTCTCAAACGTGCGCTGCAGTGCACTGAGGTCTGTGGACAAGAGGACATTAGTTTTATGCACTTTCTAAGTCTTGGCAAATCCCGCCTCGCACCAAACTCACACCCAGTCTTTTGGAGCTGACATTGAATAAAATGCGGGACACAGCTCCAATTTGCGTGACGTAAGAATTGAGATTAAAATGCAGTGCAGTCCCGCACAAAGCGGAACATCGGGTCACCCTATTGACAGATAGATTTTTAGTTGCTTAATCGGTTGATGGGACATGTCTTTAATCAAATTTCTTTGGTTGACTACAGCTCTGATATACACTTTGATTTCCTTATGAACCCCCAAAGCCAGCAGAGCATCGTACCTTTAAGTGTGGCTTTTTTCAGGACCTTCATAGCGTAGAGCTGGTTGGCATCAGGAGCGGTCACCTTCCGAACTAAAAACACCTGCAATGATAACGCCAAACTTTCTATCAACAAGATGGTAAAAAAATGCACTGATGGAAAGTTCATTCAGGATATTCAGTAGTCAGCCAATCTCATCCTGGTCAGTGTACATGCAAGTATTACCCTTTCTCTGGTTTGACAGCCTGATTTAGATAAGTCAAAGAGCACAAGCCACTTTTGTGTCTGTAAGGTGTATGCAGTTTGAGTTTGACTTTTATAATTATAGACAAAGCTTTCACTTGGAAATAAAGCTAATATTTTCAGTAATGTTCTTCAGCATTAGAGTGGCTTAACATGTCCTGTCTTGCATTGAATACTGTCGCTATGGTTTTCTTAACAAACTCAAAGTGTCCTTCAAAATATCTTATATCAATGTAGATAATCGTATGATTCAAAATGTTGAAGAGGTTAAATATTTAAGTGATGGGTGTCACAGTACACTAAAACTCATAAATCTTCACATTTTAAATTTTTTTTTTTTTTTAAAGAGAAGTTAATACTGTAGTTACCTTTCCAAAGGATCCCTGTCCCAGGACTTTGAGCAGCTCAAACTGTGAGGCATCAGCCTTCTCTGAGCCTTCCTTCACCACATGTGTGATGTTAATCTCTTTTATCTCTCCATCATCCTGAAAACACACAAGACAAAAGGATTTTGTATAGAGCCGATATCACAGGAAACAGCAAGGATGAGCTGGGGTTTGGTTGGTGCACAACTGACACAAAAGCACATGTCCCATGGGTATAATACATAGGCAGGTTGTTGTCAAATAGGTATGATTTTATACGATTTATACAAGGTCTCCAGCCACAAGATCTAAACTTCATAAAAGAATGTACAAATGTGGGAAAAGAGTAGCCTGGCCAGTCAGATGGTCTATCTCTTATATTTGTGAATTCACAAACACGAGATAAACCATCTGGCCTTCCAGCCGCCCGATTGGTTTTTGAGTCTGAACCAGCGGTGTTTCGGCGGTGTGACGGCTGTTAGCACCTCGGTGCCGCCGCCGAGTCACATTCAATCTAAACAAAGATGGCGGCTCTCGTGGATGTTTGTGTTTCTGCTGCTTTTGATGCGGTTTCAGCAGAAATACGGAGTAATTTCTTTTTGAAAGAAGAGCCGTATGTGTGACGCGTACTTGTCAGGTAGGCCCCACACCCAATCAGCTCCAAGTATTTCACTTTTCTTTCAGTGAGTCAAGTCCCAGATGGATATAGTGAGAACTCAGATAGGAGTTCAACACAGATCCATCTGATGTGAGCCAGGTTAGGAAAAGAGCAGTTTGTAGAGTAAATGCAATTACCTTTACTGAATACAAGTCACTTGGTAAAACACAAGTGAAATTATGTGTTATGGAAAAAAATACAATAACTTGTTACTTTTAGATGCAATACTGTGAAATCAGCCCACAAAATGACTAGAAAGAGGAAGCTGTTTGCATGTGTGACTTATTTTAAACATATTTTTCAGTAAATAGTAGTGACCACAAACACTTTTGACATTAAACACTTTTAAAAGTTACTTCTCTTCCTCAAACTGTGAACCTGCAAGTGGCCTTCTGTTCACCCTGGAAAATACTCTGCTACACCCAACACTATACAACTACACCCAACAAAACTCTGCTACAACCAACAATATACAACTACTACACCCAACAAAACTCAGGTAAAACCAACAATACACAACTACACCAACAAAACTCAGTAACCAACAAACTCAGCTACACCCAACAAAACTCACTACACCCAACAAAACTCAGCTACACCCAACAAAACTCAGCTACACCCAACAAAACTCACTACACCACCCAACAAAACTCAGCTACACCCAACAAAACTCAGCTACACCCAACAAAACTCAGCTACACCCAACAAAACTCAGCTACACCCAACAAAACTCAGCTACACCCAACAAAACTCGCTACACCCAACAAAACTCAGCTACACCAACAAAACTCTGCTACACCCAACAAAACTCTGCTACATCAACAAAACTCTGCTACAACCAACAAAACTCGCTACAATCAACAAAACTCCTACACAACAACTCAGCTACACCAACAAAACTCAGCTACACCTAACAAAACTCAGCTACACCTAACAAAACTCAGCTACACCTAACAAAACTCTGCTACACCCAACAAAACTCAGCTACACAACAAAACTCTGCTACAATCAACAAAACACTACACCTAACAAAACTCTGCTACAACAACAATACCAACTACACCAACAAAACTCTGCTACAGCAACAATATACAAACCAACAATATACAACTACACCAAACAATACACAACTATATACAACAAAACTCAGCTACACCCAACAGTAAACAACTACACTTTCTTTAGATTTTGTCTCTCACTAGATGTTCGATCCCTTTGCAAAAGCTAAACAAAATTGAATCGAAAATCAAGTTCGATCCATATGAGAAGGGAAATCATGAGTATATTTTTTCCAGATTGCCCAACAAGTAGTTGCATGAATTTAAATAAAATATCAAACCAATTTACACCAGGACTGAACCAAAACAGCCCTACAACTATTATTTCACTCTTGTTTTACACAGATTGAGGACCTGTTTGTATGTGATTAAATCACTTAGTACATTGGATGAAAATCAGTGGTAAAAAAAAAAAAACTGGGTATTTTTTTGCCAACAGGAAACCAGCTGCTGCAGACAGATGGATTTGTCTCAAACAGACCAAAATGAAATTATTATTTTTTTGCAATTTGCTTCAGAAAATGGTGTCTTTATTCACACAAAGATGTGAAATGACCAGTTCAATATTTCTTAATGAAAACAGTTTGTTTGGTATTTTTTCCTAGAACTTACAGTCTCCTATTGCTACACCTGTTCACCATTACAGATTAGGACATCATCAAACCCTAGACTGTGAACACAATTTAGAGGTTATGCACATGACACCACAGCATTCTAAATATCAGCAGTGAGTGATGAAAATGAATGAGAGTCAATCAAGACTAATTACATATCTCATGTAAGTACTTAAAACATTACTAAAGTAGGAAAAAGCAGCTCAGTCTGATAATAAATATAAACAACCACAACTACTGCTGAATACTTAGTTTGCATGTGGCATGTAAAAAGAGAAATGCAGGTAAACAGTGGTGGAAGAGCAGAAAAACAACAACAGCAGCACTTCTGTTTCTCTCGAAATTGTCACTGTTACAGACTTTAGAACACACAGCTCAACTCATTTCCTTTCTACTCATAAAAGGATGTTTTAGTCCGTTTGACAAGTGAAATATTTGCTGTACATCTGTAAGAATGTCCTGCATCTATACTGCTGTTAGCAAACCATGTAAAGTATTCACTGTGGCAATGACAATAATAAAGCTATTTTATAAAATTTCGGACACACAAACGCTCCACAATGGAAAAATGTGTTCAAAAAAGTTAAAAACACATTTTATCAGGTGTTTGTGGATAATCACAATATTGTATAGTGCTTCTCAAACGTGTGATGCATAGGCTAACTGATAATATGATGATGTGTATAAGACCCACTACAGCTACAACTCATAATATTGCAGTTTTGAAAAGTTGCAGTTTATGACTAAATTGACAAATAAATTTTGGCCAAAAAAAAAAAAAAAAAAAAAAAAAAAAAAGCAAAACCATTTTGCACAGAAAGTTTGAAAAATAATTTCACCATTTGCTATCACTATTTGTCAAACAGTAACTTCTCTGTCATTTATGCAGATTTTGGACCTCGTTTACAACGTAGTTGCTAAGTAAAAGTTGTGTAATCCTCTCTACATATGACATATCTGCTGGACAAAAGACAATTATAAACCCCATCAAAAAAATAACAAGCAAAAAGTTTAGTACAATGTTAAATATAATCATTGCGTTGTACTTTACAATCTATTGAGAACGATATAAAGCCATGTCTTTATCCATTTTCAGTAATCATTATTTGGAGTAACTTATCAAGGTTTTTTTTTTATTTTATTTTAACAACCTGTGTTACATTTTAGAGCATGTTAAGCTGCAAGTTAGACATCATAAAGTCTAACCTTAGATCTGGTGGTAGTCAGAAAGCCAAACACTATCTTTTGTGAAAAACTTGAGAAACACTGTTATAACTGTTATAATAGTTCCACCATCCAGGAGTTAGCAGGATTAACAGTGAGTCCTACCGTCCAGGTGTTTTCTGGCCCACACTGGATGCTAGCCTCTCTGCTAAAGTGGGAACGGTTCTTTTTGGACAGGTAGTGGGCCAGGAGGCGCTCAAGTTGAACCTCCTCTTGTCCTTCTCCATCAGTGCCTGGGCGGCATGGAGGGTCCTGCCGACAACGCCAAGTTACGCCTACATCCTCACACTGCGCTCACTCCATCACTACAGATCCAGACTAGAGGGTCCATGAGAAACTAGAAGGTCCATGAGAGCATTATTCCGTGTGTTTGTGTCTGTGTGCCAGTGCGGTTTGTGCATGAGCGCTGGTGATAGTACAAGTCTGAGGCAGGAAGGAAGAACCTCACTCTAACAGCTCTGCACCGTGCATACTGTGGTGAGAGAGTTCAACAGAGGACAAACAAAAACACTGCCAGGTCCAACCCAAAACTGAAAATAAACAGCCATTAAAATGTTTCACATATTCAAGGGCCAGAATTTGAGGAGCCAATATTATCAAATCACAATTCTGCAATTTAGGCAGTAAACACCACACTTCAGCATACTGTTAAATCAGTTTGTGTGATGCACATAAAACAAAGCTCATTGGTCATGTGTCAACTCATTAACAAAATCAAACCTCTCACCACACATTAAAAACAGCTTTGTGCTTCACACATTTATTCTGCAGAAACAAGTGATGTCTGTAAGTCCCTGTGACATGTTTTTGCATTTGTCCTGCGTAAGCCCACTTCACTCAAAGTAGAGTTTTAAAATAAACTAATTACAAAAATCAGTTCCTCTATATCTGAGATTAACATACTGGTTCAAGCCAAGGAAAAAAGATCCTTTACAGACACCTGAGGGATCCAGTTGCTGCCCATATTATCTTGTCAATGCCTGACCCTGTAAGAATTCAGAAGCAAAGCAGGTTGGGCCAGGCCAATACTTGGATGGGAGACTACGGGAACCTCAGGTGCCACAGTATTATGGGTCATTATGTGCACTTGATTAAGAGACGCATCAACTAAATTTAAGAAGAAAAAACTAAAGTGCACGTTCACTGGTCGCAGCTATTTCTAAGCCGCAGACCTGTGTCCTGCTGGAGCACTCATGTCCCGACTTACTAGACAGCGTTCCCAAGCACAGTGTACTACACTGTGCAGGAATTTCTGAAGGACCTGCTGACTTGTGGTTATACCTTTTGGATCAGACCGGACTCGAGCTCTCCCTGCTCTCTCAGAAATTGGACCAAGTGAGGAACAAATGCCACTTATATGCTGTTGTTCCGCAGCCACCTGAGAGGTGCTGCCTGTTGGAGATGGCACTGTCTTGCCCATTAACTTTCTGTGAGTGTGACGCAAAAGTGAGGTTTATGAGAGTGCAGGCTCCTGTCTGCAGTTTTATACTCGGCACAAAAGGTGACACCCGCTCACAACAATGAATCTTAATGCTTAAGCGGATAAGTCTTGGTCTGATTTAGTGATGGTCAATTCTCCAGACCATGATTGCTATAGGCAGATTCATATGGCAATAACTGCTGGTGCACTTCCTGATTAACGCTTATCCTAGAGCTCTCGCATCAATAACAACGCAGAGGAAAACTTTGCCGGGAGGAAGGATTGAGGAACTAGGTATTATGCACAGATACAGATTAACGCGTCCACTTGGAGTTTGGACGATGATCTTCTATACGATGTGCAGAAAATCTGATTCAGGTATGAAATCATTGCCTCAGTCACACTGTTAGACACCAAATAAACACAGTCATTAATGCAACATACACACACACACAGCATAAGCACACATGCATAAATTAGCAGCGTTGTTATATTTGCCACAGAGTCTGAACCTGAATCAAAAGTAGCGGCTAATAAATTACGGTAATAAAGAACTGTTCCAGTAAGTGATGCTTCTGGCCAAGGAACCACCAACGTCTTGTAGAAGTAGATCATCTCTTACCTATTACATAGTCTAAACTAGCACAAATAAAACATCTTATTCTATTAAAGACAATAAGTGAATATTCTTATTCAGATTTGTGGAGTCGAACCCACTCACATTGCACATTAAATCACACCCTATACTCAGTTTCATTTATAATCAACGAGTATTTTATTTCTGACAACTGTACTTGGGCTTAGTATTGATATCAGTGCTCTTGAATGTTGATGCTCTTGAATCTGAACTCAGTCTTGTTTTTAAAAATTGCCAATGGGCATAAGACAAGGCATTTCTTTTGTATTTGACATGTGCTGACTTTTGTTGTTGCGACTTCTTACCTGTGTACTAAGATTGTCAAAGTCCTTGTGTATCCAGGTGATGTGAGTCTGCTTCTGTGGACAGTTAATGAGGAAGTTAGCCCTTCAGGTTTACACAGAGATAACATGCACACAGCTGATGGTAACCGCACCAGTGCCAGGAAACCACTCTTCCCTCATCGCATCACTTCCTCTTTTCTCACAAAAGCACTTCCTGTTCTGAGCAACCAGATGCTAACAGTGAAAGCACAATGCTAATAGTAGTGGAAAAAAACCACTGCCAACTCATAAATTACTGCATGGAATTCAACTGTGACAATAAAAAGGACAGGAAAACCTAGATAACATTCTGAGAAAATGATGTATAATCCTGAAATATAACATGTATTCAAATCCTCGAGTCAAACAGCTATAACATAAATATAGTGTAATTTTTGTCTTCTTGATGTGAAATCTAGTTTGCCTGAAAATCTGCACCTCCAGAACATTCTCAAGTGGCGCTATGACATCTCAATTTTGACAAAAATCACTCAAGTAACTTTTGCATTCCAAACATAATCCAAATACAAATTTAAACAACTATTCGATTACCAGAATAATTGTTATTTTGAGCCCTAAATTCACAAGAATGTTTTAAATATATATTTCTTTTAGTTACAGAAAAGTACAAAACAATTAAAGATGATGTCAAAAGTGTTGATAAAAAGTCAAGTTTTGTTTTTTATATCTCAACACTTCAAATAAGTTTCAATGCTAGTTTGAGAACTGATTATCGGCCTTTTGATAGCTTACAATAGACTAGGGATGGAACAGGACGAGACAAGAAACGAGATTAGGTCGATAAAAAAAGACAAGAATTACTGTACCACTGTGATAAATTTCATTGCTAATTATCGATAACTTACTGGCAGCTGAGCAGCCAGCAAGTTATTAGTATTACCTTTTTCTAACCTAAAGGTAAATTACTGCACCTTGAGGTCTGATGCAGCTTTCAGGTCATAATAGGAGCGTTCTAGCAGGAATCAACGTGAATCTCCGCAGCTTTGGTGCAAATACTGCAGTGGACTGCAGCTGGCAGTATGCATCCCAAACTGAACCTGCCTCTCTTAGCTGCTGTTTATATTAAACTCATGATCATTTTTTTGCGCACAAATCAAATGATCTCACAAGATCTTGTCTCATCCTCTATGGACAATTCTAATTAATGCTGTCAATCGATTCAAAAATTGAAGAGATTAATTATTATGATCTGTAATTAATTCATCTAATTAATCTATTTTTAATCTCACCTAAAATTGCTGAGAAAAACACTCAACTTAGTGTTTTTGTTTTGTTTTTATCCAGTTTAATTAATTACATTATTGTTGCAGATGGAAATATAATATATTTCAAAAAAGTCTTTTGTTTCTAAGTTGAACAACCCTTATGTCACTTTGTAGCTCACATATGGAAACAATGAAGTTTAAAATTTCAAAATAGAATAATAATAATAATGCGATTAAAAAATTAACTCTATTAATATGTCTGTAATTAATTAATGCACTAATTTGACATCTCTAATTCCAATACAACTAGATGCGATATATCACATTTTGGATAACTGTGTGAATAGTATTTTCAAGTTATGCAAAAACACAATATCACATATATCCAGTATTAAACATAAATACAATAAAATAGATGTTGTAATGTAAGCTTTCAAACAAACAAGTCACATTTATTAGTATCGCAGAATTCTTACAACAAGGAACTAAAAGTGGAGATTTCTACTCTACACTGGACACTTTCAATCTTATTTTATAATAAGTGAATAAATGCTTAAAATAGAACAGCTTAATATCTTTACATTTCAAGCGTACTGGCTTTTTTCTTCCCTCATTTTAAAACAATATAATTATACCTATTTCGAGCAGTTTCTTATCACTCAAACATTTGTGAATGAAACACTACTCCATTCTACCGCTGCTAAAAACTCACAAGACTATACTTTGTGTATTAATACTATACTAAAATACTATACTATATTCTATTGACTCAAACGAGTCTTTGTCAACTTCACAAAACACAAACAAGAATGGAAACCCTTGATAACTAACAAATGAATAATAGATTAGAATTAAAGAATCCATCAACACAGCTGAATCATCTCATATAGTTTCTTCTACATCTGACTTCCTGTCCCTGAACCAGGAAACTCCTCCCAAAACACTACACACAGACAAGTCCAGACAAGTCCAGTGGTCCCAACTCTGACAGGACACAGACGCACACAGAACAGTCCACTTGCCTCTGGGATCTGAGTCTGGTTCGAAACAGCATTCTCCACATGTCTGCAGCCACATACAGCCATCTCACTGCGTCCCGGGTTCATGTGCTGCGTTAGCCAACACTACTACGTAACCACAGCGCGCACTACAGAATGGGAAGTGAAGACCAGCTCTAGTACGGCTTCCTGTGTGTGTCTCTCAGTTTGGACACTCATGTGCGAACCAACATGTGACAGAGGTGTAAGGCTTATTCACATTCTGACAAGTATTGTGATATTTGATACATAGGCTACATGTGTGCAGGATGTAAAAACACACTATTTCTTTCTAACCTTACTTTTGTACCTTTACATTACTAAAGCCCTCTAAAATGAGTTTACTATTTATATTAAGAACAAACTTGCTTAAAAAATGTGCTTAGACTGGAAGAACATGAGTGAGTGGAGGCTTTGGGAAAATGTAACCAATCAGGTGGGACGACGTCATGGCCAGTGTGCGTTTTCTACTCTACTCGGCGCGACTTAGCCCCGGTGCGGAGCTTTTCCATTTGGGGCTGATCGCGCCGACCAGGAACTTTTTTAGTACCTGCTTTACCCCAGGGCCAAGTCGAGCCGATACTAAACCTGACATCAGACGCACGTCGCCTGTTGCGTCACACAAGTGCCGCTGATTTGTTGTTGTTACTGTACGCTAACGTGAGTCGCCGCTAAGCTAGCTGGCGATAGCACCGAAATGCTTCTACATTTCGTACTCACCGTAGCAAAAAAACAGCTCAGTGACATAAAAAACGAGTCCCTTATCCTTATCCGCTAAATACATAAAACAGTAGTTCTATGAGTATGTGCGTAGACCACACGGGCTTGTACGTAGGCACATGTAGGTTACCTGTGCTGCTGCGGGGTCCTGCTTCTCACAGTAAATATTGATGGACATCTGATGCACACGTTTTGAAGCAAGAGATTATAATGCAGCTTCTTCAGGACAAAGAGACGGAGGAGGAAGATGGGACAGCTGACTTTATGATTGTACATTGGGACTAGAGCAGGACTTTAGACAGACGTGTGAAGGACGTGAAGAAGAGGTGAGTCAGTGAACGTGTTCACATGAAAAGCTTCACTCTACTGGCCAATGCGGCGGTGGATATTTGTTTTATATTCCGCTTATGAATCGCTGGAGAGCGAACGGTCTGATTATCTTTAATTAAAGCCGATGCGCATTGAAACGCTCCGTTGTTTTCTATGAGCTTCATGTCCCCATTTGGGGAGTGACAGTGTTGGCAATTGTACCGCCCAGCTTCACAACAGCCCCACTCGGCCTCTCTTGTAATGGAAATGCTCTCCCTCTGAGCGGGGCTAAGCAGGGTAGAGGCGCGTAGAGTCGAGTCGAGTAGAGTAGGGCCAAGCAGGTACTAATGGAAAAGCCCTATTAGTAATGTTTGAAGCAAGCATATAGACATGTCGCCGCCATTTGCCAGTCACTATAACAATCAATCCCAGGGTGTACATGTGGACTCTATTGAACTGGAATACTCACAATGAGTCACCTGACCCAACACGTCTGAGGCTCTTTGGTGTCGGCAGCAAAATGTATGTGCACTTTAGTACTTGAAAGCATTATCGCTGTGTGTGGTATAGACACTTGTCAGTTCAAAACAAAACCAAACTAGTAAACATGGTGATGAAGGTCATATGAACATGTGCATGTCCATCCTTGCAGCAGGTTTATGTTCAGCTCATAGAATCATTTCTGAGGTTGAGCTTTTACCGCTTCAGAGCAGACAAACATGAGACTAACAGATTTAAAACCTTATGTGTCCCTTCAGCAGGTGTCACTGTCTGAATGTCTTTTTGTTATGTTGTACATGCTGGCTCTTCACCTCAAGACAATTTTTTCTTATTGATGATGAAGTGATTGAAAAATAGGACTGAGTGAGGGATTTGGAATCTTATTAATGAATGCCACTATTCAAGAGCAGCAAAACTCTGTGAGACAGCACTGTCTGTCCCAAACCTTTTGTGATGCAAACATGTGGTTCATGAGAGTGCAGGCTCCAGCATGCAGCGCATTATTGGAACAGGACTGACTTTCACTTGCAACAATGAATCTTAATGCCAGAGACAAAGTTCGCCTTAAAGGCTTCATTAGGTAAAAATTATTTAGTGAGGATTTTTCTCTTGACCATAAAGGCAAACTCAGATTCATGCATTTCGTGAAAAGTCTCTGCTAGTGCACTTCCTGTATCATCAGTAACAGCAGAGGAAAACTTTCCCGGACGGAATGAACAAGGGACTATAGGTATTAGACACAGAAACAGAGATAACATGTCCACATGAAAAACTTCAGCTTTAGGTAAAAAGCCTTGCCTCAGTCACACTGTTAGACGTTAGATGAACACAGTGATTATTACAGATGTTTCCGTGTCACTTAAGAGCTTTTTTAGCCTGTTTACCGAGCCTCATTTCCTGACCTGTGTCTTGTAATCAAAGCCTTACGTCTGCAGCGATGGGACCGTTGTGCGGTCCAGCGGCAGCGACACACTCACCCGGCTCAGACTCGGTGGCCCGAAGAAATACCAATGAGTGATTTGTTCAAATTCCTTATTGAGTGCAGTTGTAGAGTGCAACTGTCAAACACACAGCCCACATTTGAGGTCTTCTAAGGCTTTTTTAAATCTTTATTAGCACCTGGGGTAATGTGGGTGTCTAATGACTTTTGTGAAATTGCTTTTTTTAGACTTGCAATGCAAATGGGTGTGCAACTTGAATAAATGTATAAAAATAAAATTCAAAATGAGTTTATGAAAAAAAGAATAATTCACACAACTATGATTAAGTTTGAATGACTCAGGTGCAGTCCAAATCCTTCTATTCTAAATTAAAAAATGAGACAACTACAAAAAAATTGGTCACTCCATCAACTCATTAATGTCCAAACGGCAAAAACACGCACACAGTATTTGATGTTTTTTGTTCAATAGATGATGCAATGCAAAGTGTGACCACAGGGGGTCACTGCAGGTCTCCAAGCCTATGGACACCACTGCTCTGCTTTGATTCAATTATGAGAGGTAAGTGTAGCCTGGAAGTGAAGGGAAGTAGTCTCTGTGCAGACGTCAGAACAACCCACAGACTCATTCTGAGGGGATGACATGATTTTCTTTTGTCACCATTTGATTTTTGTCTCAATACATGGTAGGTGATTCATTATATTTTTGATTTTAAACCTCACAAGTGCTGGAGAAAACAGACTAGTCAGTGATTATCGTTGCTATTAATAGTAAATGTATATCGTGTGATAAATGTTAGCAACATAAAAGATATAGTAGTAATATAGTGAGGAAAGACTAGTAGTTTTTGTTTTGTTTTTTGTAGAAAATAATTGTCTAAAAATGTGAATATTTCAGTTTTCCTGGGTTAATTTTCACAAAACAAAAACTGACAGACCGACAAAACTGACCTCACCTCAGTAAGAATATGAGGACATAAGCTCAGTCAGTGGTGGCAAGCTGTCCTGGGGCAACTCACCTGGCACCTCAACCTCCGGCCACCATCATCCTAACCTTCATGTTATTGGTTATTTCCCATCAAGAGCAAAGCCAACTCTGATTGGCTGTGCTTGAAACTGCTGTTTAACCAGGTTATTCAGTCACATCTCAGAAGCTAAGTAAGACAGAACTTGGATGGAATACTTCATAAAGAGAACTGTCTTTGTGTCTTTAGGCAAGACACTTAAACCATCTTAATCCAATTAGACTGGGCAATTTAATGCTGGTTGTTGGTAATAATGTGTAAGAGTTTGTGAGAGATGCAAACAACCCAGGCAGATGTACAATGTTAAAAGAATGTACTCAAACGTTAACCAAAAACATCCACAGTGCAGCTTTAATACATCAGTCCTATAAGTGTCGTGTCATCCGACTGTCACTTCACCCACCCAAGCACAATCTCAAACATCAGTGACCTGTTCTGATTAACTCACCCTCTAAACCCATTACTGCTCTGACCTTTGAACCGTAAGCCCCTCCCACCGCCGCGCTGACACAACAGCACACGACCAGGGTCCATCAGAGTGCCGAGGATCAGGATTAGCCGCAGGATGCTAACTGGAAATCCAGCCGGGCTTGTGGGATATTAATAGCAGTGGGTAAGATGATAGGCAGGTCAGCAGCCACGCCATAATGGCCTTGTGTAAGAACCAGGGCAGCGCCATGGTCGATAGAGACAGAGACCAAAGGAGGAGAGAGAGAGAGGGATCGACGGAGGATGAGAAGAGAGACGAGACCATACAGAGGAAGAGAAGAACAGACACAAGAGGACGATGAAAGAGGAAGAACAAATAGGGTATTATTGTGTATTGGCCGATAATTAAAAGTCCCATTCTATGCTATGTTGATTTATGGGCGCTCTTTGCCATTTTAGAATGTTGCTGCTTCACCATAAACATCCTTGAAGTTTAGCTTAAATCCCAAACTGAGGACTTCTGGTACTTGAGTTTCTTTCGATGGCACTAGACACTAGGGCTGCACAATGTCAATAACTCATCTCTATTGGAACATTAATGAACTAATGTCTGTTTAGTTATATCTCTCCCAGTAGACAATAGTGTCTGTTATATGCAGCCCCAATGAATTATCAAGGGGCACAGCAGCTAATCAAGCTAGTCAATTAATAGGGCAGATTAGTTTTAAATATTTCTAGGGGCAACATTTCACAATTATTGCAAAAATAGCATGGTAAACACAAAAAAACATGTATTAAATATACAGAATACAATCATTTTGTTAAGTGTATGTCTACATGTTTTTATATTATTATTATACTTTATTAGCATCATCGTTATATGTTGCACATCATATCGAAGCAAGTTCCTAGTTTGTGAGTTGTTTTGTTTACTGACAGTAGAAATAAAAACTTAGTCTCATGAGAAAACGTAAAATGTCCTTGTCTTTTTGTCAACTGGATGTCCTCAATTTACTTCCTGTTTTTTTTCCAAACATTTCTTCACAAACTTGTTCTTGATTCATATAAAACCGTCATTTATACTTACAACATGACAAGCAATCGAAGAAATGATGCTGAAAGTAGAACTCATAAAAACCTGCAAGAAGCACTTTAAACCATGTGACACTTAACCCAGCTGTCCATCTTTCCTGTTTAAAAGAATAAAACACATTTTATCAGCTGTGTGTGTTTTTTGACATGTGCCGCTCACTCATTCACACTCACACACAGCAGACTGACAGGCCCTTCCACACTCACTCTACACCTGACGGCTGTAGGCGATCTGTTCTTTCAACCTGTTAGAAGTCTGGTTCATGGCTCAATATTTCTCTCCAAAAGCCAAATGCACTTTCACTTCTGACTAAAATGAAGCCCAATATTGAATTACAGCTCAAAAGAACATGAAAAACCTACACCAATACTATTAACACATGGCAGTCAGTCCTGTTTTCATCCCATTGACTCCACGGCACAAAAATGATGAATGATGCTTTTCAGTAATGAATGCTTTTGGTCTGAACCATGAGTCAGTCTGAAGCTGGCTCACAGTGAGTGTCTGGTTTACAGAACCACTCAGTACAAAGGAACTGATCTGGAACTGCGCTGCGGGAATACCTCCGACTGCACAAATCACATCAGACCAACAACAAGAAGAAAGAATACACTTCTACACAAACTGAAGCAGGCTCACAGTCACATCTCCTGAAGACTGAGGTGGATTCGCTTCAGGACACATGCATATACAAGTAGAGCTGTGCGATATTGATAAAAATGGATATCTCGATAATTTATTGGCACATTTCGATCACGATATTCAGGCGATAATCAATCCATAGTCAATCCAACAAAAAAAATCCCAAACATGTCTTTACACAAATTAGTTGAAGTTTAATTATCAAATATGAATGTATTGAACTTTGATGGTCGAGTAAAAACACACTCTCCTTTTTCAAAACTTTTCTCAATGTTTTGACCAAATATTCAGGCTAAATACTAATTCGCTCAGAAAAAATGCAGGTAAACAAGAAAATGAAAGGAAATCTTGGCTTTCCAATGCTATTTTTAGTAGGCTTTTTGAAGACTTATTATTTTATTTTATTGCACGATACACTCGATATTCAATTTTTACATATCTTCAAAACAACATTCACGATATTATCTAAAATTCGATATATCGCCCAGCTCTACATGCATAGAAACTCTGATTCGTGCTGTGTGGAATGCTGTAATTTGACACGGTCCCCAAACAGTGCGTTTGAGATTATATTAACACAGCATAGACCTAGACTAGGACTGCGCACTGTACATGGTAACAAAAAAATGAAAAAATGGGCCCTAAAAACAATCTGCAAAACAGCAAGACCGCGAAAGGTGAATATAAAGTGCACTTTAAGTGAAAAGTCAACTGCACAATTCAGCAGAAATAGACACATAGGGCTGGGCAATATTGTGATTAAAATCGAATCGTGAGCTCAGGTCTGTGACAATATACTTTTTTGGTGAAATCGTCACATCGTGATTTCCTTTTCTTTTCTATTTGATGCATCTGTCTGTTCAAATATAGACTATTTTTTTCAACCTATTTTCTTCGTCTCAGAGTGGCCAAATCCAAGTCTTCATAGCGACTTTGGGGTTCTGTTTTGAAGTATCTTTTGGACTGCGCTTTATGTTCATAAAAGGAACATCATTTTTCAAGGTTGATTTATAGAAATATATCAATTTATATGACATGCATGTTTTCAATTCTAAAAGTTGCTAATAATGTAAGAAAAACCCATACACTTGTTTTAGAGCAACAATGTTCTAATTGTTCGATTCTTTTTATTAACTTTTGGTTGAAGGGCTAAGTTTGCTTGTTTCCCTCTGAAAATCTGCAACGCTGGTCGGATTTTGACAGCTGGATTTAGTTACTGATAGTGAATTGTGTTTACTCAAAGACAATAGGAAAATAAACGGTCTGCAAAAAAATCGAAAAAAAAATCTAAATCGAAAACTGGCTCCAAGAAAATTGTGATGTAATTTTTTGCCATATCGCCAGCCTATACGATACTAATTTGATATGTTGCCAGCTCTAAGCACAGATCCTCTTTTTGACTTGTGCTTCCTCTTTATGTAGAGTGACCAGACGTCCTCATTTTCCCAAACGTGTCCTCCTTTTGAGACTCTCCACTACATTTGTCAGTCAGGCAGCGCTGTCATTTAATCCTTGTGCCTGTTCATAAATTCCCCTTTCTTTATCCCAACATTAAATGCACAGAAGAAGAGCGACGTGGGCACGCGCTACGTACCATGTCGAGTTTAGATCAGTGCCTTTCTCTGCTACCACACATCTCTCGCTCCCTCTTCTCCTCTCACCGTGCGCGCTTTCTCTCGCTCGTCTCTCTCTTCCCATGGATCTATTAAATTATCCCCTCACTCCACCAGCGACGCGCATCAAACACACCTGACCTTGTCACGCCGTAGAGTTGGCGACTTCAAACACTATACTTTCACCGCAGCTATTTCGCTCTGACGCAGCTGTCAGTCATCTGCGGAGCGCACGTGTTTAGTGAGTCTTCACTCAAACCCGGCCCGGGCCAACAATTAAGCGAGAAATGTGGGTTCGGCTCGGGTCCAGAATCTAAACTCTATTGACCCTATTTTGTCCCGCCCACTTGGCTTGGAAATGCACTTCCTGTTTAGCTCTGTTAAGGTAGCTAACGTGTTTGTTTGTCTGTCTTGTGGGGCAATTTTAATTAAAAATGACGACAATTAAAATAAACCCATCGACTGAAATCTACAGGCTAAATGCAGCTAAACAGGAAGTGCATGTCCTAGAAAAGTAGGCGGGACAAAATAGGGTCAATACTACAGCACGCACGCATTTACGTTAACTACGCATTATAAATCCAAAACATAGCGCCCTAAGAAAGGATGTAGAATGTAGCCACATTTACCGAAGATTTGTTAAAAATATATCCCAGTTTCTGTCTCGATCGGGACTCGTTCGAGGCAGAGTGTCTGGTGTGCAAAGTAACTCAAGTTTTGCAATATTAAACAAACTGCATTGATGTTCTATTAACAGAAACAAAACAACTTTGTCAATGAAAGTGTGGCACAGAAGAGTTTTTATGACATGTGACTTAAAAGAGAAATGAAATATTATAAGGAATGGATAGCCTACCTCTGTGATGTCACATTTAGTAATCCAGTCCTTTAAATGTAATAGTATACAATGATTTAAAGGTGCATTGTGCAACTTTTTTTTATGAAAAAACAGACTTGAATACTTGTTTTTCTATTAAGCTGTATCTGTGTTTTATACTTGTAATCAGTTTGTATGAACACAAAATGGACCATTATTTGTTTGTTTTTATAGAAAATCCCAATCTGGTCACCCTATCTTTATGTCCACATCTTGTATTCAGACCACTAACTCTTTCTGATTTCTCCTACTTTGTTCTGTTAAAACATCTGAACCTGTGTGTGAGCAAAATGACTAATCTGACCTTTAGTGAAAAAGCAGAGGCAGAAGGGCCAAGCTGTCCGAAGTGGAGCTTAATGAGAATCTGAAAAAAGTGTCAGCCGTGTCAGACACAAAAAGCTTCATTCACAATTAGAAAGACCAAGTTCAAAAATACGATTTTAAATTGTGTGATTTGGTTAATTTAAAACCACTCAAACAAAAAAAAACAAATACAAAAGAGAATTGCTAAAAAGTAACTGGAAGAGAAATGAAGCACAGTATGATGATGAAGGTAGAGGGATGTGAGGTCAGAGGTGCCTGGGCCTGTCCAGTGGGATGAATGTACAGTATGTGTGTGTGTGCTTTGTGCATGTTTACATACTGTATGGTCGTGTCATTTTTCTATTGTATTGTATTGTTTGTGTTGAGTGATTGTGTAAAGGGAGTAGACCCTCCTTTTCAATCCTGTATTCATTCCAATCAATCCATTTGTATGTGCGTGTAATTGTTTGTACTGTATTGTATTATATTGTGAATTTGCAGTTTTGAAACAGAAAAAAAATCATCCATTCAAACTGGGCTGGGCTATATTGACGAAAATTAATATCTCAATCTTTTTTTTTTTTTTTTCTCGACAAACCTTGAAAATACTCTGTCAGTCCAACAGAAATGTATTGACCCTCGGGCTTCCCTATGGACATTTTTGTCCATTTCGCCTGTTTTTCAAATTTTGTCAGCCGACCATTTCGCATTTGTTCATGATAGACCTATGAAATTCAGTGACAAAGCCTAAATCTTGTGAAATTTTTCGGCCAAAAAAAAATTTTTTTTTGCAACTGCTTTGGATTACTGGGAATAAATAAGTGTCACACCTAAGACCCTAAGGACAAAAATGTCCACTTACAAAAACCTTCATAAAAACATCATAGTTTCATATTTTTTTTATACTTTTTTCAGCTCATTTTAACGATCTATCCCTGCTCTATTCAAAAATATGTGTTTTATAAAAATCCATAAAAATTTAACCCTTAAATGCCAGTTTGAAAACTTAAATTTCACTTGAGGCCAAAAAATGACCTCTAAAAATGCAATATTTTTTAGAAAACCAAAGATAAACTTTAATGGGCTGCATTTTTAGATGTGTCCTATGAAGGTACAACTTTGTGTAAAATTTTAAGTTTTTACTTTTGTAGTTTTGAATAGCGCTCAATTAGAAGAAAAAAATCACACTTAAGGCCTTAAGACAAAAATGTCCACTTACAAAAACCTTCATAAAAACATCATAGTTTCATATTTTTTCATACTTTTTCACATCATTTTAAAGATCTATTCAAAATTATGTATTTTATAAAAATTTAACCCTAAATCCAGCGTCAAAACTGAATTTCACATTTAGTGAAAAAATGGCCTCTAAAAAGCAAATTTTTCAAAACTTAAGGCAGAGTGAATGGCGACATTTTAGATGTGTCCTATAAGGTACAACTTTGTTAAAATTTCAAAGATCTGGCATTTTAGTTTTTTTTGTACCTGAGATTAGCATGTTTTAAGACGCCTCTCCCATTGATTCCATTATAAAATCATACTTTTATGTTTCATTGTTTTTACTACAAAATTTGATTGTTTTATGATAAGGTTATTTTATGACAAACTAGTTGCATTTACTATTTTTATTGTTTTACTCCCAATAAGTCAATTAGCTACTATTAGCATGTGCAGAAAGTCAATCCATCCATTTGAGGCACCTGACTCAAGAAGTGTCTTTGAAGCAGACAGTGTGACTATATTTGACCTCAACTTGACTTTGAAAAAGTTAAGTACAAAGTAACTTGTGTGTGCTGTCACACAGAGCAATATAAACACTTTTAAAATCAAGAAAAACAATGCCCCCTTCACCCCCCATACTCAAGAAGGACAATGTAAACAACTTTATATATAATATATATATATATATAATATAATAATATATAATATATAATATATATATATATATATATATATATATATATATATATATATATATATATATAATATATAATATATATATATATAATATAATAATATATATACATACATATACACACACACAAAATTAGCACAAAGTAAGAACTGATGAATACATTTGTCAGCCTTTCTAAAATCAAGCAATTTGATCTTAAAAACAGTTTTTTGCTTGAGCCCTCACTGCCTTTCAAAACCACACAAGAGGAGTACGTCACCAGCACCAGCATCCACCCATTTTGGTTTGAACCAGATATAATTGGGAGGAAAAAAATACAGTTTATGTGCACACACTATTTGTAGCAATTTTGTCTCAAATGACTTTTGACCCATCTTTAAAACTAAAACAGAATAATTACTGTATATTGACAACAGAACACAATTATAAGGATTCTTCAAATGTGAGAAGGGTCACAGATAAAAGCAGGTACCATGTAATCGAATCCCCACTGTGTTTTGATTATCTGAAGCACACAAAGCAGGTTAACAGTCCAACTGAAAAAAGGAAGATGAAGCTGCAAAATAAATGCCACTTGACAAAACATTGCAAAATAACTGTTTTAAATGGCCAAATGTGAGTTTTGGTGCCAGCCCCCGGTCTGTGCAGTTTATCCAATTCCACTATTGTAATACAAATACAGTGTTCGCGAGTAATCATGAGTATCACCCATAATTAGGGCTGGGGGATCTTATTACATTTTCTATCATTTAAAATTCCTAAATGTCAGTGTGAGTGCCTTTTTAATGTACACTAACTATGGGGATGATTCACTTAAGTCACGATTCAATCCAGTTTTTGATTTTGCGCCACAATTTTCATTTTGTTAGTTTATCTATATTAACTTTTTTTTTTTAGACATAAAATAAACCATAATACATGACATTTAAAACAAAGCCACTGTTGTTAGGGCTTAGAATAGAGTTTTCCATCAACATTCAGCCTAACAGTAAACAGTATATAGTGTTCATATTTAGAGGTCCGTCCACCAGTCAGTTGTTACAATATAATAAAGCACATTCTTGCACAAGTTGACGCTTTGGTTCTTCAAACATTGTAACTATTTGTGTATTCTTGTGTGTATTCTACAACTACAGTGTGTGTGTAAGTCAGTGGCTGCAGGAGCAAAACTGATCGATTCTGGCATTTTGATTTGATTGCTGCATACTTCGATCGATTTTTGAGGTTTTTGATCGATTTTCCATCCCAAACACTAACCCTAATCATACATTAACATTTTTAGTTATCAAATTCATAATTCATCAGGGCAAAGACAAGTGATAATACACAAATACTAACTAATACTTTTTTATAATAGTCTTAAATGACTCCATCAGATTTATAATGTATTATGTATTCAGCCAAACATAAGACTAATGGCTTTAAAAACTCATTTGTCCCTTCTGCCATAACACTGCGACGCAAACAGTGACCGGGTCTGAGCAGGTGTCTATGTCTGTGTTGTGTTTTCTTGTCTGGTGTATGTGTTTTTGTGATGTCATGTTTAGCCCAGGAGAACTTTCCCTCATGGGACAATAAAGTAACTGACTCATTGATATACTCATCAGCACGTCTGACTAAAATCATCTGAAATTTAAACTGAAACCCTTTCTGTCTGGAGCACAAACAGTTGTCTGGACTCTTTTTGAAGAAGAGACTTTGTAGTTTTAGCCCCTGATGTCTGATTGACTCTAGTTGTAAGTGAGAACAAGCTCAGGTTTTAAAGTCTGCCTAAAACTGTTAAATATAAGCAGTAGAATAGCTGGAATTCTGGGCAGAATTTTAGGGTATTTTTTATTTTGATTTTTTTGGGAAACTGATTCTGATCTATCTCAGATTGGTGGATTTGAATTTAATTAAGAGGGTTACAATTTATTTTTATGTTTAACATGTCGGAGCTTGATTTGTATTAGATGATGGGCAAAAATTAATTAAGAAAAAGTGGGTGGATGCTCCATCTTTAAGCGACCATGATTATTATTTTCATGATAATAGAACAGCCCCAGTGAAAGGCCTCGTCAAGAAGCTGAGCAGGATTCAGAGGGAGGTTTTCTCCACCATGTACTTAATGATAAAGCTCTTTACCAATCCTAATTCATGTGAGTCTTAAGTGTATATGAGAATGTACTCTTTTCCTCAGCTGACCCTGAGCTGCTGCAGCATGAAACTATGGCAACCGCGTTCTTCTGCCATTTTCCTGGAATGGGTTTTATGAGCCGCACAAGGCAAGGCCGTACACTCACAAAACACTCTCCACAGGACAATAGCACGGCAGTTTTATTCACAAAAGCCAGCCGCATTCATGTTAGACTGAATACACTCATTTTACTAAGACGCTGTTTAAATCTTATACTTTGCTAAAGACTGACGAAAGCAAGCCTGCCATTTTTGCATCAATGGCTCCTCTAACCACCACCCATCATTCACACACACCAAATCAAATCAAATCTCAAAATAGGCAGAAAGGGTGAAGTGTCTTGCAGACAGACACAACGGAGGTCCCATTGTGGTTTATAGCACTTGCATTTCAATATAGAAGCCTCTCGTTGGTCATATAAAAATACTTTTTGTGAAAATGTGAGTCCACTGAAGTCATGTTTTGTTTGCCTGGGATCCAGACCTCACACTTCAGCAACTGTGAAGAGTGGGTCTGGTCACCAGTCCAGTCGTCAAACAGAGATAAAAACATCTTGGTAAGCAGAAAAGTAAAGAGCTTATTTGTGAGTGATCTTAGAATCTGTGTCAGTGAGAAATGCTAGTACAAATATACAGTATTCAGCAGTAGTTGTGGTCGTTAGCTGCTTTTTTGAAAAACAGATTTGAGTTCATTGACTCTCTTTCATTCTCGCCGATCACTGCTGACATTTAGAAGGCTGTGACGTCAACCCGGAATTTACACAAGGAGCTGCAGCAGCACGTAACTGCAGCAGCATGTCATACGCGCATATTTTCAAAAGCATCAATCTCCACTAGACGCGTCAGTGCTGCTCCAACAACGCGAGCCTGAGCATCTACTCACACGAATAAGCCAAAAAACTGCTCACAATTTATGAATTGGTCGGGTGAAGAAGAGCTTAAAACTTCGAATCAGAGGTGCCATGATGAGCATCAATAAACTGGGGCTGCTGCATTTGCATATTTTAATTCAGTTTTTTTTTTTTTTTTTGCCTACTTCACGTTGTACAAAGAGACTTATTTTTTTCTATTTTTCACCCCGTCCCACAATTAATAGTGTAGGATTCCGGCAAACTCTCGCTTGCTCTCTCATCCACGTGCACGCGCAGCACCGAGGACAGCAGCCGGAGAAGAGCAGACCGCCGGAGGAGGAAAACAGACAGGTAGGGCTAAAACGGCTCATATAAAACAATTGACAACAGAGAGAACAGCGTTGTCTTCACAAACACGTTCATTACAAGTTAAGCAGTAAAATGATGTGTGGTTTATAGCAGTCCGACTCATATTCACGGAGAAAAGAGTCTCATAAGGACGTGATTTAAAGTTGGTGTTTGAAACCGGAAAGTTTGCGATGTTCACGGTCGTTCACGGAGCTTCTGGGTACATGTTGTTTTAGTGGTTGTAATCTTTGTAGTTGACGTATTTTGAAAGATCATCGGAACTTTATTTATCTCTGCGCGGCTTTTTCCTGTGTTTTTCTCGCTAAAAAGCCTGGGAGACGCGCCATTGACGCTGGTAAATTGTCCGACCTATTTTGAACGACGCGTAGCGCATTGACGGCGGTTAGACGCGCGTCTCACACTTCTGGTGTAAATTGTAAGAGCAAGATCAGACTTGATTCCATTATGAGCGGAACACAGTCTGATGTTGCATAGTGGAAGTAAACTTAAGTGCCTGTATGTCCCGTCCTATAATGTACACTATTGTCCTGTCCTGTTCTCTTGTATGTCTTGTCCCATGATGCCCACCACAGCTTGTCTTGTGAAAAAGTCCTGATTCGCCATGATCGCTGTGACCTTTTTGGAGTAGAAAGAGTGTCAGAAGTGGTTCTCTGTAGCAGGTAATGAAGCACAGAGCTCCCATAGTAACAAGTGCAGACAAAGTGATGTATGAATGAGAATCTGACAAGTGCTTAGCCATGTGAGAAGAACACGGTTCCCATAGCGACTGGGCCAGCGCGGACATGAATGGATGGTGGCTGTGTGTTTCTGAAGGCACATGAGCTCACCTGTGGAGCAATAAATCCAACAGCAGCTTTTTCACACATTCTATTTAGAAGTGTGATTTCACTTCAAATCAGAAATCAGCTCACACTGCACAATAGAAAAGAGAATGTTGTTTTTCCATGCGTTTAGTAATAAACAGACAAACAATTTACTTTGTAAAATTACAGCTGATAGCTTTGAAATAGAAAAAACAACAACATTAATAATCCCTTGACTTTAAAAGTTCAGAACTGACAAGTTCAACGAGCAGGGGTGCCCAAACTTTGGCCAAATGTAGCAGGCGAGCAAAACGTATTGCATTGAAGCGTGTCAAAAGCCAAATGTAATTTTGTTTTGCATTTAAAATGTTGGTTGGGAAGAGGTGATGATAAAAGGTGTTGTAGCTTATTTTTACACTACAAACACAATTTGATTTCCTCTGGTAGTCTAATTACTACAAAAATGAATAATTAAAAAGATTATCCTAACAAACCTGAGCACTCCTTCGTTGGTCAAATTTGACCTTAGACCCCACTTTGGGCACCACTGTTCTCGAGAGTACAAGTTCTGCTTCTTTACTGTAAAATTTAAAGTGCATATGACAGGTTTTCATAATTGCAAGACTCAGTGTGTATGTATCATCCTCCAGTACCTGCTACAGCCCCAAACTCTCCACCTGCCACAGCCGCAAAGTCTACACCTGCCACAGGCCCAAAGTCTACACCTGCCACAGCCCCAAACTCTCCACCTGCCACAGCCCCAAAGTCTACACCTGCCACAGGCCCAAAGTCTACACCTGCCACAGCCCCAAAGTCTACACCTGCCACAGCCCCAAACTCTACACCTGCTTGTGCCCCAAACTCTACACCTGCTTGTGCCCCCAAACTCTACACCTGCCACAGCCCCAAAGTCTACACCTGCCACAGCCCCAAAGTCTACACCTGCCACAGCCCCAAAGTCTACACCTGCCACAGCCCCAAAGTCTACACCTGCCACAGCCCCAAACTCTACGCCTGCCACAGCCCCAAACTCTACACCTGCTTGTGCCCCAAACTCTACGCCTGCCACAGCCCCAAACTCTACGCCTGCCACAGTCCCAAACTCTACGCCTGCCACAGCCCCAAAGTCTACACCTGCCACAGCCCCAAAGTCTACACCTGCCACAGCCCCAAAGTCTACACCTGCCACAGCCACAAACTCTACGCCTGCCACAGTCCCAAACTCTACACCTGCCACAGTCCCAAACTCTACACCTGCCACAGTCCCAAACTCTACACCTGCCACAGTCCCAAACTCTACGCCTGCCACAGTCCCAAACTCTACACCTGCCACAGTCCCAAACTCTACACCTGCCACAGCCCCAAAGTCTACACCTGCCACAGCCCCAAAGTCTACACCTGCCACAGCCCCAAAGTCTACACCTGCCACAGCCCCAAAGTCTACACCTGCCACAGCCCCAAACTCTACACCTGCCACAGCCCCAAACTCTACACCTGCCACAGCCCCAAACTCTACACCTGCCACAGCCCCAAACTCTACACCTGCCACAGCCCCAAACTCTACACCTGCCACAGCCCCAAACTCTACACCTGCCACAGCCTCCAAAGTCTACACCTGCCACAGCCCCAAAGTCTACACCTGCCACAGCCCCAAACTCTACACCTGCCACAGTCCCAAAGTCTACACCTGCCACAACCCCAAAGTCTACACCTGCCACAGCCCCAAAGTCTACACCTGCCATAGCCCCAAAGTCTACACCTGCCACAACCCCAAAGTCTACACCTGCCACAGCCCCAAAGTCTACACCTGCCACAACCCCAAAGTCTACACCTGCCACAGCCCCAAAGTCTACACCTGCCACAACCCCAAAGTCTACACCTGCCACAGCTCCAAAGTCTACACCTGCCACAGCCCCAAACTCTACGCCTACCACAGCACTGCACCTGCTACATGAGATTAGTTTTTAACAGTGGCGGGCCGTGCATTTCACGCCTAGGCCTTCAGTTGTGTGTGTTTTTTTTTTTAACGAATTCACTTGTCAATAATCATCTGATGGCTAATAAAATAGGCCTATTCTATTACGCAGGAACGCAATAAAGCCAAAGCATCACCTCTGTAGCCAGAATAAATGCATTTTACACAAAAATACAAAAAGCATATTAATAACACAGTATATTTAAGCAAATGGTATTTATTTTACTCACCAATAGTCTGAATTACTTGTACACAAAATCCATTCTCCTTTCCTTTTTTAAGAAGAGTTCGATTACTCTGTCGTACAAACTATCCGTACGTTTTAGTCCAACCAAAAAGTCCTTCTCGATTGCCATCAAAGCTATAGCTGATAGTCGAGACTGTCCTGTCGTATTTCTGCATAGGTTTTAATTCGCTTTAGGGCTGAAAATGTTCGCTCGACAGACGCAGTGGTCACGGGGATGGTCATCGCCAAACACACAAATAAGTACAGCTGACCCATGCTCTCAATCAGATTTTTCTGCTGAAGAAATTCAAGGAGATCGGTAGGAGATTTCCCCGAAAAATCCTCCATAGCGTACATCACAGTTAGTTCTGTTTTTAGCCGGGACATATCAAAAAGTGTTCCGTGGCTCTGAGTTAAACTGGAGAATGCTGCATGCGGGAAATTCTTGTGGTATTCCCGAAACTTCTGGGGATCAAGGAGAGTAATAACATCAGTTTTTCATGGTCTTGGAATCTGGTCTGTGTCTGGCAAATGATGTTGTCCAGAATTTTGCCGTGGAGCTGGTGGTAGGCGCGCGCGGGTCTTGCGCTGGCCCCCGTCTTGCCCCCGGGGCACCTGCTACGCTTGCTGTGGCCTCATAGATTTCCTCGTATCGGTTCCTCTCTCGCTCAACTGTGTCACAAAACTCCTTTACCCTCGCCAGGCAGAAATGCACATCTAGTTTTTTGTTCTGTAGTATTGAAAAGAGTAAGTCTGATTCTCAAAAATGTCATTAAATGTGTGAAGCAAAAAGCAAAACTCAAAGTCAACGAGACGAGCTTTAAATCCATCAGCACAGCGCACGGAGTCCTTGTCATACTCATCATGGTGCTCTAAAATGTAATTAAACAGTTCTTTCAGAGCATCCCTCTTCTCAAACACTGTATTTACCAATCTAGATGTATACTGCCACCGTGTAGGTGCCACACGAGGAAGACGCCTCTGGCAGATTTCATCCAGTAATTGCGTGCGCCGAGGAGATCTAGAAAAAACGCAGCAAGGCCATTGAGATGGGCGAAAAAGATTTTGCATTCTTTAAGTTTGAGGCCCCTGAGTCAGAACTAAATTAAGCCGATGTGCATAGCAATGTATGAACAAAGCCAAAGGCGCTCTCTCCTTAACCTTAGCCTGCACTCCATTTAATCCAGAAGCCATAACCGCTGCGCCATCAAAGCACTGTGCCACAACTTTATCCACACATTTATTTTCCTCCAAAAATCGGATAATAATGCGTGCGATGTCATCTGCTCGCTTACCAGTTGTAACATCTTCCAATCTCACAAAGCGTTCCTTTACACCTGTGCCAGTTACATAACGCAGGACAAGTGCGAGCTGGGCTGCATTACTTGCGTCTGTCGTTTCATCCACCATTACCGAAACAAATGGTGCTTTTTGGACCTCACTTTTTATCTCTTCTATCATAACGTCAGCAATCGCAGCGTTCAGGTCGTTTTGAATTTTGCCTGACGTCCCACTAAACACTTTATTTGTGGACAGGTGATAATGTAAATCCGCGTTGCTCTCAGCCATGAGAGAAAGAAGCTCTACATAGTTTCCTCTATTTGTGGATCCAACGCTTTCATCGTGTCCTCTAAATGAAAGTTCCTGCTTTCCCAAAAGATAACACAGTCTATCAGTCTTTTTAGGATGTCCCGGTTTTCTTTACTTTTCGTTGTGGAGTTCTGTACCTCTCCGCACTTGCTCGTTTAGCTGTAGATCCACACGGGACTCCCCAAAAGTTTTGGACAGCACAGTTGCTTGTAAGTGTCCCGCAGTACTTTGGTGTCTCGTCGCTGCCTTCGCTAAACAAGACAAATTCACAAACCCAGTGTGGCTCCAAACACCGTGTCGATCTGTAGCAAATAATAGGCACACCCAGCAATACAGTTTGCAATGTTCCTCGGAGCCTGTAAGCCAAGTGTATCGCTCATAGTTAGTGGACTGAAAGTGGCGCACAAATCCCTTTCCCGCTTGTGACAGGCTAGCTAGGTTCGGGGTTGCCCGTCCTTTCTTAACAATGTCCAGCTTTTCTTGAAAAGTCCGTCTTGAAAAGGGTTTTGCCAATAAGTTTGCAACCAAATCGATTTCTTCTCCCCCTTCAGCCATTGTGACAAAACGGCTATCAAAACAACAGTAATATAACTGATTGAGCTCAGCCAATCAAAGGCCAGTGGCCTGCTAGAAGGCCTTGGCGTCATCAACGTAAAATCTGATTGGTTAAAGCAACAGTTTGACAGACGCTTATTTTAAGATACGGGCCTTCAAAACGGATTGTGAAGGCCTCGGGCAGATTTCACTGACCCTGACAACAACTGATACATGAAATATGATTGGTTAAAACGATATATTTTGAAACACGCCTGAAAGCTGCGAAACCATGGGAATGCTACGAAGAGGTTGATAGATAATTACTGAATTTTTATTAAGCATGTATTTGCAAAATTTGATTTACATCAGTTTGTAATTTAGATATTTTTAGGCCAGCAGAGAAGGCCTTGCAGGCCCTGACGGTCCGCCACTGGTTTTTAATGTAGTTCAAGTCTAGATATTTTAAGTTTTACACATTTCATCTTGAAGTAAAAGGGTTGTTGTTGGAGATGAAAATTGGCTGCACAGTGGGAACACGAGGATGCAGAAGATTTAGGAAGCACTCGCAGCGAGAAGACAGGCTGGATAATTACACTGTAAACCACCTCCAGAAGCTTTTCAGTGTGTGACTGACGCAAAGGACATTCTGCTCTGCTATTCACAAACAAGCACTGCCCCCAACAAAACCAACCCCCAGCAAACTGCGCCTGACCCCCACACACTGCGGTATATGCACCCTTGGGTAAATAAGTATTCACCCATCCATTGTGCAAGTTGTCCCACTTCAAAATATGTGAGAGGTTTGAACCGAAAATCACAATGTATGATTTTTAGGAATTTATTATGTACTTGTTTATACACCTAATCAATTTCTGCTTCCCTCACAGGTCTGTAATTTATTCTTTAAAAAGCTCTTCCACCATTCACTTGTTACTTATTACACCTGGTTAAGATTGTTATTTGCATAAAGACATGTATCCACAGTCTCAAACAGTCAGATTGCAACTTTTTTTTTTTTTTTTTTTTTTACTTTAGCACCAGTTTTGACTGGATTTGATTGGTCATATAAAGCATTAAACTACAAACATAAAAGCATTTTAGCACAATTTAAATTGTTTTCTGACAGGAAAATTCTAAGGACATCCATTTTATTTTGCTGAAAAGTTTGGGAACCACTGATCTAAGGACCAGAGAGCTGTTTAAGGACCAGAGAGCCGGTTAAGGTCCAGAGAGCCGGTTAAGGTCCAGAGTAGAGACCTGCATCGTGCGGGAATTCCCGTAGGACCCACGGGACCCGTGAGCAAACCGTCGGGATAGGGCGGTTTTAACGTTGCTCGGGCGGGAGCGTTCGGTCAGGCCAAACACTTCGGGTCCCGACCGGACTCGCACTCTCTCCGCTGTCTTAAAATATTACGTAGCAAGAAAGAAATACTGACGCCTGCGAGGTGCAGACACGTAAACTTGTTGCTGTACTTCCTAGTCTAGCGTGCGTATCAGCTGTGCGTCCTCGTGCCAGCAGCAGCAGGATGGGCCCAGAGGAATGAATGAAGGACTGGCTTTTACGCACGGGGAGATGGAAATAATACACTCGGTGTTTGGGCAAGTAACTGGAGGTGTGAGGAGCTTGTATTTCAGGTAAAAAATACACAGACATCATCACTTTATGGTTGAATGTCATGTTAAATGAACATAATCGCCTTGTTGCAGATTATTAGGCTCGTGCCTAATCATTTGAAGCCTAGATGCAGAGAGTTATGCAGAGTTTAGTCAATTGTGTTCATGTTGTTGTGCCTGGGGCCGCCACGCAATCTCCGTGTCACCAAAAAAAAAAAAAGTCGGGACCCGACAGGACCCGCGGGGGTTTCTTGGCGGGCAGGCACACGGGGGCCTCGGGATCAGGCGGGAACGGTCACGGATGCTTCGGGATTGGGCGGGAGCGGTCATGAAAATCTAGTTCCGTGCAGGTCTCTAGTCCAGAGAGCCGGCTAAGGACCAGAGTCGGCTTCGGCCAAGAACCAGAGAGCCGTCTAAAGACCAAAGAGCCGTCTAAAGACCAGAGAGCTGGTTAAGGACCAGAGAACCGTCTCAGGATCAGAGAAAGAGAGTCGTCTAAGGCCATAGAGCTGTCTAAAGACCAGAGAGCCGTCTAAAGACCAGAGAGCTGTCTAAGAACCAGAGAGCCGTCTAAAGACCAGAGAGCTGGCTAAGGACCAGAGAACCGTCTGAGGATCAGAGAAAGAGAGTTGTCTAAGGACCAGAGAGCTGTCTAAAGACCAGAGAGTCAGCTAAGAACCAGAAAGCCGTCTAAAGACCAGAGAGCTGGCTAAGGATCAGAAAATCAGTACTAGAAGGAAAAATATTTAATATTAAAAATATTTTTCAATTCTTGCAGTATACAAAGAACCCTTACAATTTATTAAATGTGAAACTTTTTCCCACAAATTGCAGTGCTTTTTGTTTCGATTCCCTAATCTCTTATCTATACCTATGATGTCAAACAGATATCAAATGTACCCCATCGTATAGGATCATAAAAATAGGATCATATTAAAATCAGCTCTGAGGGCAAACTGCGACAGAGCAGAATCTGTCACACAAATAAAAGCTTGAACTACAATGAGCCTTAAACTTTTCAAAGCAGAGGAGAGACTCTTGTGATGACGGAGCAACTCTTTATGAGTCTTGTACTGGGTGTGTTCAGGACAAAGTCTGGCTTGTGTAATCTGCTTCATTAACACACCTTTGCAAACCTTCAGTCCAGCTAGAAAACCAGCCACAGCACATTTCTGTTTATGTACCACCAAGCAGTACATTCTGCACCTTTCTGTCCTATTGATCTACATTAGCCATCAGCACACGCATGGCTTTGTTCACGGATGTGTCCCGCCTCAGTGATGAAAGATTTAGATGCTAGTGTAACACATGGCTATCCCCTGTCCCAGCAGATGTCTCCAAAAGCAATGATTTGCTCAAGTTTGGGGGTATCCAGAAAGGCAAAACTTGGAACTTGCTCTTCGGTTTTATCAATGAATGATTACAGAGAATAGAAATCATATGTAATTTTTCTTTATTCATTTCACAGAAAAAGGAAACTAGAAAGAATGAAAAACAGAAAAAAGATAAAGACAGACACATACAGAGATAAAGATTATATTTCTCTGTTTTAAAAACATTTTGAAAGCACAAAGCAGGTCAAGGACATATGCTAAAAGAATCATTAAGAACCTGATCAGTGCTGAGACGATGATCAATGCAACTGTGGAGACAAAGTAATGAGAGAGCAGGACATGAGGGCATCTTCAAGCCTCACTGCTTTATCTCATTTAGAAGTGTTCTGCTGCTGCGTCACTGTGTACGTCAGCCAGTTCTATCCTACAAGAAAACTAAACTGAGTCCACAGCACAAATACACCAACATATTACACCATTTAAAGGGACCATAAAGGGACGAGATACAATTCCCACAAGACGAGACAAGACACAAGATTAGGTCCACCAGAACAAAACAGTCGAGATTTTGACAGAATGTATGATAAAATGTACAAACTAAAGTTGCCCAGTAACATTTTGTATGTTTCTAGGTGTTATTGCCAGGAACATGTGTCCGCACGTATATTTGACGATTAAATATTTTTCGCGCTAACTTTTACAATGTTTAGGCCTAATGATCTCTGTCAATATTGGTCCTATCTTTACCAAATAAAAACTGAGACAGAGTTTAGACAATTTTCTGTCAGAATAAGTCAACTACAAGTCTGTGTGTGGAGGAGAATATTTACTACAGCTGCTCAAAGATACAAAACCTACTGTCATGACCATGGAAAATTCTCACGAGTTCAGTACGTGTGGGTACAGTATCGTGACAGTTTGATCTCACGAGATCTCGTCCCATCCCTAGAAAATATTGATCAATCTCGATTTGACTTTGTTTAATCTTTTAAAAATCAAATTAAAAATACCACTCATCAACATAAACTAAAACCTTTACTGAATCCCTTTTTATTAGATTTTTTTGAAACTCTGAAACTGCACATTTTTACTGACACAAGATTGGTTTTCAGTCGTTCGATTCAAAACTTGCCACTAAATAATTGACAATTCAGTTTGATTCTATCTCAATCTCTCGATTTTTTGATTAATGACCCAGCCCTAGCTGAAAACCAATGCTTGACTACTACTAGGGCTTTTCCATTAGTACCTGCTTGGCCTTACTTGATTCTACTCAGCACAGAGGTGCAGAGTTTTTCCTTTCGGGGCAGATCCTTGGGACCAGCTTCATTTTTAGTAGCTGCTTTACCCCAGGGCCAAAGCAAGCTGAGTAAAAAATAAACCTGACGTCAGATAAACGTCACGAACTACGCTCCATGTCACAGCAATTCACGTCTCACTTCTCTCAAACAAACTCTGCGCAAGCTTATGACTGTGCCCTTAAGAAGCTGCAAGTCTCCCAAGCAAAGCACAGTGTGTCAGCTTACCTTCTTAAACAGAAGAAACAAAGACACAACCGGTCCAGAGTTACAAATACCATTCAATTGAAAACACAAACTTCAGTGCGTCTAAGGTCTGTGTTAAGATTTATAAATCCACCTGATCCATTTACAGTCTGAAGTTAATGCATAAGAATATTGCCCAAACAGGTAATATAATGCAAGCTTTGCCACAACATATTCCTGCTCATCACTCCAGGTGAACACTTCTCCATTTCTCATTGTTCTCCAGGTAAAGAGAGAAAAAGTTGAGTCAAAAATGTTGTCACTCCTTTGATATGGTGCAGCGTAACAATGCCTGTTCTCCCTCTAAGCAGGGCTAAGATGGGTAGTTACTAAAGCCCTATACAATGATAGTTAATACCTCAGACTTAAAGCAGCACAAACACAACATTTTGCAGCATCAACCGTGGACTTATTTTTGTGTAGATGTGCATTTGAAGGGTGGAGGAGGTTGTACATGTCACATACTTTCACATTAACCACCACGGACAAGCTACACTCACATTCAGCCTTGTTCCCTCAAATAGAGTTGTATCACAGGCCTGTTTGAAATCCTACAATCACTTAATCACACGTCTGATAACCATACAAGGCAATGGAATTCTCAAGTCAACTTTAACTCTTACTTTTTATTACATTTATAATAGATGTGAATGCAACTTTCCAAAAGTGTGTAAAAGGGAAAGATATTACACCTCTGACAGTGAAGATGAGTGTTCACAGAGGAATGAAGCCTCTTGGTGAAAGAATGCGTGGTCCTCAGGAGGCGTGGCTAAACCGCGTTAGCACAAGCCTCTTCCACACTTCCACATTACTCACTCCACATACAGACTGCTGTTAGAACATGACAACAGCACCGACACAGAGGTGGAATAGTGTAAGGGAAAAAAAAGAGGGGTAGGGCAGCTTTTGGACCAAAACACACTAAACACACTGACGTGAGAAACGCAATAAGGCAGGATGGTATGTTCCAACATTCACACTTCATTTGGCAAAGTAAGCAGCAGATGGTCGGGCAGCACAAACATACTGTAGTTTGGGAAAAAAGCGCCAAATATCAGAGATAACAGATACAATAATGTTATGTTTTGGGTTTGATGAAGACAATAAACCCATTGGTGTGAGATTTTAAAACCGCTGAAACAATGAATATATCTGACGTGGTTCAGACTTTATTTTTGTTTAACGAGAACCTATAGGATTTTTCTGTTTTAGGAATAAACTATGAAATATGTAACCTAGCTCACGCCAGATGGATCTGTGTTGAACTCCTGAGTTCTCCCTATATCCATCTGGGACTTGACTCGCTGAAGGCTCGAGAAAAGGTGGGGCGTTTGGTGAAATACTTTGAGCTGATTGGGTGAGCGGCCTACCTTACTTGTTCTTAGCCAATCACAGCAACAACTCTAATGGTGTATCCAATGTCCGCTTGGGATAGAACAAGTGTCACACATGCTTCTTTCAAAAAGAAACTACTTCGTATTTCTGCTGAAACCGCATCAAAAGCAGCAGAAACACGAACATCCACAGAAGCCACCATCTTTGTTGTTGTCGCATTGCCACAATGTGATTGGGCCTCAAAACGACGCTGCTGTGATGTGAGTGGGCCGAACCACCGCCGTTTCGACCAGATGATTTATCTCGTGTTTGTGAATTCAGAAATATCGCGAGATAAACCTTTTGGCTGGCCAGGTTATGAAATATGTAGATCAGTCATTTACATTTTGTCTTTTGTAAAGGATCTACTTCAGTCATTTACAAAAGACTGATGTAGACATAAAGCACCTTAGAAACAGAGAGAGGTCCATTTACTTGCTGATAAGCCTCGCCTCTTCATTGTAAGATTTGAATGTAACAAGCAACAGATTTAAAATGTGTAATTTGTATTGTTGTAAGGTGGCTATGTGACTATTTTGCACCATACATGCTTTACTATCAATCTGATTTTTTTTTTTTTGCATAATCACAATTCAATACAGACAAGTGGGCGGGGATAGGTCGTAGGTAGGGCTGCACGATATATCGATATTGAATCAATACGATATTGACAACTGCAATTAGCTAATCGCAAAAGATTTAACTCTTTTTCTTACGCATTGGCCTCCTTTTTATTTTGGACACAGCGCACTACGAAAGTGAAGACAGAGCAGCACCACAGCGACAGTTCTTTGAACTGCACAACACGACTAAACAAAAGTCTAGAAACACTGCTATGACTGTTCTAGTGTATTCAATAAAATCCCTAAATAAAGAGTCTCGTTTTAAAGTTGCTGCTAGCTGTAGCCGCTTATCTTGACCAGGCAAAACATCGATAGTTTCCCAGGCAAATCCAGTCTGTTTTCTTCACAAACAAAAAATCCAAGTGAATAAAAGCATGAATGACTGATATTTGGCCATAAACACAGTGTCATGCAGGTTTGCTCAGTCCTTAAGAGATAAATGTTGTTTTTGGAGTGTTAGCAATCTTTTTTTTATCACGCCAGAGCTGTACAGGGGAAGTTGACGCCATCTGCTGGCATAGATGTATATTTCTGTCATACAGGTTAAACAATTGGTCACTTAGATACTTTTGTTACTGTTTATGCAGGCTAACTGAATTATCCAGCACAACATCCAATCAATCTTCAAAAGTATTAATGCCTAAAAGTAGTTAAACTATTTAAATTAGTAGGGCAGTTTGTTTTAAATATTTTCTATGCTTAACATTTTTCAATTGTTGCAAAATGATATGCTCAACAGAAGAAAAAACATATTTATACTTTCGCATACCCTTGATAAACGCAACTAATCACATTTTTTCTCTTTGTTTTGATGTTTTAAATTGTTAATTTAGACATAATGAAGGAAAGTCCTATATATGACCAATTAGATTAAATAGGTTTAATATTTATATACTGAAGCCTCTTGGATTATTTTAGATTATAATTAATTTTTGTAGTCCTTCGAGATGACAGGTTGTCGTGATTTGGGGCTATACAAAAATAAATTGAATTGAATTTAACTAAAATGACATCAAGAGAACGCAACAGGAAAGAGCGAGGGGCTCCTCCGGTTTCCCCTACAACTAAAACATGTCCAATGTGCCTCACCTACCCAGGACTACAGATGGAAATAGCTGTAAGCTACAATCTGGTACAAGCATCTCTGCCTTTGTGCTTAATGTAATTGTACATTGTCCTTAATAAACCTTACCTTACAAGCACACGTACAGAAAGAAAGAAAAGGCAGAAGAGATGTGCACAGCTGCGCAGGAGGAACGAGTAAAAATAAACAATGCGTTAATTTATTTTGACGCGATTAAAGAAAAAAATTCTCGCTTAATTTCTCGCGTTAATTTTCCTAATTTTTGTCCTGATTATAAATATCAAATATCAAATCAAATCGCAAAAAAAAGAAAAATCGCAATTGAATTTTTTCAATATCTGGCAGCCAGGTAGCAATATCAGTGAGGCATACCTGCTTGTCAAGCCTGATCCCGTCAGATCTCAGAAGCTAAGCAAGAAAGGCCTGGTTAGTACTTGGTGGGAGACTGTAAAACCAGGAGTCACAGTACGACAGGGTAATTTGTTGTGTCCTTGCAAGAACTTAACCCCACTGCCTCAGGTCTGCGTACACTGGTGAGTGGAGCTAGATTGTAAAGCTTGAGTCCTGAAAGGTAGAAAGCGCTATATAAATAGACATTTTAGACAAACAAGACACAACATACATGAATCTTTCCAAAAAAACTGTTAGTAAACTAAGGATGAGAGAAGGCAGTTATAACTAGGTTAAAAACTTTTATGCACATTTCAAACACTTCCTGCTTGGAAATGTATGAGGGAAATATGAAGATGTTGAGAGTGGAGAGGAACAGTGTGGTTAGTTTGACAGCATGTGTTTGTGATCAGTGATCAGCACACAGCTTTGAGTGGACAAGTCAACGCTGACAGAAATGACACGGGAGGAGGAGGACTGTTCACCTCAAACTTTCTCATTTGGTCAATTCAAGCTAAAATTGCCAAAATATGACTCAGAAGTGACAAGGCTTTTAACCACAATATATACAGCTTCACAGTCAAAACAAGGTTATTTTGTGCTAGCTTTACTGTAACAATAGAGTTGAACATTACTAGACTGGACAGATTTAAAGACAACTGTAGAGGCACTAAGACCAAGCCAGACTGGAACTAAAGCAATAAAAGCGCCTGGAGCCTGGTAAGTGTGAGAGGGGAATAAGTTAACTGTCTGCAGTGAGGAAGCTGCAGTGTGGTGCAGTAAGAGCCAGAGATGGAACCAAGATTACAAGAGAGCAGAGACTGGGCGCTCACTTGGTTTATTCAGCAACATTCACTCTCCCTTTCATGCACAGATGCAGCACATTTGTCTGTGGTCTGTTTTTGTTGTGACTATTTAAAAAACATTATATTCAAATCAACTTGCTTCTTGCAACATTAAAAAAAAAAAAAAAACATGGCTTATAGGAAAAAAAAAACATCTTACTGGCCAAACTTCAGCTGTGCTTTTGATGATGAAGCAATGTCACAGCTCGATGAAAAACTAAAAAAAACTAAATAAATAATATGTGCTCTTTTTAAAAGGAACCCTATAAGATGCACAACTAGTGGAATAAAAAGGTATTACAATCAGAATTCTCAGATACCTGACTCTTTGTCATGGTTTGTTCCCAAGAATAGCATTTTCGCATAATATGGAAGCCTGATGAGAACTGTGAGGAAACAAGTGCATGAGCCTCTCACAGACAGTTGTGTCTGTGTCCTGGAGCAACATCAGTTCAAAATCAAACATGTTCCTGACTCATGGTTCAAAATCAGTACAGTTCTAAGAAACCAAACTGGCAACACTATTGAGAGAGTCATGTGAGGCTCATTCTGCTTTCTGATTGGATAATCCTCTTGAGAACCAAAACACCAAATGTAACCATCAACAATGATCATGTCCATTGCAATTTTTAATTAAGAAAAAATATTTTACAATGACTTTCAGTAAAAATATTAGTATATTTGGACACAATTACCTTGTATCTGCGACACATACAGGTCATGTTTCTGAAATCTGAAATCTAAATTTACATACGGTTCTTTTAATTATGCTAGTTTTCCATGTAATAATGTTTCATGATCAAAAACACATGCTGGAGTCGCAATGTTTTATTTACACGTGTGGAGCACAATCTAGCATATTTTTTTATTCTGACTTATTATGGAGGTATGTCTTAACAAGTCTAGGCTTATCCTAAAATCCTGAGCTGAAACTAGCTTCATCGCCAACTTAAGCCTCAAGTTGTTCCATGAGAGAAATAAGCCTGGGTCTGAGCAACACTCAAGCTTGAAGATTAATCTGGGCTAAATGCATGCACTCGCTGAATGTGACGAGACCAGAATAATGGAGCAACGACATCACTGAGAATGAGAGAGAAAAATCTTATTTTACACAATCTGACTGAAACACGAGAGGAGCCAAAAGAAGAAGAAGAAACACGTCTGTGTATGGGAGGCGTAGATCATGCTTTCACTGAGTAAGACTCATTCTTTAGGTAAATAGACCACAAGTTTGTGGTAAAAATGTACGCTGGTGTATCATGCATGTTCAAGTTTAATTTCCAGCTTTATAAGTGGCTCTTTGAGCAGCCTACCTTAGGTCTGCTTTTACAGACGCATCTGTCCACAGCCAGAGTGGCTCCTGGTGCCAGGTGACAAAGAATGTACTGTTGTAAGTTGTTGCACAGACAGAATGATTTTACACAAGTGATTAAACGTGACTTAAGTCTGTCTTTAGACGCTTTATGAGACAAAGCTAAAATAATCTTAACAGCCTGGTCCCGACCAGGTTTATGTCCGTGTACTTGTTAGTCTGGCAAGTTGCAACTCAGAGCCAACTCAGGCAAACCACGTTAGTGGAACAGAAATGGAGCTTTCATAAGTCTAGATTGGCTAAATAAGCCAGGCTTTGGCTTTATCTCTATGTCAAACTAAAAACATCCAGTTCCACTTAGTGTGGTCATTAAGTGATAACACAGGAAGTGATCTATTGCAAATATATATATATATATATAATATATATTATATATATATATATATATATATATATAATATATATATATATAAAAACTTAATTGTGCAGTGTACACCAGATTTAAGCAGGATTATTGAAACATTTGTGAAAACACAATTATGTTCTTTATGATAAAAGTCACTTTTGCATAATTTAAGTCCTTGAGTGTTTATAGAAGACTTCGTAGAAACTGCCTTAGATGCTGCGGACAGCACAAGGACACAGTAGTCTGAATGCAGTCCATCACCATGGCGACCATAGGCTTCCATCCTGATTTAACTCCTGCAGCGCTGACACATCCTGAGGTCACCACAGAGAGCATGCCCACGCACTGTAGTGAGAGACTGGAGCAGACAGTACAAGGCCAGGCTACGGTGGCCCGGGAGGGTCAAACACAGTTGTGGCACTAAAACACTACAAGACTAGCACATTACAATCAGATATTTCAGCCAGAACAGAACACAGACCAAGACAAGGCTATGGTGGCCCAGGAGGGTCAAACAGCAGCCAGTAAACAAACATTGTCAACTGAAGCTGAATACATAATTTATATTAATGTCACAACATTTCTTTGTTCTAACAACTTGTGTCTGGTGTTACTTTAGATCAGAAAGAGTTAAAAAAAAATGCTTTCAGCTAAACATGCAGTCTACTACTGACCTCAATACTGACAATGAGTCAATGACTTTAAAAAAGATAACACAAGATAAACATGCAATCAAACTATATATATATATATATAATATATAATAGTATATATATATATATATATATATATATATATTTTATATAATATATATATTTTTATATATATATAATATATATATATAACACAGGTATATATACTATATATTATATATATACAGGTATATATATATATATATATATATATATATATACACAGGTATATATATATATATATATATATATATATATACACAGGTATATATATATATATATATATATATATATATACACAGGTATATATATTATATATATATATATATATATATATATATATATATATATATATATTATATATATATATATATATATATATATATATATATATATATATATATATATATATATTATATATATATATATAATATATATATATATAATATTATATATATATATATAATATATATATATATATATATATATGTATGTTATATGTAACATTCGACCTTCTGAACAAGAGGTGAACCAAATAAGTAGGTCAAACAAGTAATAGGTTTACAATGAGCTAACAACATATATGAGATAAATGACTGAATACCGCATCAGTCATATCTTGTTTACTTAATCTAGTTGTTTCCAAAGATGTATGAGAACTGTCCTTCTGATGTGTCGCTAAGCAACACACGGCTCCAGAATGTCTCTGATCTACTCATCAATACCACTGCTTCTCTGATTAGGCTTTTCATCTCACAAGCATTTGGACAATTTAACCACTAAGCTTTTATATTTTTTGTTTGTTTGTCGTTTGCTGCTGCTCTCACAAACAGGCCATTGAGTCGCCTCCATTCTGCAGGAAAAAACACTGAATAATGCCATAGAAAAAAAAAAGTTAAATCTACATCTATACTTTGAAACATTTTTGAGGGACAAAGCTATAACATTTTATTTTGCAATTGTGACATTCTGATTTATTTTAAAACACAAAATATAATGCTTAGGTGAATTATGGTCATAAAACACTATAAACTACTAAAATAGATAGTTCATCTCTATGATTGATTGGTTTAACTTTTTTTTTTTTTTTTTTTTAACAAGTTGATAATTATAAATGTTTATTGAATTGGGAGTGTGGCTCTTGGGGTCTCCACTGACCAGCAGTCAGTTTACGTCAGTGATAGAACTGTTTGAGATTGGAGCAGAGAATTGATGTAAACTGACAAAGATTTCGTTTTAGACGTCACACACTGACGTCTTTTTCATGAATCAAAGTCAAGGTAAAGCTATGCAAACGTTTATTATTGTGGCTGTTTCACAAGCTGCTGTCAGGATTTTAGGAAGCTGGATCATTACGTAGGCATCTCCGACGTTCCGAAAAGTGGTCACATAATGTGTTTGTGCTATAACAGGGTAAACCACAGCACTTCCACACACAGGCTCAAAACACGTGCTCACCACTGGATGTGTGTCCAAGTTTGCCCATAGGAAAGCTGTTCAGAGACTTGCAACACAATACAATACATAGTGTCATAATTATAGTACTGTTCCAAAGGCATTTTGTTATAAGAATATAAAATATATATATATAAATTATGTACATGGGTTTTATGTCAACAGCTTTAACTTCTATCACTGAGTAACACACTACCCATCTTCTGCTTAGTTATAAGATAATGCTGCATCACTGATATAGTTGCTTTTCCAATGAGTCACTTCAGCGAATCTTTGACATAATCACACACTCAGGCCAAGGTCACAACACTGTATTTAGAGCTCATTATTTATAAAGAAACAGCTCTTGTCACTGCAGAGTCCCACTGTTAGCAGCAGGTCACCTTGTCTCCTGCTTCAGAGGGACAAAAACAGCAAACGCATAATCTAACCCCAAACATGTCATTACAGCTGTGAGCAAAACTAAAGACTTGCCCCGCCCAGCAATTAGTCGACTAAATCAGAGACCATCTCACTGTATCTGTGACTAGAGATGTCAACTTTAGTCTTTGTAGTTCACTCTACAACTAGGGAGAGAAAATGTTGAATATACAGTATATATATATATTTTTTTCAAGTTAGATTTCATGAAAGTGCTCACAAACTTGATGCAATCAAATTAATGGTTGGTTAGTTGGGACAATCGCTAAACTGTGATATTTTCTTTTGCAATAATTAACTAAAACTAACTGTGATATTCCTTATGTGTGCCAAGCTGCACTCACAACTGCAACAACGGTTACTGCTAAAAGTTTATTTATTCAAACAAGCCCTGGCAAATGGTGCATTTATTTGTAGAATACAGTTTAACTGAATAGTGTCGATGACTTTTCACCTCCAGAAAAGTTACACAATATACTATTATATACAGCTTCTTAAAGTTAATGCAAAAAACTGAAACATCATCAAATCATACACCTGTATATTAGTTCCACCACCTTTTCTGAATCATTTGGTGATGGCGACATATTTATTATCCACTCTGGTCTGATCAAAAGTAATATTGACCTATGTTTGAACTTTAGCAGTTAAGATCAATGCAATTAAAAGAGCAAACATCAGCCCCTCTGTCCATCCGTCCGTCTGTCCTGGTCTGTCCGTCCGTCGTCTGTCCGTCCGTCTGTCTGTCCGTCCGTCTGTCTGTCCGTCCATTCTGTCCATCCGTCTGTCCGTCCGTCTGTCTGTCTGTCTGTCTGTCCGTCTGTCTGTCCGTCCGTCCGTCCATCTGTCCATCCGTCTGTCCGTCCGTCTGTCTGTCTGTCTGTCTGTCCGTCTGTCTGTCGTCCGTCCATCTGTCCATCCGTCTGTCTGTCCGTCTGTCTGTCCGTCTGTCTGTCCATCTGTCTGTCTGTCCGTCTGTCTGTTCGTCTGTCTGTCCGTCTGTCTGTTCGTCTGTCTGTCCATCTGTCTGTCTGTCTGTCTCCTCAGTCTTCCCTCCTTTTTATTCACCCCCCTTCTCTCTCCACCTTTCCTCTCTGTGTCCCTCCATATCTATGTGAGCCTTCTCTCTCTCCCCTCGACTCTCTCATTCTCTCGTCTCCTGTCTCTTCTGTCGTCAGTCTTCACCTCCTCCCTCCCCCATCCCACCCATTTTATTACTCTAAAAAAACTAAACTCAAGAATTAGCTTCCAGACTGCTCACATAAACAAGGCTTATAATACAATTACCTGTAATTTAGCTTGTAGAATTTAAACAATGTCTAAGGCTTGAATGTAGAACATCTGAAGAATATCTGAAGAAATCTCTATTTATAAAAGATAAACAATATAAAACAGCAGTCTTGACAATGTCGCCATGACCATATTTGATGGGCAGGTGTCTGCTGCTCAGATCTTCCTACAGGTGCAAGATCTTACACTGACAGATCCTTTTGGGAAAAGAGCCCAAGAAAATATGACTTGGAGTTATTTGAAAAATGCATTCTGTCTACTTAATTTGTATTTTCTTTTGTTCCTGTAATAAGACAGTTGTAAAGTAAATGAGCATTCAGCCTATTACAACCGTCATAATACAAGAAAAAGAAAATTATAACAGTTAAGTAGATATGAATATTTAAACTTTACTTGCACAGATTACAAAGGTGTTTATCATGTTTTTAAATGTTTGACTGATTTGTACTGTGGTGCCTCTTGGCCAGAAATAAAATAGTTATACACGAGTAAAAACTAGTACAAAAATATATTCAGCAAGTGCCTCAGGTCAGCTTGTGTTAAAAGCCAGTGCATTCAGGTTTAAAGAGCTCTATGACTCAGCAGCTCTGACGTACAGGGGCAGGCCTGGGTCTCCTCTGCGTTTGAGGTGAAACTTGGCCACCTCCAGGAGAAGCTGAGTGGAAGACTGCATGATACGAACTGGCACATGAGGAGAAAGCAACTCACACAACTACAAGAGCCAGACCGTTTGTGTAATACAAATACAACAATAAGCACAATGTGTGGAGAAATAAAGCATGAACTTGTGCAAGACCTGACTGAATGTGCAGTAATAACAACTGATAATGCACCTCTAAATATCACTGTTTACTGTTTAAAAGTTCATAAATAATGCAAGATCTGAGCAGTAACAACAGTGGCTTTGATTTAAATTAAATATGGTTTATTTTGTTTTAAGGTTAAGGCAAAAAAAAGTTATAGAAATACTATTGAAGAAAATCAAAAATTGTGGCAGCAAAAAGTGATGAATCGTGACCTAAGGGAATCATCTCATCCTAATAAGTAACATTTTACAGTGAATCCTTTGCAACTGGGAGCCAGTGCAGTGATGCAAGGCCTGGTGTAACGACTTGTACCAGTCGAAGCTACAGCCACAGTTGTGTCACTCGTGTAGTGTGGAGGTGTTTGCGACTGGATCGTGTTACAAACATGTACTTTGAGCAAGAATAGACTAGACTCACACTTTTTTCAAACATTAACATTTGAAAATATAAGTCAGATTTTTGCCGTGCTGTGTACTGTTTATGTCCCTCCTCCGGGCAAACACGGAACACAGCGGCCAATGAAAAGAGTCGAGGGAACAGTGGAAACAGCATCTTTCTGATTACGTCTTTTCAGAACAGACACGTGCAAAAAACAATGGTAAGGGCAAAGCAAATATGTCTTCCTAAACATCACCTCTGATGACCACAACAGCAGCGCACTCACCCCTCTCCTCTCTTCCTCTCACACAGCAACTGGCATCTTCCACACTCAACAACACACGTTTTCTTCTGATAAAATTCTATTAAGTATTCATGTAAGTTCTTTTTCTCTTTCAACGGGGAAATTCACTTTTCTAAGTTTTTAAATCTTGTTATGACCTTCCTTCACCATTCGTTTACTCAAAAGTTATATTTGAATTGATTCCTGCATGTTGGAGTAATCTTGTATTGTTCTTCAGCTGGAGCTCAAGTGCTCAGAAATCCCTGTTCTCACCTACCACCTATCCCCTCCCACTTGTCTGTATTTACTTGTTCTAATTCAAAAGATTAATACTCAAAGTGAAGCATATTATGTGGTTCAATACTCTCCCATATTCACTTCCAACAATAAAAAATCTGTTGCTTTACAGTTACATTTTTAAATGAAGAGGCGGAGCTTATCATTTGTGTAGTTTTAAACAGGAAGTCAATAGAGCTGTTCCTATTTTTTTGTTGTTTTAGATCAACTTTGTGTTTTACAATGAACAAAAGGTAAATTACTGATTGCATATGTTCTAGTTTCTTACCAAATATAAAAAAAACACAATACATCTCCTTTAAAGGTGGGGTAGCTAACTTTTTTAGTTCTAAATTAATAAACTTTGTGCTTTCCACTAAAAAATATGTAGTAAACGCAGACTTTGTGATAAAATGAGACCTCTAAGTGCTGTCTGAACTGAATAAAAAAGAATTTAGTTCTAATCAGGAGCCGATGCTGCTCTCTGATTGGCTGAGCTTGGGTGGTCACTCCAGTTTCACTTTGTTGTTTGTAAAAAGTAGTTTATAAGTCATAAATGCAACCAAAATAAATACATGTGGACATATAACATGTGTCGAAGGATTTATGAGAGGAAGTTGTCACATTTAAAACCTAAATCATGTTTGCAGTGTTAAAATCAGCTACCCACCTTTAATTTTATGTATTTCCTCGGATCAATAAAGTATGTATGTATTTTATGTATGTATGTATCTATGTATCTATCTATCTATCTATTATCTATCTATCTATTATGTATCTATCTATTATTATCTATCTATCTATCTATCTATCTATCTATCTATCTATCTATCTATCTATTATCTATCTAATGTTCATTTGAGAAGCTAGTTAACTCTGTACCAGGCCTGGGAGTCACATGATCCGTTTAACTAATGAAAGTGTTAGATTAGATTTCTATCAAATTATTCATCAGAGACCAGAAGCTAACATACAAAATCAAAAATAAAGACTAAACTGATGATGATTACTATAATTAACAACATTGTAGTGTCGTCTCTCAGTCATTCTAGAATCACTCTCAGTCCAGTGGTGTAGTGTTCTTATTAGTCACAACTGGAAAGTCATGTCGTGTGGCCAGCTTAATTTAAAATAACATACCGCTGTCAAATTGAATACATACATTTTTGTTGTTTGCATTCAGAAATGTTGTTTTGGCATAAAGGCTGCTTATTTAACTTCTACACACAGCTGGCAACTAAAAAAATATGTAACGTTATGTTTTTTTTAGAGGTACATTGCAAAGTTATTGCTTGGTGAATTGTTTGGTGGGTTCTTGAGTTGGCACAAGTTGAAAACTCTCCTTTTCTCCCTCTCTTTCTAGAACGGAAGTAAATGTCCTCGCTCTACTGCCTTTTGTCTCTGTCTCTCTGTCTTTGTCTGTCTTTGTCTCTGTCTGTCTGTCTCTGTCTGTCTCTGTCTTTGTCTCTGTCTCTCTCTGTCTCTCTGTCTGTCTCTGTCTTTGTCTCTGTCTGTCTTTGTCTCTCTGTCTCTCTCTGTCTGTCTGTCAGTCTCTGTCTCTCTGTCTGTCACTGTCTGTCTTTGTCTCTGTCTGTCTGTCTGTCTGTCTGTCTGTCTGTCTGTCTGTCAGTCTCTGTCTCTATGTCTGTCTCTCTGTTTGTCTCTCTGGCTACGTTCACACTGCAGGATTGGATTCTCAATTCTGAATTTTTCATCATTTCGATGCGACTCCAACTTGTCTCTGGTGTGAACGGGATGCGGCCCCAAAGTGACCCTCATGCACAGTAAAGAGCACCACGTTACAGGCACAGAGTGTAATTACACATCCAAGACACGTTTGTGTCTGTTTCAGGCTGTTTAGTAGTGATGGGCAAATGGCGCTTCATTGTATACTCGAACCATTTGCCAGGTGTACCGAAACATGAGCCGGAGCTGCGCAGAAGTGGTTCGTTTGCTCTTCTGCGCCATCTTGTGGTCAAAAACATGTCTGCATGTAAAATGAAACCATGTCATGAACAAATAAACGCTGATATTATTAAAAAAAATACCAACAATACTATACTATAGTATTTAGTGGCTTAACTGTATAAATGTTTGCATTTCATCTGTTTATTTTTCATTTCTAAAATAACATCCAAATCCAGACACGAATGTACAAAAAATGTCATCATGAGTTGGGCTCGAACTCTCATCCTGCCGCACCCCAAGCAGACGCTATAGTTACACTTACAATGATTCCATCCAAAATCTATTGATCCTTACATACACACCAGCAGTTTTTTTTTATTGATAAACTGGATCTAAACTTATTTTTTCATTGAGAGTCTTTAATATTTGTTAAGACCAGGTCCAACATAAACCAGCCCAGGTCTATACAGTGTCCCGGAGCCAGGCTCTGCTGCGGATCACGAGGCTATCCTTTTGCTTCAACACAGCTTGGCTGAAATGAACCACTTTCCGAACCACTTCAGCCAAACGGCGCTTCATTATACTCTGATGACGTCACTCCCTGAAAACAACACAAGCTCCGTACGCGCTTCACTCCCCTCCCACCAGGAAAAGCTCGAAGCGTGTACCGAAGCGTCGTTCATTTCGCCCATCACTACTGTTTAGTGCAGAGCCGCAAAGACCAAACACTATCACTGAAAAGTTCTGCTAACAGGCTAGCGTACATTAGCATGTTCTGTTTCCTGTCCAAAATAAAGTCGGTCATTTTAAGAAGTCCAAAGAGTTGAAAGCATTCAGAACAATACACTACTACAGATACAAGTCCAAACTGTTAATTCAGGTGTAAAACGTGGAGCAGTGTCACAGAGAAATGCGTTTGAAGCTCAGAATGTTGGCGACGCGGACAGGAAGTAGTCCAGTGATAATGACGTTAGAATAAGTTGACCAGGCCGTACCGCGGATAAACAAACACAACACAAGACGGACAGCTTCAAACTTTCTGGCTTTTCTTTCATCAAACAACACTTCGAAACGGATTTGCAGCGATGTTCTGTGGACTTTATGTCACTGATTTGTGCCTCATGACAGTTCTACCGTTTAACCTGAAAACTTTACAGAGGTGAGTATCAGATCAGTCTCCTTCTGACTGATCTGATGCTTTCCTGCAGTAGTTATGATAATAAACAGGCTGTGTATGATTTAGTTTAGCTTCGTCTCTTGTCTGCCACACGTGGAGTTGACTTTATAAGACGTGCAGTGGCTTTAGGAGACGCAGGCTCGGATACTCTCTCCTCCATTGACAGTTTTTTGTTTCTTCTGCCACTGTTTCTGCTTTGACTTGTTGATTTTTGTGACATAAATGTCGGATGTCTCTGTCTGGTCTGTCTGTGTCTCTGTCTGTCTCTCTCTCTCTCTCTCTCTGATAATGTAAGACTACTTTGCTGTGCTCTTTTCTGATGACACTGGCTTTGCCCTGGGCTGCTCTTCCTCTCTTTTCTCTGCTGTCCTCCCCTGTACACTTCTCCCTTCCTCTCTGACTTTCTCTCTGCTGTTCTACTTGCACTAAGGAAGGAAACGCTGACTCAGGCTGGCTGGTGCTTGTTAAACGTGGGGAAATGTGTTAATGGAGCGCAGAACACATGAGGACAACAGCAGATTGACCCAAACATACTGTACATGCAGAAGAAACTGGGAACGTTACAAAACCCAAAAATTCAATTATTTCAATCAAAGAAATCTCTGTCAACTAAAGACATGTCCCATGATTAAGCCGGATGCACGCTCGAGGAGTTTAAGATCTTTTGCGATTTTTTTACACGCCAAAAAAATTAAAGGCCCCAGACCTAAGGACATTTATAATGATTATTTGTCTCCAGGGGCGGCTCGTCATTAGGGTGATAGGTGCGACGCACCGCCAACAAAAAGAGCAAAAAATTAGCGAGTTGTGTAGTTAAAGTTGATCAAAACCGACTAAAACTTGATTAAATGCCATCAAACATCATTGTCCAATCAGAGGAGCTTATTTTCGTCTGCCGGTGCATAGTCCCGCCTCTTTTGGTCTCGGTCTCAGGCTGGTTTAAAATCACACCCGCTGCTTCCATTGAATCTAATGTAAGAGTGTTTTTTTTTTCTAACTTTTAGCCCTATAATGCAAACTAATGGGACTCTCGGGTGCTTTTGCACCAACGCTGCGTCGTCACATAAGTCTGTGTGACGACGCAAGGCACGTTCATCTGTCAAACAGAGCGTGGCTGGGTTAGTGTCGGTTGTAGGACACAGAGGAGGAAGGCAACCTTTGTGCCTTCAGTTATCCAGCTTCTTAGGCCTTGTCCACACATAGCCGGGTATCTGATAAAACGAACATTTTTTTCTACGATTTGGCCTGTCATCCACACTAAAACGTAGGATTCCCTCATATAAAACGGAGCTTTGTTAAAACTCCGACCAAAGTGAAGATTTGGCCAAAACTCCAGCTTTGCGTTTGAGTGTGGATGTGAATAACCGGCGTTTTACGTTTTTATACGTCACTAACTGCAACATTTGCATAAACATCATACACGTGGCCTTGTTTAGAGCCGTGATCGGGAGCACATTTATGCGGGTTTGTGTGGATGTGATTTTCTTTAAAACAGTTATGTGTGGACACAAGAGTTTTTATAAAACGGAGGACAGCAGATATGCGTTTGAAAAAATACCCGCCTATGTGTGTACATGGTCTTAATGCTGAGCCATCCCTTCTTCAGCACTGTAAAACTGCACTTTAAACATGGGCTCATGTATGCATGTATGTATGTCAGTGTGAATGTTCATGTATATTTTATGTCTATTTATTATTCTGCAACTCTCTGTCTTTTAATTGCCCCTCTGGGATAAATAAAGTGATTTATTATTATTATATTATTATTATTATTATTATTATTGTCTTTCTATATTTCTTTCTTCTTGTTTAAATTTGCGACTCAATTTACAACATTTCGCATACGCTCTCTCATCAAAGAGGCTGCATACGCTTATAGTGGCGCACTTCCAGGCAACTGCCAATGGATGTGCTATGTCGCAACTTTGAACATTTCAACTATAATCCTAAAGAAAATGAAATGTATTCTTTCTAATGCACAATGTTTTTGTGGAGTTGTAAAGATTGACTAAAATGAGCAGAAAACCACTGGAAGCTAGTGACAACAGAGAGTCAAGAGTTAACCTCGTGTCCAATAATTCATCAGTGCAGATCATTCAGACAGTGGCCGACAGATCCCAGACGACATATCCCCAGACGACCATCACTGACACCAGACATACTGCATTATTCTCCCACTGTGAGCCCAAGTCAGACACAGTAAAGACCTGTTTTTTTTACCTCCCTACAATGCACTCCCAAAGCTTATTATTGATTTATTTTTATGCATTTGGGTAATAACAAAATCCAGAGCCGTCCTGGAGTACAGCCAATATAGACTGAGGTAAAGTGCACCAGCTCATGCCCTGCAGGTGCTGAGCTCAAAAGGTGATAGAAATGTCTGAATACATTTGTCTGATCATTCACAGCACAAAGCACAAAATATATGCTTTACCTCTCATAAGGTAATAGCCTTAATATCACCACGTTAGGACACATTTTCATTGAGTTAAAACTACAAATATCTGATGAACTATGAATTACAGCGACATATATTTGAATTAAGCAGGATTGAAGTTATTTGTCCGGACAAAAGTTTCAGGCTTTAGTATTTCTGTTCACACAATCCAGCAGCACAAGAGGGAGAAGTGAGAAAAGTAGGCTGGGCCCCTACTGACAATATTGCAGTAAAAAAAATATGCACAGCAGACATTTAAAACTAAATCCTACATTACCAAATCTTTCTTAGGGAACCAACAGGGCCACGCTGACATTAACAAAATCCCAAAGAAATAACTACACAAGATTAAGATTGTTTTTGAGACCAACACAATGTAACAACGGCCTAAAATCCACCTCATACCCAATACAGCAGCTTTAAATGTGGGTGAGGGTGCATGTGTGTGCGTAGGTTACAGTGTGCATACCTTGTCATCCTGAGCCACTCCGTCTTCCGCCGTGCTCTGGCCGTTCTGTTAAAAGAAGCAGAAAAGAGGGTCACACATGAGAGAGCAGAGATCAACAAATCACTGTTATTACACTCAATAATAACTCTTTTTATGATTTTCTGCAACAACCTGCTAGACAGAGGCAGTTCCAGAAATCATAATTATGGTTAAATCATAAGCCCCATGTCTTTAGGTAAAATATATTTAACCTTAGCAATTATTAGATTTTAAATGTTCAATTATTTTTTGGGGGAAGGGCTTCATGACAATTTTGAACCTTTCATCACAAATAAATAGAGTCAAGTGGGCAGGGGTAGGATAAGTGGTAGGTGAAAACAAGACTTTTGTGAGCACTCAAGCATCAGCTGCAGAACCATAAAAGATTATTCAAACATGCTGGAATCAATCCAAATACCACCACTGATCAACACAAAAAGAAAAATACCAAGTAACAGATTTTTGTACAACATATACATTCAGTGACTGAGGAGCTGCCAATCAACAAGCCCCACGCAGACAGTGCTGTGGGCAGTGGGTTTGTTTGACGTTTGAGTGAGATTGTGATTGTGATTAGCCTCAGTCCTGCCTCGGAGTGCGTGGGCCGACCAGCACTTTGCTCCTGCTCTAACAAACTTAATAATGTGGCTCTTATCTGTGCACCAGGCTAATCTGTGTCATAGAACAACCAGAGTCTGTGAGAGGCCTGGTGGAAAGTCAAACAGTCACTCACACCACAGACATTCCACTTACAAAGCTCCGATTACCAGTGAAAAGCAGGTGTGAGCCAAATTAAAATGATAATGTTATGTTGTAAATGGACATGTTGTGATAACAAATTTTAGTTTCTTGCGTCGCTTGAGAGTACATGGAGTGGACAAAAGGATCATGCTGATTTTTTAATCAGGCAGTTCTTGAAAGTATCTTAAATACAGCATCACAACTTGGTATGGGAACTTGTCTGTTCAGCTCAAAAACAACCTGCTGCGTCTACAGGAGCACTTGTCCTTGAGCATTTATGAGCAGACCATTTAGCGTCAGGCCTACAACATCCTGAATGATCCTTCACTTGCTCTGTTTTCAGAGTAGGAGCTTTTAGTTTCTCAGAGAAGGATCAGGGTCCCACCATGTGGCAGGAACAGACTTAAAAACTCTTTTGTGCCAGTGTCTGTTAGACTACTGAATATGGACCGATAGAGGAATGCTGTATTGTTTTTTTCTTTTTCACTGTGAATTGAATGTATGTGAAATGTATTTATGAACTTGTGGCTTTTATCAAAGAACTGCGCAGTACAGACAGCAACACAGGTTGACAGCCAACGACAAATTACTCATCCTTGGGACAATAAAGTTAATCTTATCTGTTGATCTTGAGCTTGAAGACGTTCTGGTCCCACTGCCCTCTTGGGAAGTGCAATTGTTTCAGATGCTGCTGTTCCAGTGACCCCCTAATGTTAAGGACCTGGACCCCCACACCCCTTCCATTCCTGTATTAGCCTATCCTGGTCCTGCTGGACAAGTTGCTTCCCTCTGCTAATGGACTCTGGCTCTACAGGCTTAAACTATATGTGAAATTAAATGTGCGCTAGTCTTAGTCACATCTACAACCTGTTCTGACACTAGAACATGCTCTAGAAGATCATGGAGGACATGATGATTGAACTGTTGCTGGATTAAACCAACAATGAGCACAGATGTGTTAATCTGATGTAAACTCCTCCTTTCTGCTCCGGTGAGTGCGACTAAAACAGCGCTGTGTTCAGAGGTCATTAAAACACTTGTTTATGTTGTGATAAGATTACTAGCTTTAGTTACTGAGAAGAAACACCGAGATTTTGAAATCTCAGGATAAGATGAACACCTAATTTATTCAGTATTCAGAATACAGTACCTGAATGCTTTTCAGACCAAGTATTCAGTATTCTGTAATGAAATACATTTTCAATGTATTCTACCCAACACTGTTTAATAATCGTCTTTGACCTACTTGACAAGTCACTGTTTCTTATTTTCTGTATAACTGTTTTGTTTTGATCAATGAATCTTCATAGTTTTATTATCTGCAATTGATATTTGCCAAATTAAATGATTTTCACACTGCAAACACAATTTAGGTGTTAAATCTGGCAACTTCCTCTAATAAATCCTTTTACACATGGTTAATATTGATATGTATGTGTAGTGTAATGCATGTGGAAGGGGCCACCCAATACAAGCACAGCCAATCAGAGAGCTGGATTCAGTTCCTGATTAGAACTAAAATTCTTGATGATTCAATTCAGACAGGACTAAATTTTTTCACAAGGTGCTGCATTTAGCATAGACCTTTTGCCCCAACATTAACGATCTTGGGAAGTCCTCAGAGACGACTGTTGTTGTGATTTTGGGCTGGACAAAAATAAAGGTACAACATTGACATGTGTCCTCTGCATCCTTCAGTGCTGCTAGAGTATCTCCTCAGGAGCTGTGAGCTCCACAGTGCAGCACTCAGGGATATATTGATCCCTCTGAGTATATTTTCTGTGGTGCATATATTGGTAAGTGGGTGAGTGCCGGAGGAAACCCACACAGACATGGGAAGAAACATGCAAACTCCAAAGAGAAAGGCCTGGGCCCGCCAGAGGTCGAACATGTAACCCTCTTGCTGTGAGGTGAGAGTGCAAGCAATTTTGCCACCAAGCTGGTCCGTTTTTATATAAAAATATGACAGAAAAGGGGCATTATTAATTATCATAGGGGTATTGAATTTGAATTGAGAACATAATCTATCCTTGGTATTAAAATTGAGTTTGACTTTTTATATTTTGACAACAATAGTCATAGGCAAACTACTTATCTGTGCACCAGGCTAATCTGTGTCAAAGAACAACCAGAGTCTGTGAGAGGCCTGGTGGAAAGTCAAACAGGTCACTCACACTACAGACATTCCACTTACAAAGCTCCGATTACCAATTAGTACAACTATAGTTTCGATAGTTTACCTAAAAAACTATACATTTATACCATTTTAATGCTATAAAAACCTGTGAAAAACCTGTGATGTTTTTCAAACCTACAAACATCCCAGTTAATGATTACTTGTGTATGAAACTAGACATTGTTTCAATAATTGATTAGTTGCAATTAAATGGTTTAATTTGTTGCAGCTCTGTAGAGATTGCTTGTGTCCCCCCAATGGAGGCAGCTGTACCAAACACTTTTCTCTCATACATTCACACTTGTAACGCCTGAGCTGAGGAAATGAGCGTCCACAAGGGTCTCCAGATTGTCCAGACTGGTTGTAATTTCTCGGCGGACACCTGTTTGATCAGCCAGAGTCAACAGTCTCCCAGTGCTGATAGTGAGCGGGAGCAGTAACAGTTTAATTACCGCCGCTTCTGCTGCTCCGTATCCAGGCAACAACCAAATACAATAAGCTTGAATTGTGTCGGCCTGCACGCCTTTAATCTGCTCAGCCTTTATAGACAATGTCCACAGTGGGGCCAAAAAATGGAGAAAAGAGTGTGGTAAACTGGTCCATTTGGATGAGAATTTAAAGATGGATTCAAATTACTTAGTACTTAACAGTGTAACTAAAGGAGACCTGTTTTGCAAAATCCACTTTCTTGAGTTTTAACAATGTTCTAACAGTTTAACTATCTTGTTTGACAACAGAGTTAAACTAGAGAACTAGAGTAGAATCAGAACTGGAGCAGGATCAGAAGCGGAGAAGGATCAGAACTGGAGTAGGATCAGAACTGGAGCAGGATCAGAACCGGAGAAGGATCAGAACCGGAGAAGGATCAGAACTGGAGCAGGATCAGAACCGGAGAAGGATCAGAACCGGAGAAGGATCAGAACTGGAGTAGGAACAGAACTGGAGTAGGAACAGAACCGGAGAAGGATCAGAACTGGAGTAGGATCAGAACTGGAGCATTTCTACAACATTAGAATACCAGGTATCGACTTGATTAGTTCCCCTGTGTCATTTCCTCTGCAACTAGTAGATAGTGCTCTAACTTCATCCTGGTGTGGGAAACACAAACTCTCATTTATGCTTTACTAGACTGGTTTTATTAGTTCTGGTGTTTGTAATGGGGCACTGTACTTCCAAATTCAAGACAATCTTCCACTGTTGAGCTCCATATCTTAGTAATCAAAAGCCATTTCTGGTCTGCGTAGAACAATTCCTATGTAGTGTCCCTGTCAGTAGATGTGGTAGGATGCATATGTAGAGTAAACAGAATAAGCAAGACTAGTCATTAATACAAGTGATTTATTCTGAGTGGGTTTGCATCTCCTCAGAATGGACTCTTGTATGGCTTGGAGGAGGGTCTCTTCTGCTTGTTTCCATGGAAATGTTACTCCTTTAACTATTACATTCTACAGTGAGGCACAAAACAAATCTAGATCAATGTAAAATGTCCCTAAGAATGGTTCATATTTCAATAGGATTAAGCAGATGATATACATCAGCGTCAATTAAAAAAATAATAATACTACTAAAGAGACTTATAACTTACTTGCATAAATATAAGTAAAAAATGTATTACGAGTGTTTCAACATGACATGTTTTTATAAGGAAATAAGGCAGCAAGTTCAGCAAAACAAACGTATTCATTCTGTTGACATAATAGATATAAAAATGTTACAGAGGAGATTTTGGACATTTTTTTAGGAAAAAATATTTGAAAAAATGTACTAAATCAGGCTTAGAATTAAATATAAACAAATCCAACATAATTTTCTTAAATGTGTTTCTTTTTTGTTGACTTTTTTCTACAAATGATACTTGATATTCAGTTTTTGCATATCTTCAAGACAACAAACCACAATATATCTAAAATTCGATATACTGCACTCCTCTAAGTGACCAACATGTGTCTTTGGTATTCTAGTTTCTTTCTGTGGGCTCTTCAGGAGCATTTGGTGTTCTTAAGCGATTAGAAAATCAAACATTAACACAGTTGGCCCAGCACCAGCAGGAGCAGACTTTCATTAGGTTTGGAGTCATGCATTCACATGCCCACAGTGTGTCCAATGGTCACACCCTGGTTCACTGCACACTTCTGTCGAACTGTCAGGACAAGAAGCATACAGTACACTACAAAGCATTCTATCAGGCTAGAACAGTCCATTCTAGTCTGGATTATAACTGGCAAAAAGTTATACTTGTAAGTTGTCTCATCTTCTGGTATGCATGTCAGAAAGAATGGCTGCGCTATGAGCAAGCACGTCCTCAAAGGAATTTTTAAAGTCAGACCCTCTCTGTGGGACCTGACACAGACTTGGGCGAATTACTTTTGGCAGATAGAAGCATTTTTTCTGAGATTGACATGAACATCGAGTCACGTTGTGTCTACAGTCCAGAAAAACTATGAACATCTCTGGAACCTTTAAAATACAACAATTTAGGATTTGTGGTCAAATCTAGGCCAACACTAGATGAGCGTTGCTAGACCCAGTAATGGGCTTAAGGACATTTTTTTAAATTTCTTGATGTTTAATGTGTGGAACAAAATGTTCCATACATTAATGTGGGAGTAACTTTTTTAGTTGTAAATTACTGAACTTTGTGTTTTTCACAAAAAGATATATGATAAACGCAGCCAAAATTACACTACTGAGTACTGTTTGAACTGAATAATAAAGGATAAGGAGAACTATCAGGAGTCTTGGTGCTTGGGTGGTCCTCTCCAGTTTCACTTTTTGTTTGTAAGAAGTAGTTTATTGACCATAACTGCCCCCATAATGAATACATATCAATATTAACTTTGTTTCGAAGGATTTCTGAGAAGAAATTGTCAGATTTAAAATCTAAATAGTGTTTGAGGCGTAAAATTAGAAAACCCACCTTTGAGCTAAGCAGTGTTGGAATGTAAACAATTAGAGTTAGGCCATAGTGACACAAGGCCTTTTCCGCCTGTAGGAACTTTTTCAGTTCCCAGTACTTTTTTAGTTCCTGTCTCCAATTTGGGCGCGTTCACACAGAGCAAGAACTATGGACTGGGGCCACACATTAGGGACTTTTTAAGCATCTGCTCTGGAGCAGGTACTTTCCAGTTAGACCAGGAACCTTTTGGTGACACAAGAACATTTGCAACACTAACTTTGTTTTGAAACATGTTTTACACATTCTCACATTTAGATAAACTTTCCTTATCCTTAAGAAAAATGATTTAAATGCAGTAACTCCCAAATGTATTTCTTTAATTTGTGAATAGTAGTCTATAGGCCTTTTCCCACTGTAGGAACTTTTTTCAGTTCTTAGTACTTTTTTAGTTCCTGTCTCCATTTTGGGAGCGTTCACACACAGCAGGAACTATGGATTGGGGCCACACTTTAGGGACTTTTTTAGCTCCTGCTCTGGAGCAGGTACTTTCAGTCAGACCAGGAACCTTTTGGTGACACAAACACATTTACAACACTAACTTTGTTTTGAAACATGTTTATGTTCTCACATTTAGATACATTTTCCTTCTCTTTAAGAAAAATTATTTAAAAGCAGTAACTGTCAAAATGTATTTATTTAATTTGTAAATAGTAGCCTATAAGACTATTAGGAATTCAGTGAATCATTTTTTTGTGTTGTTAATTTCAGGGATGCTTTTAAGTTTTGTACATTATAGTTTTATGTGGAATCGAAAAAAGACAACTTTGTTTTCCTAACACCATTAATGACTTATTTAAATGTTCCAGACTTTACAGATGCTAATGCTAAAGCTAGTTAGACCCACTTTCAGAAACGTTTGCTGTGTGAACACAAACATGGGGACAGGGTAGTTCCTCTGACAAACAGGGACTAAAGAAATGTGGGGAGTAGTTCTTGGTACTTTCATGTGGGAAAACGCCTTATATTACTATTATTAGAAATTACAGTGAATAATTTTGTTTTATTGTTAATTTCAGTGATATTTTTAAGTTTTGCACATCATAGTTTTATGTGGAATCAAAAAAAGAACAACTTATATTTTCCTAACACCACTTAATGACTTATTTAAATGTTCCAGAGTTTACAGATGCTAAAGCTAGTTAGATCCACTTTCAGAATGAAAGTACCAAGAACTAGTCCCCACATTACTTCAGTCCCTGTTTAGTCAGAGGAACTACCCTGTCCCCATGTTTGTGTTCACACAGCAGCAGTTTCTGAAAGTGGTCTAACTAGCTTTAGCTTTAGCATCTGTAAAGTCTGGAACATTTAAATAATTCATTAATGGTGTTAGGAAGACTAAAGTTTTTTGATTCCACATAAAACTATAATCAACAAAACTTAAAAAACACACTGAAATTAACAATCAAACACAATTAACACTGTAATTCCTAATAATAGTATTATAGGCTACTATTTATAAATTAAATAAATACATTTTGGGAGTTACTGCATTTAAATCATTTTTCTTAAGGATAAGGAAAGTTTATTTAAATGTGAGAATGTGTAAAACATGTTTAAAACAAAGTTGGTGTGGTAAATGTTCTTGTGTCACCAAAAGGTTCCTGGTTTGACTGGAAAGTACCTGCTCCAGAGCAGGAGCTAAAAAGTCCCTAAAGTGTGGTCCTGGCTACTGCTCTGTGTGAACACTCCCAAATTACAGGAACTAAAAAAGTACCTGGAACTGAAAAAAGTTCCTACAAAGGGAAAAGGCCTAAACATGGGGACAGGGTAGTTCCTCTGACTGAACGGGACTGGAGAAATGTGGACACTAGTTCTTGGTACTTTCATATGTGCAAACACCTCCATAACCCAAGAAGCACACACAAGCTTCAGGCTGATTGGACAATCTTCCCGCCAAAAGAGCAGTTCACTTTTGGACACTCTTGGGGAAGTTCTCTCATGGAGTTCCTTTGTTAACCATGTGCACCTAAGAGACAGGCCTCAGGCCTCGGGTGCAGGACAGTGGAGAAGAACAGCATTAAACTCCCGGCGTCTCGATCAACTCTTTTGGACTCATGGTTCCTGTAGCCAAGCAAAGAGCCGCAAAAGATCCAGGAAGCCAAAACTCCTTTTTTGAGAATCTTCAACCTCAACTCAGAGACGGAAAAACAAAGACATCCCTCTGGGACAACACCCTAAACATCTCGTCTCCACATTTTTGGATGTGAACATTGCTTAAGGCAAACAAGCAAACTGACATATTTGTAACTTCCATCAGCCATGGTCTAACCTGCTGCAACCCTCAGCCACCACATGCGGGAGCAGAGAGAGAGCAGCTCCTCACAGCATGACCTCTGCTGAAGACAAAGGACATCAGCCATTTTCAACTGGTCGTATGTCACATGGGCTGGTATAGACACAGTTAATGCAAATAGGTTTAGATCAACAGTCTAGACTCTGATTGTGTATTTTAGGAAACTCATCAGCATACTTTATTTAAACACTGTGTCATTTTCTGGTCAATAAATCTTTATAAAGTGCATGATTAATTTTGAGAATGGAGTCAATGGAAATGTGGAAAGATCTTACAAACTTAAGACTATAATTAATTAATTAATTAATAACTTGTTAATTAATTTAAAGATTTGGTATTAGAATCAACTCTTTCTCACTTTGGTGAGTGGTGCCCCGAATAATTAATCTCTATTTTGATTCCAGTTATCAAATTATGAAGCTTTATCTGTACTCACTGTTCTGTGTTTCACCTTACAGCGGTCAGATAAAGCTTTAAACAACTTCATATTTTGGTGCCCCTTCTTAAGGCCGGTATCAAGATAATGCAGTAATAATAAAACACTACAGCCTATAAGATACAAGTCACTTAGAATCGTCAAACAGTACGACCAAAGATGAGGTAACATGGTGCATAGTGGGTTAGCACTCGACTATGTGGGTTTGTATGTTGTCTGTATGTCTGTGCTTGGTTTATTTCTGCATGCTGTAGTTTCCCTTACCACTAAAAACATGTAATTCTTTTGACATAGAGAGGGCATTTGGCTTAAGTAGAAGTTTAGTTTTGTTGTGTGTGCATTGTCTGTCAAACACAGGGTTAACAGCAGGAATGTGCCGTCTTTGTTGGCCCAGGCGTGGCCCTTTTCTGGCAGCCGACAGGACTTCCACCTTTGTTACTGTGTGATAGTGGACTAAGGAGGAGATCTGCACTTCTGGAGCCAAATTATGGTCACTGTGTAGTGAAATAAGTTGACCTGTCATAGGCCCTTTAATATTATCTGAGTATAGGGATATAAGACATTCACTTTTGTGAGGTCACAATAGACAAAATATTGACAAAGTACATGAGATTCTATCTAGCAAAACCAGAAACTTTAGAGCTATACTGTTATGTTGTTGTTATGTTGCTATATTTCTAGACTGAACTCTACTAGCGGTTATATAAATAATACAGCAATATCATATCTGATTCTTCGAGCTTATGTTTTAGGTTTCTTTGCAATTAGATTAGAATGGAGGTCCTGCAACCTCTGTCAGAGAACCATTTTCACTTTTTTCCCCCTTTACTATAAACAATATAGTCATTAGGGTTGCTCGATTATGATGTAAATAATAAACACGATTATTTAAATCATAAATCCAATCACAATTATTCAATCCTTTATTTGCTCAGAGAGTTCCTTAAATGTAGAGAGTGAGGAGATAACAATAAAAATGTGACAGATCTCACAGAAATAAATGTAAATGTACTCAACAATTATAAAGAAACCACCTACTTTCCATATCAAAACAAATTTTACTAGGTTTATAAGCCCTAATTTAGTTATATTACATTGCTTTATACAACAATCGCACACCTGTATATAAATTGATATCTAAAATCAATGTTTAAACTGACTGGTCAATCTACACATTAGAGTCTTCACTGAAGGTCAGGAGCTTTGGGTAAAGACCGAAAGGACAAGACAACGAATACAAGCGGTCGAAATACAAGTGGGTCGAAATACAAGCGGTCCAAAATACAAGCCGGCTCGAAATACAAGCGGTCAAAATTTATTTCCTCTGTAGAGTGGCTGGGCGCTTTCTTAGAGATAGGGTGAAAAACTCCGTCACACCTGAGGAACTCTGAGTAGAGTCGCTGCTTCTTAATAAGATAAGATAAGATATCCTTTATTTGTCCCACAATGGGAAATTCCAGTGTTGCAACGCACATTTTAAGAACAGCAGGGAAAATAGAAACATGCAATCAAACAAGATAATAGAAATAAAATAGACTTAAAATATATATAAAGATACAATAATTAAAAGACTATTATTTACAAGAAATGTTTGCTATGGCACAGTGCAGGATATGACAGGATAAATAGATAAAGTGGCATCAGTATATAGTATATAATATTATGTACAATATATGACTATGATTATGTACAACTGCAGCAGATGAACAGAATAAATAACCAGTAATAAATATGAGGTAAAAGTATGACGATGTTTATGTACAGAGCAGCATTTAAGGAGGTGTAAATAGAGGTGAATAAATAATAGCAGATAAAGTGACATGAGTGAGTTGTACCAGAGATGTTTCCATGGTAACACAGTATTGCACAAGATTAAATGTGATGATGTCCAGAGTTAACAGTGTTCGTTGTACAGTCTGACAGCAGCAGAAAGGAAGGACCTGCGGAACCGTTCCTTCACACAGCGAGGGTGAATCAGTCTGTCACTGATAATGTCAAAAGGAGCCTGCTAAGGGCATCAGTTTTGTAGATCTCATAGACGCCTCTCTATGAAGGTTTTGTCCCACCAAGAGTAGGCCTTTAGGAAGACCCAGGACATATTGGAGGGACTTAAGGTCTATGTGGACAAGGAAGTCTGGGCATCTTTGCTCAGATTGTTGCCCCAGTGACCTGACCCTGGATAAAGCAGAAGAAAATGGATGGGTGGATAGAAATTAGTATTTTTTTTTTTTCATGACAGTCTTGAGCCCTGCAAAAGAACCTTGCTGTCTGTTCTCAAAGCCATCGTTTGTGAAGAAATGTAACCAATCAACAAGGCCACTGTAAATAAGGTCTTAGTTAAAGCCATAATGTAGCCCAACAGCTCCAAACGTCTCCTGTGGGCAGTTTTCCCAGCATTCCTCTAACGTGCCAACAGTAAACTATGCAGATCACACACACCATTAGCTTGATTTTCTCCCTCAGCAGTTCTCCTCACACACACACACACACGTACAGATGGTTATATGAAGTGTGGAGTGCACTGTTGTATGTCTGAAGGCTCAAACACAAGGATGCATGGTTGAGTTGAGAGCTGCTTTTTGTTCAAGGGAACCCATCTGTTGGATTTTTCTCCAGTGTCTTTTCTAGGCATAGACAGAAATAGGGCTGTAGCTAACTGTGATTTTATTACTTAACAATTGTCATCAATTAAGTTTACAGGATTTTTTTAATAACAATGAGCCAGAAGCTAAATAAGCTTCTTGGCTTGACATAACATACCATCAAAACGTCACACTTTACTATAACATGTAGGACTGGGCAAGATTGATTAAAAAAAGAGAACTCAATATTTTTGGCCTATCTTGATGATGACAAAATGAAGTCAATGTAACAGATAGGGATGGACGATTCACCCAAGTCACGATTCGATTCGATTTTGCCGTCACGATTTCGATTTTCTTCGATTTTGTTAATAGATATCTAAAACTATCTATGTTATTTATTTTACATTTATTTTGTACATATATTAGTTTGTGAACTGGCAACTCTAACATTTCTTGCTTCATTTTGAGAATGTGGGCTTCATTTGTGCTTTTATGTAAAAAGCAATGACTTTTCTTATTTTTCCTATAAGTTTGTAAATGTGTCTGATGGACTCTGCATGTTTGGCAGACACATTGCAAAGTGCACAGTGCAAAACACCCAAGATTTGGCCCTAACCCTTATATTAACAGCATTAACCATGTTACTTTCTTACATTGTTACATTGTGTCAGGGACACAGTTATTTTTCCCAATTAACTTCCATTCATGTTTTACTTCTGTCAGTGCTTCTGAGAGGTTTTGACTTGTATGGGACTCATACATGCGTGTCTGCAACACTTTAGCCTACTCTTTGTCGATGTAGTGGACCATCATCGTAATAAAACTCTTCGTACCTCTGGAAGTCCGCCCATCAGCTGTCAGCGCAACATATTCACGTGCAGTCTGGTCTTGCTCACGTTCACGCTTTGTTTCTTCATACATCGCGGGTATTACGGTGTTACTGAAGTGTTTTGGGCTCGGAGTTTATAGCAAGGCTCGGCAGTGTTAAACGTGCTTAAAGCCTGCGCGTTCAACAGCGCGAACAAAACAAAACGGCTGCATGTCATTAGCGATAAACTTCCCAATAGACAGTTTCTTACCGCTAGCATCATCCTTGGCACTAAATCCAACGTGTTCCCAAACACCGGAGCGATATGAAGTTAAGGTTGAATCTGAGCGGCCCAGCGTCTCCTCCACTTCTTTTCCCCACACACAACACTCTTCTGCGCACGCGCTCACTCGTTCCCCTTGTCACAAAACGCCGCTGCCGCTACACGTGTATTTTAGCGCATGCGCAAAATCGTTCGAACTATGCAACGATCGGATCGAAGGGCCAGGATCGAACGATTCGACTCTTTTGCAGAATCGTTCCATCCCTAGTAACAGATTAAGGTGTTAAAACGTTTCAATGTTTTAACAATGTGATGATGTCATAAGTCCATGGGGGGCAAAAGACAATTCAAAATGTTACCTTTTAATTTAGACATCTCATGGCAATCTGGTGATTTCTCGCAGCGACTAGATCCATTCATTTTTTCTCTTAAAACAAAAAATACTTCATTTGTATTAAAGGAGTCAGATTAATATTTAGGACGGTTATTACATTTATTTGTGGAGGTGTTTTTTTGTCGGACAGCACCTGAACGCAGCACACGGCTGACGCTCTGCATCAGCAGACTAGTGCTAGTGCGCTCTGAGGCAGCGCTGGATTTAAATGCTCTCTACTCCGCTACTAACTCAACAACAGTAAGGACTTTTATTTCATCAAAGTGTCAGTGTGTAGAAGAGGGACGATCCTGGTCAGAAAGGACACATGGCTGCAGCTGTTGACAACAACAAGAGTAAGTTGGTTTTCTCTACTTTCTCGTTTGGAGTTTGGATTAAAGGAATTATTTTTGTGAAGACTTGGGATCTGAGAAGAGGTTATCTGTGCGGTGAGTGTTTAAAACGTGTTCGCTTTAACTTTCAATGTAATGTAATGGTACCTTTCTGTAGTTAGCGGTTAGCTAACTACAGAAAGGTACCTACAGAAAGGTAACTACACCAATAACATTGCCTCAGCTCGTTCTCTCTGGCTACTGTAAAGTTTTGTGTCTGTATGATTACTGGGCATATATTGACATGTAAATTAGTCATGAAAAGAAGTGTTAATGGTCGACATTTACGCATATTATTTACGGGGGCGTCGTGCATATTAATGAGGCATCTTGAATTCACTTCCGTTGTACAGAACTATCAAATATAGCATATATAAGTTTCAAGCCTTTAAAGTCACTCATAAGCGGCGAAAGTAACACTAAATATGACATAAATAAACAAAATTAAGATCACTAAAGTCATACAGAGTTTTTTTAACATCTGCTCCTAATAAAACAGTATTATTCTATTTCTTATAATATCGGCTGTCATATCGGTTATCGGCACCCCCACCCTCCTCTATATCGGAATCGTTATCGGTTCCGAAAAAGCCATATCGGTCGGGCCCTACTCAAAACGATAAACTCAATATTACATTTTTGAATATTTAGGAAATAAAACTCAAATTATCTACAATTGAATATATTGTCCATCTCTACAGAGATACAGTTAGAGCTATAATAAACAGTCAGGTCCTATACTACCCAAACATGTTCTCAAGTAAGAGTACCTCAAACTAAATACTTCTTAAATAGTGAGTAAAAGCAAGCTGTAACAGATCTAGTCTAAAAAGCACAAACGACCCACCTGTGCCTGTGTCTGATAAAAAGTACTTACACGTCTTTACTATTTCTATTCTTATTTTTGCATTTACTTGGTATTGACAGCTGAGTACTGGCAGAGCCTATTGTACATGTTTCTAGTGTTCTGGAAAACCTGAGTAACTGGAGGAAGCTTACACAGACGAGAGGAAAACATGTAAACTCCAGATGTAAAGTAGGGTTAAATCCAAAACCTTCTGTACCACCTGAAGCCCAGGCCAGTACACATGACAGATGTGTTTAGTCTTTGGGTTCTTCACATAAGGCGTTTTCCCACATGAAAGTACCAAGAACTACTCCCCACATTTCTTCAGTCCCTGTTTAGTCAGAGGAACTACCCTGTCCCCATGTTTGTGTTCACACAGCAGCAGTTTCTGAAAGTGGGTCTAACTAGCTTTAGCTTTAGCATCTGTAAAGTCTGGAACATTTAAATAAGTCATTAATGGTGTTAAGAAAACATAAGTTGTCTTTTTGCAATTCCACATAAAACTATAATCAACAAAACTTAAAAACATCACTGGAATTAACAAAAAACTACATTTTCTCTGCAATTCCTAATACTAGTCTTATAGGCTACTATTTACACATTAAATAAATACATTTTAAGAGTTACTTCCTTTAAATCATTTTTTCTTAAGAATAAGGAAAATGTATCTAAATGTGAGAACGTATAAAACATGTTTCTAAACAAAGTAATCATTGTAAATGTGTTTGTGTCACTAAAAGGTTCCTGGTCTGACTGAAGTATACCTGCTCCAGAACAGGAGCTAAAAAAGTCCCTAAAATGTGGCCCCAGTCCATAGTTCCTGCTCTGTGTGAATGCTCTGGGGCAGGTACTTTCCAGTCAGACCAGGAACCTTTTAGTGACACAAACACATTTTACACTGCTAACTTTGTTTTTAAACATGTTTACACATTCTCACATTTAGATAAACTTTCCTTATCCTTAAGAAAAAATATTTAAAGGCAGTAACTCCCAAAATGTATTTATTTAATTTGTAAATAGTAGCCTATAATACTATTATTAGGATATAGTGAATCATTTCGTTTTATTGGTAATTCCAGTGATGTTTTTAAGTTTGTACATTACACCGGGCTCACACTGCTCCAGATCCAGATCCATATCAGATCCGATCCGTCTGGGTCCGGTGTCACTCCACTGCCTCCAGAATATGCATGGTATGCACGGACTCTGCATACAGTTGTTTCAGGGTTTCAGGGATTTACGTGATCTCAGGACATGGATATGTAACAGGAACTTGCGCCGTGTTTTGGCTTATTTCACGTCACTTCATTTTCTGTTGGATTTTTCGCGCATAATGGGTAAGTACGGACGTTTATTTGCCTTGTGTGTTCATGTCGTGTATATGTGGCATTTTCTTATTTGTTGTAGTAGCAGAAACTAATGTTTTACTTGAGCCACGATTCTTACCCGGCGTTTTTCTGTTTGTCGTGTTTCTTTACAATTTACAAAAGGCTCCGGAGCGCTCGGCAGTCCGAAAATTTTAAATGAACGAAATACGTACGGAGAGAGCCGCGGGCTCGCCGGACGGGATCGCGGTGTGGAGCCTCTCATTACTTTTCAAAACGAAAGTCGTACGCGGACCGGAGTACGCGGATCAGTGTGAGAGGGTATTTTATTAATCAAAAAGACAACTTTTTCTTAACACCACTTAATTTTTTAAATATTCCAGACTTTACAGATGCTAATGCTAAAGCTAGTTAGACCCCTTTCAGAAACTGCTGCTGTGTGAACACAGACATGAGGACAGGGTAGTTCCTCTGACTAAACAGGGACTGGAGTAATGTGGGGACTAGTTCTTGGTACTTTCATGTGGGAAAACGCCTTATGTCTCTTCAGCCCTTTAAAGTGCATATGACAAGTTCGACTACATTTTTCAGCAAGACATATTTTACTGATCATTTTGATAGTTTTCACCCAGTTTGGCTGTTTTGACGATGTTTATAGTTTTTGTCAACTACGACATATTGTAAATATGACATATGTAGAGGTAATTCCACAACAGTTACCTAGAAACCACATTGTAAATATGGGCCAAAACCACAAACATGACAAAGACATATGATTTGACAAATTACAGTATATTATCTTGTAACACTTCAATCGTGTAACATGTCTGTTCCAAAATGCAAATTGTCTTTGCATTTTGGTGCTTTTTAATGACATATGAGAAGGAATGTGGAGGGTTTTACTCGATTAATGTCTGTAATTAATTAATCTCAATTAATGCATTTGACAGCTAATTTGATAGATAGATAGAAGATAAAGATAATAATATAGATAGATAGATAGATAGATGATAGATAGATATGTCTAGTGCAACAATGATTTAAAACATCTTAATAATTGACAGGTCATTTGACTTCCTGCTCAACACTGATAATCTCACCTCTTCATAGTGATATTTCACAGTAACAAGCTGCAGACTGTATTTTGATTGTGTTACTATGTGACATTATGCGTCATTCGGAGAATAAGTTTTTCAAAATTTACTAAAATTTACCTAAACACAAGATGTGGGCGGGGTTAGGGAGTTAACACGGGGATGTGGGCGGGGCTATGTGGCAAATTAAAACTTGACTTTTAGAGCTTCAATGCAGGAATAACCCAATTACAAAGTAAGGTTTGTGTAAACACAATTTCAATAAAGGGCATTTTTTTGCATTATTAAATATGTTTCCTTCCAGTGACTTTCACTATAACTTTCCACTCACACCGTTTGATACAGTCACATTATATCAGGCTTATAGGAAACCCAAACCAAACCAAATTCTTAAAAAAAAAAAAAAAAAAAAAAAAAAAAACATTTCCAACTTGGCCAAACCCGCAGACACCCAGCAGAAGCACCCAGGTGTTAGCAGAGTGAGCATACCTCCGTCTCCAGCTGCACGAGTTCCATAGTGGGCCATGGCTCGGCGATCTGTGCAAGAGGCATGTTTTCCAATCACTGCGAACTCCTCAAAGTCAGTTCCCCTTCAAAATCCTCTCAACTTCTTATCCTGTTTTGTACAGCGTTCCCTTTGCGCAGACTTGATTTCACTACAGGCGCTGCCAACAGGAAGCCGCGACTGTAAATCCCGTGTGTGGAGTGGACTTGGCGTTCGGATAAAACGTGCTAATCACCCGGTAGCCCGGAGGTAACCAGAAGAATCTGTATGACAGCGCGTGTACAAGCAGAAGCAGCAGCAGTGGAAGCAGTGTCCGTGCACGCGTGGTTCTCTATCCGGACCGCCGCTGCTGTTTTCCCGTAAAATCCACCGTGTTCTCGCCTTTGCCTCCTGTGCACTGTGGAGATATGGTTCAGTAAGAGCAAAATCGCCCGGGGGACGGCACAGACAGCGATGCGCGCACAGCTACAGCAGATCGGCTTGACTTGTGTAGTACGAGCAGTCCCCAACTCGAGCTGTGATTGGTGGACTCCGACAGCGTTTTTTTCCTTTCGCTACTCGTCAGCCCCCCTTCCTTTACCCACTTGTGCCTGTTCCAGCAGTATGAATCTGAAACCCGGAGGCTGCTCTCTCAGGCCCCGCACGCTGAAGGCTGATTTTTATTTCAAACAAAGTGCAACAAAGCAACAATGAAGCCCTTTTATTCATTTCTAATTCTTATTCTCAAAAGTAAATATTTTTGATAATTGATTATTTTGTTGAATATTTTTTTCAATGAATCCATTAGTTGTCACACAAGATCAATGAGTGTGAGATTGGACAAAGACTAAAAAATAAGATTAAGGAAAGTTAAGGGTTCTTGATTTCATAAACATGAAATATTGGTTTCAACAGATTTTGCTCGTCAAGTAAAATCATCAATGAATCAAGTATTTTTTTCTTCTTTTCCAAGCTGTTTTCTTATTTTAGTTCAAAAAGTCTTGTTTCTTTTGCAGATAATTTAAGCTCAGGACATTTAAATAAAAATGTAGCCTACTTAATATGTTTTGCAGTAAAATGACTTTTTAAAAGACATTTTGAGTATATAGATTGTCAGCTGAGTAGGTGGAAGTACATTTATAGTTTAATTTTTGATTACTAAACTAGTTGATTATAATTGGAATAACTGATTAGTTGTGATTAATTGATTAACTTATTGCAGCCATGCACAAATGTATATTTGCATTTTAAAGCACTAATGGGGCACTGAAATGCAAATACATGAAGAGTTAGTGGGAAAAAAAACACTTTTCTCGTGCACAATGCTTTTTATTTATTTTTATTTCATTTTGAAAGTGCAGCTGAAAGAAGGACAAAAACAAAGCTTGAGTTTGTGGGTTCTTCCTGCTCTGGAAAGCACTAAAGATACTAAAAGTGTCTCGTTTAGTTCCAGCATCAGGTCGTAGCATTTATTGGATTTTTATTTTTTTCAATATTTTTTAAGACAAACAAACAAAAATATTTCACAGTTAAGATCGGGTTATTTAAATTTGTTAATTTAATTGGAGTTTTGGGGTGTTCCTAATGATTTAAATTAAGGATGTGAACATTAGAACATTAGAATGTGTTTTTTTTTTTTTTGTTTTTTACTGTTCCCTAATATGCATGTTAGGGAACACTTGGTGATAGTTGGAGGTTGAGGCACCAGGTGTTCAGGCGAAAATCTCCTCTGCTGAGGTGTCCCAGGGCTGCTTACTGGGGAGGGGGGTTCATCTCACTGTGAAGCGCTTTGTGTCTGTGAAATGCGCTATACAAATAAAGATTACTACTTACTTACTTACTTACTTACTTACTTACTTACTTACTTACTTAGTTACTTACTTACTGTAAATATTGATGTCATTTGTTTTCTAATGTATTATATTGTAGGTCGTGTGAGTGCAGCCTCCGAGCGTGCACATTCCTCTTCCTCTCTGTCTTGTGCTTGTGTATGCGCGCTGGCTCCCTCCGCTGGCACAGAGCGGTACTGCGAATACGTCATGGCCACACAAACTGGAGCGGTGTTATTTATGAACGGACGCTGCGCTATTGATGCCGTGGCGTAACGAAGCAGCACCAGCGCGTTTGGAACAGGGCCACGGCTGGATTACTGTACTGTAAGTCACTGAGTGTAAATAGGAAGACAACTTACATGCAAAGCTATCGATGTAAAACTGTTCTTGTATTTATTACATAAATGCAGTGCAACTTTTTCATCTGGCATGTTTTTCATTAATAAATAATACATTTTATGTGTAAAGTGACCAAAATACTTAGAGGCTACTGAGAGCATAAGATTCTCAAGAAGAAAAACAAAAAGCCAGATACACATTTTTGAGTACTCTGGATCTAACTGACAAATTCAACACTTCACATATTTTGTTGACTTGGAATATGTTTGGAATCATATTTTTGCAAATCTTTGCGTGAAGTAACTAATTTAAAAACATTTCAAGATAAGATTTTCCAATGGAGGCGGGAGGGAAACTGCATTTTCAGAAAAGGTTTAATGTTGTTTCATATCTACAGAAGCCATTTGGTTATTTATTTGTATGTTTTATTTATCACTAACAAAAACATTAGGTAGTGTAGTAGGCCTAATCAAATCCAGTGGTGTGCAATTTGTTCCACTTTTGGAACCACCAAAAACTGACTGAAAACATAATGTTACATGTGTCTGTTTCTTTATGCCAAAATTCAAGCAACCATGTGTCTAAAGGCAAACAGGAACAACAAAAATGTACAGGGGACAAATGTAACACGGGGCAAATGTAATACGAGACAAATATAACACGGGACAAATGTATTACGGGACAAATGTAACACGGGGCAAATGTAACGCGGGCAAATGTAACGCGGGGCAAATGTAACACGAGGCAAATGTAACACGGGACAAATGTAAAACGGGACAAATGTAACACGAGGCAAATGTATACGAGACAAATATAACACGGGGCAAATGAAACGTGGGCAAATGTAACACGAGGCAAATGTAACACGGGACAATGTAAAACGGACAAATGTAACACGAGGCAAATGTATACGAGACAAATATAACACGGGGCAAATGAAACGTGGGGCAAATGTAACACGAGGCAAATGTAACACGAGGCAAATGTAACACGGGACAAATGTAACACTGGGCAAATGTAACGCGGGGCAAATGTAACGCGGGGCAAATGTACAGGGGACAAATGTAAACGGGACAAATGTAACACGGGGCAAATGAAGGCGGGGCAAATCTAACAGGGACAAATGTAACAGGGGCAAATTAACACGGGACAAATGTAACACTGAGCAAATGTAACGCGGGGCAAATGTAACGCGGGGCAAATGTACAGGGGACAAATGTAACGCGGGGCAAATGTACGGGACAAATGTAACACGGGACAAATGTAACGCAGGACAAAAGTAACGCGGGGCAAATGTAACGCGGGCAAATTACACGGGCAATGTAACGCGGGGCAAATGTAAACGACAAATGTACACTGGGCAAATGTAACGCGGGGCAAATGTAATACGTCAAGTAACCAGAAATGTAAAAATGTAATACGGGACAAATGTAACACTGGGCAAATGTAACACAGGGCAAATGTAACACAGGACAAATGTATTACGGGACAAATGTAATACGGGACAAATGTAATACGGGACAAATGTAACACGGGCAAATGAACAGGCAAATGAACACGGGACAAATGTAACACGGGCAAATGTAACACGGGGCAAATGTAACACGGGCAAATGTAACACGGGGCAAATGGAACAGAAGCTTCCAGAAGCTTAAGCTCTGCACAGAACCCCCTTATTTTATCTCTCCTGTTTGAGTGGAAAAACATTTGATATTTCAGGAAACTTTTTACAGCAAAGATCAGTGAAGTTATACATCACCATGACCTAATGTTTTTGTTCTGGACAAAGATGTGATTGAGACATGCTGTCCTTTTTGTATGTTTAAAAATAATCTTTTTGACCTGTATTTGACCTGTATTAATTAATATGCTACTATATAAAAAAAATCCCTCCAAATATGGCCACCCTCATCTGAAGCAAATGTAACACTGTGTTACGATTGCCTCATGATCATATTATGAATTATTTTGGATGGATTTATTTATATTTATGTTTTATCATTTGAAATGATAACAGCTTCAAATTAACCCAAACCTATTCATATGTGAATCCAAGATATGCCCCTTTTATTTCATAGTTTTAAGCAAGTCTAAAATGAATATGACATGTCAAATTTGGGAAAAAAAACAAAACAAAAAAAAACGTGTTTGTCCCTGGTCTCCCCTGTATTATATTTGACAGTGGCGTGTTTACTTTCTAAATGACTTGACTGAGCAATCTTTATACTTTTTTGTGCCAGTAACAGACTACACACAAGTAAAACCAAGTCAGGTTTTCTTTAGCCATTTTCCCAAAGGGATGTATATGTGAGAGCATGCTGAGTAGTCACCTGTCAATCAAATATTGTCATGGCAACATCATCAAACTGTTTTACAATTGTTTTTTTTTTGTTTGTTTTGTTTTTTGTTTATTTTTGCCACCCATTTGATACGTGCCCACGGTCCACCTCTTTGGGTAACATGGTCCATATTAAAACAGGTGCATTTATTTATTTATGTATTTTATCAAATTAACATTTTTTTATCCACAAAATGTAAAATTATAGGTCAAAACTTGAGAAAAAGTGACATGATTTAGCATGAGAATGAAAAAACTGAAAGATTTTTATACTTATGCACGGCTGTGGCAACCTCAATTGTGAATAATGGCCAAATCATGATCATTTGTCTTATGTAAATGTAAAAATTGTCATTGTAAAAAACGCCCGTTGTGTCATGGGCTTATTTTAGCTTCTAATCCATTCTTGTGAAAATATTGTAAAGGGTTTGCAGCTCTCCTCGCAGCCCTTGTACTTTCTGTGTTCTCTCCTCAGCTGGCTCTGTGCGCTCCATTCACCAGGCTTCACTGTTACCATTGGCAACAGCAGAGCATCTGACCGCTGCACAGTGTGGATCTACAGAAGACAGAAGGCTGCTGAGAGGAGATGACACAAAGTGGATGTGCTGTTACCTCTGACTACTGATGAGAGTGTTTTAAAAATGCTTTTCTTCATCAAGGTACAAATCATTTTAGTAAGACTCACTGCAACTCCACAAAATCAAATTTAAGTGCTACAATTACTGAGAAAAAAGTATCAAGATGTAAGGATTATTCACAATTACATCCACATACGACAGTGAAATCTTTCATTCTCATTGTCTGTGGCATGTCACCTTTACTCAGGTTTGTGATTAATATTTAATCATTTATACAAGTGTTAACCCTTATGGGGGGTGAGCTCTGAGGTCTGACTGGCTCTAGTTTTAAGCGAGAAAAAGCTCTGCGCAAAAGAATATCAGGTTTTAAAGTCTGCCTAAAATATCTTTGGTAAATAAGAAGCCGTAGCTGGTGTCACAGCCTGGGTCGCAAAAACACTATAGATTTGGTGTATTTGGGGTTTTGACAATTTCTCTATTTTCATTAAAAAATAAGTTTTAGGGAGGCACTGTATTAACCTAAAAAGTTTAGGCAGAGTCTATTAAAAAGTCCTATTAAATATTGGGGAATGTTTGGGGAATCCTTTCAAAACTGATTCTGATCTGTCCCTTAATGTATAACAAGTATAATAACTCAAGCGAAGCATTTTATGCATTACACATATGAAAGCTGCAAAAGCTTTATAATTACAGTATAATTATTTGTCATAAAAGGTTACTTATTTGAATGTTTACAACTCAAATATTTTTGCCCACATTATTCAAGCACACACACTGTATTTTTACTTATACCTCTAGAATATTAAACATGTGCCAGAGAGTTGTTCAATTTTGAAGGTATGCACACCACTGCATCCAAACCAAAAGGTTCATCTGGACCTAATGGTGATACAAAAAGTACTCCACTGTGTTGGTTAAGTATGACTATCACAAAAATAAGTCCTATTTTTTGCTTAATCTTTTCAGTTAGAATCAAATTATTGTTGATGGTTACAGTAGTACTTTAGTTATTATTAAACAAATTATCCTAAAAAGTACATTAAAATATCTGAATATCCAAACACAAGAGGAAAGTCTGCCTTTGTCTTGAGTATTGACATTTGCATAAACTGTATATCAGAGGCATTTCTCAGCATGGAGTTTGACATGTTAGTATGGTGACAACATTACTCTTTCAGCCTGCCATGTGCTGAGGCTGAAGCTGCTGATAAGAGTGAGAGAGCAGGGTGTGTCCCTCAGGCTCAGACACGACCTGGAGCTCAGGTATGTACACCCACAGCAAATGACAATTCAGTTTTTAAAAGATTTAAATCCTGTTCTAACATCGCTTCCTGGTCACAAACACAAACACAGCTACTAATCCTTCTCCTTTGAGCCACAGTAAACACTGAATGTCCCTGATCTGTAATGTCTGAGGTTTTCTGCATTGTTTTTACGTCCATAAATCATCCAGAGCATTTTGGTTACACTTTATAATTCTACACTTTGACCTTAACAAAACATCAACACTTAATCCATAAATAATGTACTAAAAATAAATCAGAGTTCAGAATGAGAAACTCGTTAGTAAAGGAATCAAGGCATGATTTACTAAGCCTGAATCAGAAGCACCTTGAAAAATAATATACATACAAATTAATTACTAAAAAAACATGACTCAAACAAGTGGGAAAAGTTTGTTGTGTTTGTGCCAGCCATGTTCAGTATAAAATATACCAAAAGAGTAGTGGCTCCTTCCTCTGTGTGCGGAAGTATTTTTGAGAACACCAGCAGCAGGGGGCGCCACAATCAAAAGACAGTACCACAGGTACTTGCAGAAATTTGCTCTCACGTGAAGGGATCACACTGCATTGTTTGAAATTATACACATCATGTTGTTAAGTTGTTATTTGCACAATAAATTAGAGCTACACAGCACATGTTACAATGTTATTATTAGTTTCAAGAGGATAAAAAAGCTTTTGCTCGATCTCTACACTGGTATCAGTCAATATTGGGTTTCGGCAAATACTTAAAGCCACTGTATCAAAATTGGCTCTGGATCTGAATAAGCTGGATCAGTGCATCTGTAGAACTATAACTTTAATGATGATTATGATTTATATGAGCAGGAGGCATGAATTACAAAGTTGTGAGTTAAACATAAATGTGCTGTTTTTTAGGATTTGTTTAGGTCAATTTGCTCTTTCAACATAAAGGCATTCATGTGGAAAAACTCAATTGTCCATCTGCTCCCAACTGCACCACATGGTGGACACAGGTCCTACTGTGTCCACCACACACAGTAGGACCTGTGTCCACCATCCATGGTCAAGAATGCAGGTCCTACTACACGATGAAGTCTGAGTTACCGAAAGGCTGTGGATCCACAAGAAGCTGAATCACATGCAGCAGGAGCATCCAGGGGAAACTCCATCACAACTCATGTCACAAGTGCTGTAGCTAAACTGTGTCCAAATGATGGTCTGAGGCATAGACATATAAATATAGACGTGCAGTCTGATGCTATCAAACACTTAGCATTTGGGCTAATACAGTCTGATTTGAACAAGTTATGAATGATCCGGAGAGTGTCATTTGATACAAATTTATTGACCACATTTAGAAAAGGGCAGAGTCTCGTTGCAAGTCATTTTTGAGTTTGTAAACTTTTTTATTGTAGACATACATGCAAAACTGCCTTTGAGCTAACGACTAGCATTCTTTAAGTGTGATTTTGGAGTGCATCTATTAAGACTCAAATAGTCGCCAACTGTTCGTTGATAGTCAAAACAGCAGACACATGACATAAATATCTTTAAATAATTGTTGTATATAAAAGGATTTTTGTTTATCAACTGTGGGCGATGGACACTCACCTGGTATGCGCAAAGAGCTGCCTCTGATTGACCAAGTGTAGCAACAAGCCAAGTCAGGGCTGTTGTCAACAAACAAAAGATATTTTGCTAATTCAACATTTGTGAATGAAACTCAACCCTACGACCCTTGGTTACATTCAGGTGAGTGAAAAAATGGCAAAAAAAAAATTTTCAAGCTTCAGGAGCCAGATGTCTGTCATACCGGTTCAAACCTGATCGAAACAGCTGCTCTCGTCCCGATTTGTTGTTTTAATCCAAGAAGTTTCCAAGTCAACTAGATGAACAGCGTTTCTTCTGTAGTATGTGGCATGCACAGTAGAGCTATATTACCCATAAAAGTCCAACTTCTATCATTGCATTTAATGGATCTTCACATAAACCAGAAGAATATGGCACTGTCCGTGTTGTAGCAACTTCCAGTTGCTCAGATAATTCATTATAAAATGTTACTTATGGTTTTCAAATGTCTAAATGGTCTGGCTCCTTCATATTTGTGTGAGTTGCTTACTCCTCATGCGCCAGTTCGCACCATGCGGTTCCTCTCAGCTTCTCTTGGAGGTGCCTAAGTCTCACCTCCAGAGCAGAGGAGACCGGGCTTTTTCTGTGGCAGGACCCAGGCTCGGGAATAACCTGCCTTTGTATGTTAGAGCCGCTGAGTCACTAGAGCACTTTAAATCTTTGTTAAAAACGCACCTTTACGCCCTGGCTTTTAAGACAAGCTGAGCTGAGGCACCTTACTGTAGATATTTTGTTCTATTTTTACTAGTGTACTTTTTAAATCATTCTCTATTTTGTTTTTGTGTATGTTTTATTATTGTGCATGTGAAGCACTTTGTTGTAAATGTGCTATACAAATAAAGTTGACATTGACATTGACTGATTGCGACTGCTAATTTATATGGTATGAAATGCATTAAATGATGATGATTCAAGCTCAGGTGTTCTGAGTTTAGTTTAGTGACATTGGTTAAACATTTGGAGCTGTATTGTGTCTGTAAAGTCTTTCAAAAATATGCAAAAATCATAATTGTAATCTGAAAATGCATCTCCACATGGGCAGGGCTATTCTAAGGCTTGTGCAAGGGCCACTTCCAAAGAACCCAAATAGAGAGGCCCTTTTCCTCCTAAAATTCCTCTGAGCTCAGACTTTGGACTTGAAGGAGGATTATTGGATCTGCTGGTCTGTGCGAGGAACCATCTGCTGTGCCTGAAGCCTTGTGAAAGCCTGACTCCACTTGTGCTAGAGCCTGCATTCTCACAGTAAGAGCTGGCTCTAATCCTTCACATTTATCTGAAATGTCATGTTTTTTATGATGTATTTGTTTTTATTGTCACAAAGGACTATGTTTTTGTTGTCTGTAGATCAACACAACTGTGCAATGCAACTATATATAGAGAGCTGATGTGAAATCATGACTGTATTTGTTGTAGTTGCCACAACAAGATCATTTAGCTTTTTTTATTGTTTTATTGAATGTGTATTGTTTTATTTTTATTTCCTACTATTCAGAGGTGAGAGTAAGTCACTTAGATGCAAGTCACAATAATGTCCCAGTTATCAAGTCCAAGTCAGCGGGACATCAGGGTCAAGTCAAGTCTTAGCTTTTTGTCAAGTAAGTCAAGTCAAGTCATCACCTTGGCATCAAGTCATGGCAAGTCATTCGATTTTTTATAAACCAAATTTGAATGGCTACTCAACTAAACGGATTTGGTGCATTTTGAAATAAAACTTTTTGCATTTAGCAACATAAATAGTAGTACTATTCATGTTTGCTAAATTAATAATCTTGGAAAGTCCTCAAGCCGACTGTTGTTGTGATTTTGGGCTATACAAAAATAAATTGATTTGAAACTGATTTGACTTTTGGGGTTTAGCAGTAAATAACACAATATTTCATTAAATCAAACAACATTTCCTGTTCTGTTTGGGTGTGCAGAGGGTGAAAGCTTCGTTAACATAAATTGTGACCTGAACATTGGATTCTTTTTCCAATGTTCCTATATTATTTTTTTGATTAAGTTTGTGTGAAATATAGTTTATTATAAAGTACATATAATGTAAAATACATGGTGTCTACTGATACTGAAATAGTGAAACTACTAATGTTTTGCTTTTGTTGCCTCATGTCAATGCAGAAAACACCTGAAAATATTTCTCTCTATTCTCTCTTTTGCATATTGATATATCAAATAAAAATGGAATAGCCTTTTGAGTTGGTCATTTTCCCCAAATGCTAAATAAATATCGAAGCACATTTGTAGATGATTTACGTAAGTCTTGACACACTCCTGATTTGTTTAATGGCCGGAATAAATTTTTTTCTTAATAATGGAGCTTTGTCAGCCTGTCCAAAAGTCTCCAGGTGTATTGTTAGATTATTGAGAGTAGTTCTAAAGTGTGATGTCATAATATTCTCAAATGGAGAGAGAAGTCAGCCCTGACTTCCTTGCTTAGTGATGAGTTCACAACCTGACCTTCATTGAACTTTAGGACAGTTTTTGTTTCATGTGAATAGGCCCAGTCAGGCTGGCATCAGTGCCTCTAAGTTGTTACTGCAGCTAGGTCAGTATCGCCAAACTGCAGGCACTTTGCAAAAAAACAGGTACAAGTACAATCAGCTGGGTAACCAGCCTAAGTTGAGAAACACTCTCTTTTTAGAATTTGATGATGTCCTAAGTAAAAGGACTTTTAACTAAATAAGTCTTTTGTATTGTATATTAACAAAACTTAATTTAAACAATCTTCATTCTTGCTGATTGAAATAGCATTGGTCTGTAGAATGTTGTGATGTCAAACAAACACAGCATGTTCTGGTCATGGCAGGGTTACAACAAAACAACAAAAACTCTGTTGAGACAATGCATTATGAGAGCAGCTGAAATGTATTTTTGCTCTCCCGGCTGATAGCAAACCAGCTTTTGTTCAACTATTGTGCAAGTCACGATGCAGTCGAAACATTGAAATAACAGAGATACGACTTTCAGTTTCCATTTTAAGCTCCAAGGACAAAGAAGAGGCCAAAAACCTAAGACAGAATTTATCAGTTGTGCCGTTTATTGGAATGTTCTGCCTCTCAGACGAAATATTGAAGTATGCCATAAGTTGTGTTCACGTCACATAAAAACATTCCATAAGCCAATATAATTTAATACAGCTGTATTACAACAAATTCATGGTTTTAATCATTAACAGAAATCACCATAATGTGTAAAACTACCTTATAGAATTTGCATGACAAAGCACAGTGTCTTTCAAACTATGTGCACTTATGACATCATCATGTTCTAGAATGTTAGCACAACTTATAGGTTGGTTTCATGTTCAAGAATTGATGTTGTCATGAGGCCAGATTGTGGGCAAGAGCAATAGGCAGTTTTTTCCAATTAATAACACTGTACTTTAACCTTGAAGTGTTTTAAAAGATACTTCATTAATCTGATGATTTCTGCTGGTGACTAGACACAATAAATTTAAACTGCATATCATCAATAGTAATCATAGCACCTGAGTGAGATATTATTAAGTGGAATGTTGTGATGTCATGTGTTCTCAGCAGCTCATTTCTGATTTAGCTGTAGTTATGCTGCCTTCATTTGATGTAGGAATTATGGTAAATACCACTTTCCGAGTGGAAAATGGCAAATGAACAACCCTTCATCTCGTACTGGGAAACTGGGAAATTATTTTGATGCCTGAGTTGCCGATTTGAAAATAACCTATGACCTCTCAATATAGCAGGAGGTGGCAAAAGAATCACAAATGAAGAATATTAAATGTTTTTCACTTTTTCACTATTTTATTATCTGGAAAAATTATATGACGGTCAAAGTTGAACGCATCGCTAATTCCATTTACTGTAATTACCTGTAAGTAAAAAGTCAAAATGTTTAGTTTTTTTCCTCAGAGCGATCTTACAGGGCATTGCAAATGATTAATTTACTTGTTTACACATTTGAATTTACATACATTTGTCAAGATAAAGTGTGTTTTTAAGAAGTTTCCTTTTGTTACGACCACAAAACCTTTTGAACACAAACCTACTGGTAACTACCACTTCCAACGTGGTATTTACCATCTTTTCCAGAGCAAATGAAGGCAGCATTAGCTTGTAGAATTCAGTTGCTGGCTTTTAATTGTCGTTATATATGTTTAAGATGACCCTGCAAGACATACAAGCTAACAAGTTAGTTACTTTAGCATAGCTAAACAGGAAGTATGCAGGGCAGAATAAGGGGAATTAGTAGGGCTATGTTTCATCGAGCAATTAATCAACTAAAAGGAGGTGCGGCAAACTATAGACTGTATCTGACCCTTGACATTACACTGTTTGTTCTTTCAATTGACTGTGTTCATGTGAACGGTTTGTTAAGACCATGAAATAACTAGACCCAATCACGTTTGTATTCGTATTGCTTTTGCACTGTCGTTGTAAGAGAATCTTTCAGTCACTGCACATAACTAGACAACCTACGACCCAGTCATGGCGCTTTCAACACAGTTGATGACAAGCGTGTTGCTGAGCCTGCGTCCTTCTCACGTCAAACCGCGTGCGCAGGTAGCCTTGACTACTCCTTCCTATTGGCTCACACACAGAGCGCGAGGCCTACCTGTGCTACCTGCGGGAGAGGTGGGCTAGCTCCGCTTACCTGCGCTGCCTGCGGGAACAAGGCCCATTCGTCATCGTCCGAGTCCAACCCCTCCTCCTCCTCTTCCTCTTTGCCCCGCTCCTGCAGCAGCCCGGGGAGGTAGAAGTCTGCGAGGAAGGCTGGCAAGTGCACCAGCGACTCGAGCAGGACTCCGAGCATGGAGCCAGTCTCGGCGTGGAGCGAGGAGCGAGTCATCCAGTGGCTCCAAGGTGAGACACATACCGTAGTATAGTTACGTGGCGTTTAAGTGGATCTGCTCACCGAGGTGTTTATGTGGGACAGAAATAGAGCGCTACTCACGCACAAATCCTTTTGGAAGTGAAAGGTGCGGAATGAGGAAGAGGCAGCAGGTCAACGTCAACAAGCGGGAGCAGCGTCTCGGGTGGGACATGTGTGTGTGTGTGTGTGCTTTTGCTTCAAAAAGTTCAGCCTGCTGTTCAGTGTTTGAGAAAAATATATGGCACGTGACGATTGAGTGAAGCGCCTTTGCCCAGTGTTTCCGTGTGCTGTTACAGAGTAATAAAAGTGTACCAACTTAACAGGTCGCTGACTATTAAAACTGTCAAATGTAATACTAAAACAGAGTGAAGCTGACCACATTTGGGACAATTTGGATAAATGTCAACGCAGTGTACACGAAAGAGCAGAGACTTCTAGTAGGGCTTAGTAACAACAACATAGTAGCAATAGCATGCCTGTGAATATTATTGTTTTATTCTTACTGTTGTCTTAAAATAAACTAGGCTGCTTGGGGACATTGGACACAATTCTTTTTTAATCTTCTTAACCACTAGCTATTGATTCAATTAACAAAACAATTAACAAAACATCAAACTTTTATCCTAACAACTATAGCTACTAATGCTGATTACACTAATGAAATTGAAACTATACTGAGCTACAATCTTGTTTATTTAATTCTTCTTCATAGAATAGGTCAGAGTGGTACAATATGAGTCCTGTGTGAAATGTATGTTTCATGTCAAAATGCTTTCCATGTGTGAAGCAGCAGTAGGTACAGTGTTGTTGTAGTATTCTGCTGGGCGAAAGGCATTTTTAGTATAGTCCCAAGAGTTGTGGAATAGTATCATTCAACTATTGCAGCACACACTGTTGTTTCCTCTCTGTGTACTTGATTAAAGTGAAAAACAATAATCGGATTAGCTGTCGTTGATCTTTGCTGTGTAGTCTTGTGGTTTGTTTTCCAGTATTTCTTTGTAGCTGTGTGCTGCAGTTGTAACCTGCTTTTAGCACATGCATGTCTGTACTTGTGAGCGTGCAGCTGTAAAAGGCCTTTCCTGAATGTCTTGTGTGGGACAGGTTTGGATGCTCCCCTGCACCAGTACCCTGTGTCCGACTGGAGACTGAACGGAGTGGACCTGCTGCAGCTCACCTCTGTTGACCTGGAGAAGCTGGGCGTTCAGAAGATGGGTCATCAGGAGCTGCTGCTGGATGCTGTAGAGAAGCTCTGTTCACTGGTGAGGAAGCAAACACTTGAAAAATCATTATGCTGGAAGTCAATGTGTTTTATACTAGGGCCTGACCGATATGACTTTTTAGGAACCGATATCGATAAAGAGGAGGGTAGGGCTGCCGATTACCGATATGGCGGCCGATATAATTAGAAAAAGAAAAATAGATTTTTATTAGGAGCAGGTGATTAATAACTCTGACTCTGACTTTAGTGATTTTAATTTTGGTTTATTTAGGTCACATTTAGTGTTACGTCGCCTCTTATGAGTGACTTTAAATGCATGAAACGTGTTTGTATCACATTATTTTTGATAGACTTGCACTATTGAAGTGAAGTCAAGAGGCTAAAGGTGCAGTTAGCCTCATTAATATGCACAGGATTCTGGAACAATGACATAATAAAAAGGCTGTACAACACAAACATACACAAAACACACAAGTCACACACACACTCATACACTCAGATCATGGACCAGAGGAGAAGGGGGAAAGAGAAGGGTGCCCTGTCTAGGCTACCCATGTACATGGACACAGCCTTGGTATATAGATAGATAGATAGATAGAATATGCACAATGTCATCGCAATTAAAATGCGCAAATACCGACCTATAACACCTCTTTTCGTGAGTAATTTACATGTCAATGTTTGTCCAGTATCATCAACACAAACACAATCACTTTACGTTCATCAGAGAGAACGAGCTGAGGCAATGATATTGCTGTAGCATTTTGAGCTAATCGCTAACTACAGAGAGGTAGGATTACATTACATTGAAAGTTAAAGAACACGTTTTAAACACTCACCGCCCAGATAACCTCTTCTCAGATCCCAAGTCTTCACAAAAATAATTCCTTTAATCCAAACTCCAAACGAGAAAGTAGTGAGAAAGACAACTTCAGCTTGTTGTTGTTGGTACAGCAGCCGTGCGTCCTTCTGACGAGGATCATCCCCCTTCTCCTAAAGGCCCGTGCAGACAGGACGCGATCTGTCGCTGTAGTTTCGCCCGGTGGAGCGAGAAGACGCGCAAATCAATGAGGAAGTAGGCGGGGACTATTTGAAAAATATTAATATAAACAAAGTCAATGCTTGCTGCGTAAGTGATTATGGACAAGAAAACTAGTCCTGTTGGAATCAGCCCAAAACACTTATGTCTCCTTGTTAACTTTGCCAAATGAAGCCTTGTGCTCTCCATTCGCATCGCTCCGGTTAAATGAAATCTAGCTGGAGCGAGAGCGGCAACGCCTCTCAAGCGTCATTTCTCTGCTTTGATTGGCGGCTCATCAGGAGCTCCTCCGCTGACAGCCACATACACATGAATAGGATTTCAAGAGACATTTGCCGCTCATCGCGTCCTGTCTGCACGGGCCTTTACGGACATTTTGATGAAAAAGTCCTTTCTGTTGTTGTGGGCGTAAAAGTTATTTCCTTTTCTTGAGTTGAGTTAGTAGCGGAGTTGAGAGCATTTAAATCCAGCGCTGTCTCAGAGCTGATGCAGAGCGTCAGCCTGGTGCTGCATTCAGGTGCAGTCTGACAATTAACAACTCCACAAATAAATGTAATAACCACGCTAAATGTTGATCTGATTGGTGATTGTCTAAGTCAGTAGTTCTCAAAGTGGGAATTTTTTTGAAATTTTTTTTCAATATAACAATTTCTGATGATTTACCATTCTTAACATAGAATTTTGGACTGAAAAGATAGATAGCTTTGATAGAAACAAGTAAACCAGTAAAAATGACCATAGGAATTGAACCATTTATTCAAATTTGATATATAGCTTAGCTTCAATTTCCATATTTTGATGTGATACCAGAGCGAAAAGTGATAGGGGGTCCTTGGAAGATTCTTGAGCCAATAAGGGGTCCCTTGTCTGAAACAGTTTGAGAACCCCTGGTCTAAGTGATGATCTAAGCTTTAAAATGAGGTACAACTGTCTTAAATATCGATGGTATATCGGCAATACTTTGGACGATAACTGATAGGCGTGTAAGTGCTCATATCGGTCAAAAATATCGGCCAACTGATATATCGATCGGGCCCTATTTTATACAATGACCTTGTTTTAAGAAGCAGGCTTTGTTTACCTTGAAATGAAATTTCAATTTAGCAGAGTTAACTTAAAAGTGATGACCTAGCTCATAAAGATGAGAGTTTTTGTGAATGTGTGCTGCTTTGTGGGTGTACTATGGTCAGGTAGTGTGGTGGTCTTGTGTGTAGCTCCAGGCTGTTTATTTTTATCTTACTTCTGTGTTGCAAGGCTTTGGTTCCAGGATTGTTTGGCTGATTAGAGGTGGCTTCCACAACACCACACTGGCTTAATAAGGATTTACTTGTGATATGTGATGAAATCCAAAGCAATAGAAACTCAAACTTATTTTCTGTTTATTTATTTATGTGAATAGAGTTAGAAAATAAATACATTCAAATAAAAGCGCATAGTGGAGTTGTTCACCTCACATCATAACGTTAAGAGATCATTGAATTCTAAAATGTGCTGGTAATCTTTAGGTTTTGTTTACGTCTAAAAATGTTCCATTCACTTTCTAAAATGTGATGATGTCATAGGTCCAGATGGTGGGCATTTTTAATAATTATTATTTCACAATTTTTCCAATCTGGTGATTACTGACTCGGCCCTGTCTTTTGTCGTAATGCATCAAGTTTTATATTAGCTGACAAACTTCGGTATTAAAAATGATTATATATAGTTTGGCAAGTTAAATCACCTACATATCCGTGCGCTGAATATGTCTCCACGACTAGGCCTGTTAACAACCTGAGATTGAAGAACAAGAATCTATAGTGCTCTGCCGCTGTCTGACTCTTTCATAATAAAGCTTTGAGGGGGATTATGTTGAGACTTTTTTTTTGTGCAGAAGCCACAGGAAGTGATACTGTTAACTGGCAAATCTTGACATCGCAACTAGTGGAACTTTTTATAGTATTGATTGGACAACATTTTGTGAATGTGTGCTGTGATTTTAACACAGAGACTGATTAAAAATGGAAAATGGTTGAATTACACCGCCTGCAAGCTTTGAAAACTGAAGGACAGCATCCTCCTCCATCTTCACCTCCGTATTGAGTTAAATAAACACATGCTGTAACCAAGAGAGACAGAGTGAGTGAGAGAGACAAAAAAAGTAAGAAAGAGAGAGAGAGAGACTGAGGTCTGCAGTCTACAACAACAGCACTGTGCATTTGAATAATGGTTTGAACGTAGGGATGCTTGATTATGACGAAAATAATAATCACAATTATTTAAATCATAATTTAAATCTCGATTATTAAAACGATTATTTGCTTAGAGAGACTGCAGAGCGTTAGTGACCCGTAAATGTAGAGAGTCACAGAACAAACGGAATTGTATTCTACAATTGTAAAAAAAAAAAAAAACACCTATTTTTCATATAAAAAAACAAAAACGTCTGAACAGACTTAAGTTACGGTCAATAATCACAATTACACAATTTTGTAAACAATTACAGCAATAATCGTACTTGAAATTTAAATTAGATTAATTGCACAGCCTATTTTAACGTAAATATACAATATTACCAGGTTTCTAAAGCTGGACACAATCAAATTATCCATTAAAATAACATTTCCTGAGCCTAAATGGAATTAAGGAATACTTTTTTCATGTATTGTAAAGTTGTTTAGATGTGTTAGATCTGTCTAATGCACTTGGAGCTGGATCTCACATGAATGGTTGAGTGGTCATAGGGATGTCATGATTATTCAAGTCTCAAGACAACTTTATCGGAAAAAAGATACATTATTTTGCCAACTTCAGAAGCTAATTTTTTTTGTAGTTAGTTTTATTGAAACTAGGAATGGTTCCAGTTTTTCACAGATTTTTTTAGATCACAGATTATATACATTTAGTTAATATGTTTTCTAATAGTGCAACGTTGATTTAAAATACATACAATACATTCCTAAATGTGGTCTTTTTACTAGTTTTAAACAAGTGTATCTAAACTTTTTTTTCTTTTTTGACATTCACAAAGTTTGACTTGATAAAACTGGTCACAAACTTGAGGAAATGTAACTTGTTAGAGAATGAGAATGAAAGAAAATAAAAGCTGTCAGTGTTTGGTTGTGGTAAGGAGAGTCATGAATATTCGCTAAATTGTTGTATTTTGTTTGGCAGTAATCACTCTAGATCCACAGTTTAGCAGTTTGGTTGACGTTTCCTCTGCTGCCAGTACTTGTGCCCTTGGTAGGACACTTCACTGACCTTGCCCCTGTGTCTCTCAACATTGATGTGGATGTTGAGTGAGTGTGAATGGGTGAGTTGTTCCTTGACGCAAAGCACATTTATATGAAAGAACGTTGTGTAAATAGAGACCATCGGCTTAATGATTGTCATCACATTTATTGAAACTACAATTCTTCAAATATCGAGCGCAGAGCATTAGTGCCCTTAAATGCAAAGAGTGAAGAGATCAAATGAAATAGGTCTGACAGAAGTAATATATTCTTCGATTGGAAAGCAACATATGAGCGCCTATGAACAAACTAATGACTTAAAGTAATTAATCACGATTAGTCCATTTTTTATACCATTTTTGTATTGAATTACAGCATTAATCACAATTAAATTGAAATTCGGTTCATTTCATTTTACAGCCCCAACTATAGTTTTCAGCAAATGACTGAAAAACTGTATCATGGTATATAGGAGTTGCAAGTACAGGTAAATATCTGTACAGCAATATTCCTGTTCCTAAAATTTAACTGAGTTCTGCGATAATTTAAGCTAATTACATATTTGTGTCATGTTAAGACTTGTACTGTACTGTCCTATTACAGTTACACATTTTTACTATCTTCATTATGATGTAGATAAATGTGACACCACAAACTACTATTCTATCAACCTTTGAGTCAGTCAGAAAAGTTACGAAGAGCAAAAAAAAGTCTATGTTTGGCACAGATGTGTTTTATTCCACATAAATCCTTATATCCTTTATATATATATTATATATATATATATATATATATATATATATATATATATATATTATATATATATATATATATATATATATATATATATTTATATTAGGGATGCACTGATCCGAAACTGGGATCGAATATCGGTGCCGATCCAGCAAAATTTCTGGATCAGGTATCGGCTCCATGACATTGGTTCAGCCGATACCATATTTGTGCCTTTAATTGGGCAAAATTAGACTAGTTTATTGGCTGGTGTTGATCAAGAACGTTCATTTTATTACATTTTAGATTAAGCTGTTAAGTTGGGACTTGCACTATAAATAACAGTTGCATAACACTATATGACAAAATGTATTTTGTTTTAAAAAGAAAGAGAAGCAATTTCAGTTATTCCACCAGTATCGGTTGATATCGGGTATCGGTAGATAATTAAGCCAAAGTATCGGGATCGGTATCGGAGCTGAAAAAGCTGGATAATATATATTTATATTTATATTTATATATTTATTTAAATTCCAAATACTGATGTCTGCAAATATCAGGAAGTCAAACAACAATTATCAACATTATTTAAAGAAAATATTAAAAATGTGGGCATTTCAGAAGTAAAAACATGTCTTTCATCTATAAAAGCTTACAATTTTACAAGCTATTTGATTTGATTCTCGTCAGAAACATGAGATAAACCTCTTTGACAATGATGAATGAAATTCTGATATTTTGTCTTGCATGCTATGCTATTTGATCTTGTGACATACAGTAAGTGTGACTGAAGTTTTTGATTGTGTTTTCTTGTTGTACATTCAAGTCATCTGCTCTGAGTGCCCTGAAAATGTGAATTCTCACTGAAAACAACTGCACTGATTGTGTTTCCTTGACCCTGTTGTGGAGTGTTGTATTGCACTGATGTCATGAGTGTTGTTGACATCGCTGTGCTTTGGTGTGGCCCTAATCCTCTGCTCAGGTTTGTGTACATGTTTGTGTCTATAGAAATCCACCAGGAGGACAGTGTGTTGTCAGGGCAGCAGCAGCAGCAGCAGCACTGCTCCGGCTGACTTCATGGAATTATTGCATCATCAGTTTTTGCACAGCTTTTGCAGTTTGTTTTGTTTTGTTTTTTATCGGCCTTATCGGGGGGGGGGCAGACAGACTGAAGACATGGAGGCCCTACCATGTTCTAAATATGATCTCATTTCCCAACATAAACTCAGTCAAATCTTGTCATTTATAATAACACTATAAAGAACAGCATTGGAAATGATGTTTACATTTTGTGTTTTCTGGTTTATGGATTCAGTCTTGTGAAAATTAGGGCTGTGCAATTATTTGCATTTCAATTTCAAGTATTATTTTTGCCATAATCATCTAAAACATCTATAAATATGTCCATTAATGCCTCCCCTGACCCTTCCCCCAGGGCTCCCCTGCAAAAGAGATTCTGAATCTCAGTGGGACTTCCCTGGTTAAATAAAGGTCAATTAATTAAATAATTGGCAACAAAAATGTAATATTCAAGTAATAGTGATCAATTAACATGATGTACTGTGTAACTTTTTAATCAAAAATAGACTTGAATAAAAGCAAGGTTTTGACATTTAAATTTCTTTGTTGCACTAAATACAAATGTTTAAATCTGTGTATTAACTTTGAAGAGGCTTGAGTGCTTGTCAAATCAAATCAAATAAATTTATTTTTGAATAGCCCAAAATCACAACAACAGTCGTCTCTGAGGACTTCCCAAGATTAATAATTTTAGCAAAGGAAATCAAAATAAAACGATACATATTCAATGAAACATTTGATCAAGCAAGTCAAAGCAGATTATTAGTAGAGCAGATGAATGATTGTCCAGAGCATCCCCTGTCCTTAGACCCTCCTTCTGTCCTTAGACCCTCCTTCTCGGCAAGGAAAAACTCAAAAAAACCCTAAGGGAAAAAGAGAAACCTGGAGGAGAACCACAGTGAAGAAGAGATCCACTCCCATGGACGGACAGGCTGTAGATGTAACTAAGACTAAAGTTATTGAGTTTATGTTTGTAGAGCCAGAGTCCATAAGCAGAGGGAAACGACTCGTCTAGCAGGACCAGGACAGGCCAATCCTGGAGAGGGAGGTGGGGCGGAGGTCCAGGCATCAGTGGTCCGGCCCACGTCACTGGGACAGCAACGATCTAGGCAATCATCGTTCAGGTCTATTTTAATATTGAAATCTCCGAGTATAATTATTTTGTCCCAGTCTAATACTAGGCCTGAAATTTTATGGCTTGATACGGACGGTTATTTTCTTGGAGGGGCCCACTCATGTTTGTTTCTATAGAAAGTGGTTTGTCACATTATGGCATAAAAAGACCAATTCAGAAAGTCCAAATGTATAGTTTTAACTTTCCAGTTCTAGCAAACTGTGTAGTTGACTTTTCACCTCCAGAAAATGACACAGTGCACCTTTAGGGTTCACTCTACGCGCATGATTGTCTTTCTTTGAGTGGAAAAGTGACTCACAAATGGCATTGTGTTACATAGAATATATTATAAACCTCATCACAACAACCAAACTGGGTGAAAACAAATGTTTTGCTAAATATTAAATCTAATCATGATCATATATCCAATAATGTAAAATGAAATGTAATGAAATAAAAATGAGCTATATTTGTCTACATTTTGCTAGCTAAAATCATTTAGCTGTCAAACGCTAGGCTGTGTGATGGTCAAATTATAGGCTACACATTCCATTCTGTAGCCTGTGTACAAGCAGTTTATTGACAGGTTCAGGCTCCTCCACTTTTGTTGTCCTTTGTGATACTGAAGCGGTGATGAATGCAATTGAAAAAGACTGATAAACATTCATCAGAACAGCCAGAAAACCATGTTGTTACTGTTATGACCCATGACAAGTCAAACATATAAAAGGAGGAGACAGGAGACAAGGGTTACAAATATATAAATGTATTTTTATTTTTAAGTTAATTTAAGTTAATTTTAAGTTATTTTTAAAAGAGACCCAAAAAACCCTCCCGTGCCCAAAGTAGCAAAAGAAAGGTGGACCTGGTGAGCCGGCCAAACAGAACAAAAGGACGTGGTACCGGGCCAACCCTATACAGGACCGTAGAAGCCGGTACCAACGTCATAACTAAAAAGTCAAAAACCCTCCCAAACTAACCTGTTAAACAAAAGGCGAAAATGGGACCACCGGGCCCACCAGGTCAAACAAAAAGCTGCCTGCAGCTAGCAGGCATGGTGCGGCCTGCAGCCACCAGCAGCCAAGAACCAGAGACGAGAGCGCGCACGGTGACGGGCGCGCCACAGGTGCAGAGGGCGGTGCAGCGAGGTGGAGCAAGAGCGAGAGAGAGACAGCGCCACGAAAGGTGCGCTATTTATAACACCACCGCCACGCCACTAATTAGCCCCAAAACAATACGCGGAGAATAGGCAGAAGGGGGCGCCAGCAAAAATATTGGAGGAAGTTTGATCCTGACAAGCCACGCCCACATGTTTTGGATGCACTGCCCCCAGTTAACAGCGCCCCAGAAGAACCGTAACAACTGAAGCTTGAATCATGAGTCAGGAACATGTTTGAGTTTAAACTGATGTTGCATCAGGACGGACACAACTGTCTGTGATAGGCTCATGCACTTGTTTCACACAGTTCTCATGACTACGATGTTATAATTCATAGCAAACCTTGTTCCTGGTTGGTCAGTAGATTCTAATCTTCAGTGTACTGGTTATTTCACTCAACACGTTCATCTGTCGTTGTAATACCTTTTTAAACCACTAGTTGTGTGGTGCACTTTATATTCAATACTAGTTTCAATACCACAGAAGAGAAATAGAATACAAAATAAATCAAGACTATTTTTTCTTTTAGGTCTGATTGATAAAAGAAATGCTTTATTTGCTAAACGTTTTGCTTTATTTATGCTATTTTTCGTACTTTTTGATACAATATGTTCAGATTTCTAATGACTAAACTGTAACAATAAAAAAAAATGTAATTCTGACGAACTGGCAAAGCATAAAATAGGACTTTTCTTCAATTTATTTTTTTTGCAATACATATTTATGAGTCCTTCTTTGTCACCATGAGGTCTTGTTCTTGCTCTGAAAAAAGTCCCTTTTTCTCCTGTTTAAGATACTTCTTCAAATGAGTACAGATATTATATTTATTATAATAATTATTATTACTGATCATATTAGTTTTATTATGGATTAATATCTGATTTGGATTCTTTTGACAACTCATCTTTAAAGCAGCTGTACTTATCTGCCCTTGTGCACCACAGATCCACAGAGCACTCCAGTTTGTTCTTGATGTTGCTAACACAGCTCTCATTCACACACAGAGCAGCAGACCCTCACATGAGCTGCACTGACGCTGGGTTTACATAATGTGGGATGAAAAGAAGGGCCGCCTGCTGCTCCATAAAAGCATTAGCACTCAGGCACTTGACCACAGGACCAGAGGGTCGCTGAAACGTACTTGGCACTTAGCATGCTAATTGTACAACCTGTTCAGGGAGAATTTATTACACCCTGATCATTATTTTTCTTTTGTTCTTGGTAAAACACCAAGGGCGATATTTTGCCCCAGTCTACGTCTTAGCATTAGTGTGAAGAGATGCTTTTGTTTGTTGGCGCTATGATCTCCAGAGCGCAGCACCTGGCACAATACGCTGTTTTACCTGATCTCATTTAATTTAGTGAACCTTACTGCACATCTGCAGAACATGACAGTGGAGCAGTGCAAGTTCGTAGGAAAATATGACATATTTTTTTGTTATCAATTCTAATTTTGTTATTTATTTAGCTAGTTATTCAATTCTATCATTTCCTATATTTGTCAAAATTTATTCAGTCTGGGTCAACAAGCTTGTGTTCATTCTGTTATTTTGACCTAAAGTTCTAAAATTATTTGATGCATGTGGCCATGAGATTTACCTGAGAATCTTGATCAAAAGCCGTGTCCTTGTTATACTGTAGTGCTTTTCATTCTGTAGTCAGGCTCACAGGCTTGTGATGCATGTGGGACCGCGTATACAGTCCTGGTACAGACAAGCGCGCGGTTGTTTCAACTTAGGTCTGGACCCTTCATGGTGAGCTCTGGTCCGGACTGTGCCAAAACAATTCCTTTTGCTTTTTCTTGTGCCCACCACCGTGTTTACCTCTGTAAAGCCGGCAAGCTCTGGTCTAACGTCCATCTCCCTGTTATGAGGAAGCTGTCATCCAAAAGTCTGTCCTGGTTTATCTCATGTTTCTCTGTCGTGGGGAGAGCCGCATTCACACTGGACACTATCCCATGTTCACTCTCACATCTGATTTTTTTTATATTAAGCCAATAGACTTTATGTAAAAGAAAAGACACATTTTTAGACAAAGCTGTTAAACCCTGTCATGTGAATAGACTTTCGCCAAATAGATTTTCTATTATTACACTTTCCCCCACACTGAAGCTGCTGCTATACTGGTAACTTTTGCCTGTGATCTTAATTTCACTTGTCACAGACGTGAGCACATCTCAGGTTCACTGAATGAAATGGTGCCCTCACATCTGGCCGGAGCCACACCTCCTAGGGGCAGTTTATACAACAACGAGTTTTCACAAATCCGTGGTGCGTGCAGTGGCCGCTACTTTAACACCGTAGAAGAAGACAAATCACCAAAGCACCTTTCATTCTCACAAAGTCTCTCAAAGTTGAGCCAACAGTGTCCAGTTTTCTTACCTGCGTATTGCAGAGGAGGAGACACAAAACAAATCTTCCAAAGCTTCTCCTGGTGCTTATTCAATTAGTCCATTGAAATTTGTGTGTTCAGAAAAAAGAAAGTTTGAAGCGCTCCACAGTAGGCTGTTATTCAACCATGTTTGTGTCCAACTCTCCGATCTGAGTCCTCCCCGCACACTGGTCCTTGTGCACAGGCCATCGGTTTCCCGTGTTTTGTTTCGAGAGATCTCCCTTTTAACCTGCGCGCTGGTCCTGGTTGATAACTTGTCAATGCTCGTGTTATCATAGGCTGCGTGGGTTCACGGTAAGGTCATCTGGAGTCCTAGCACAATTCCGACACCTCCTGGCGTGGCATAGGAACTACAGCATTTTGGGTCTATCTACGTTTCCATGTAAGGAAGATTAGCTCACTACAACACCATATAAACTGTGAGCACAAAACGTTACGACTGTGACGGTTTTCTGGGGAACGTTATTTTGTAAACTAGGCCCTAGACTGACAGTATGTAGAACTTGAAGAGAGCCCACTAGCAACAGGGACAACAGGGGAAAATAGGGTCCAAAGTGTTTTTTAACTGGGCTGCATTTAAACTTTATTCATTTATTCTGTTGTTTTTTTCTTTCAATTAATCAATTAGTTGTTTATGTTGCAAAAGGCTGGTGGTCATTAGATGTGTTTTCAAAAGTACAAAAAGTCTTCTATTTAGCTTTGGCAGATCATTTTTCTGAACAGGTATATTGACTTATCAATTTGTGTCACTGTGTTCTGGATATTGGACCTCACACATCCACCTGTCCCCACAGACATACGGCCTGGGTGGAGAGAGCCTGCGGGGCCTCACAGAGAAGCTGCGAGCTCTGGCCTCAACCCTGCAGATGGGCATTCAGTCCCGATGGAGACTCAACACCTACAATGGACGCAGCACCACCAAACTGTCCGTGGGTGTACTGCAGCTGGTGGTGGAGCTCATCGTCTCTGCCAAAGGACTCTTCTCTCTGCTCAACAGGTGGGTTACCTAACACAAGGCTATTCCAGACAACGCTATTTTGGGACCGCTGACTCGCTAAATCAAGCTACATGTGCTGCTCTCCAAGCTTAGATAAAAAACCTCATTGAAAAGTTCTTTTTTTCTGTTTGTTTGGTTTTTTTTTTTTAGATGTACTTACATTAGAACAACTTATCATCTTAAATAAGGTCAACAGTAGCTTAAATAAATGTAAAATTTTGTGAACATTTTCAATGTTACTCAAAAACTAAAACAGATTTTCTAAAGCCCCTTTGTAAAAACCTTCAAAATCTTGTTCAGTTCTAACCCCTCAAAGGGAGAAAACTAAAACTACATTTTTTTTCTTACAGTTATTTGAATAAACTACAGCACAACATTCACATTGATTGCAAATGAATGTCATTTTTGTGTTCACATTCAAGTGTAGAGTCTTCATTTTGTTTTGAGTATGTTTTGGGTGTCCTTAAATTAGATTTGCCAATGGATTGAACATAAAATATCTAGTTGAAGTTATAATAGAAAAATTACAAGCAATCTCTAACTTGAAATGAGAAAAACTTCACTTGAAAAAGGAAAAACAACATACTTTCCGTTTAGCAAATCTTATATCCTCTCATTCTCTCATCCATGACTGGATGAGAGAATGGACTAACTACTTTTGTACGTAAAATATGTATTTTATTGGCTTGTACGCCATCTTTGACAACAACCTGTCTAGGGATTCCAGGTGGAAATTAGCACTTTGCTACAACCTGGCACAAGCATTCTCCTTTTGTGTAGGATCATGTTTTTTGTGCTCTGTCCTTGATAAATAAACTAAACTAAAACTAAATTAAACTGAAAGAGTTTAAAATTATGCTTAAATCTATGTAAATGGGACCTAATTCAAGTACTCTTTAGCCTATTAGCTTATTTAATTTTTTTTTTTTTTCCCGGTTTAGCCATTTTAGAACGTTACTTCACCAAAAACATCCCGTTTCATTTACAAATATGTATGTTGAAAAGAAATCAATCAAAAATCTGTTTATTCTGTTGAACAAAAAGGGAAGTAGTTTAAACAAGAATAATACAATAGCTGTAGCTTCACAGTTTTGCAAATCCACGACAGAACGTATTAAGCATTGAGTGTGCGGTGTCAGGAACACAGTGTGACATTGCTATATTTTCCTATAAAAGAATTTAAGATCTTTAGACGCGTCAACAAAAGAATATCCCACAGACATAAAGACATTTATGATTTTTTGTCTGACAGTGGCATCATGTCGCAGGAAGAACAGAGACGACACAGACCTGGGGAGAACAGTGCATGTGTCACATGGTCGAATGCAGTGTTTTCTTTCATGTGCGCAGTTATAAAAGCGAAACACGTGGATTAAATCAGAGCAGAGGGTCATTAGAGGTCAGGAACTTTTACACTGATGCATTGTGGGTGTGAAATGAAAACGCCGTGTTGGCCATGTTTTATAGTTTAGCGAAGTCAAAAAATTATTTGTTGTACAAGTGTTACATTTGATTAGATTATGAGGCAGCGTTTTGTCTTTATTTCACATTTTAGGAGCTGCCGTCACAAAAGCAGACGCACCGGATGCTGTTTGTTCTAAAGATCCTCATGCTCATGTAGCAGGCGAAGCTCATGACAAATAGTCGCAGAGATACATAGAGAAAAACAACAAAAAATCCTTACTCTGGCCCCTCCTCCCTGAACTCATAGAGGGGCACATCTGGCTTAAAATCTGGCCAAAACTCCTGTAGTGTGCAAAAGGCTTTAATGAAATCAGAGTTTTGTTAATCTGACAAAATATTGCAACAAAAGATTACAATTACACATGCTGTTTTGACTTTTTCAAATGGATGTGGATGATGCAGAACATGACTTCAACTATTTTTTAAATTATGACATTTTAGTTATATTTTGGGGTTTTATAAAAGGTAATTAAATCATGTTTCTTTAGACGAATAATTGTCTCCTCTCCTAAATATGCACTAACTAACAACTTTTTTTTTTATTGCTAAAGTCATTTTCCAAAAGTAGCTCTCCAAGTGAAAAAGGCTGGAGACCAGATTTCTGTATTACAGTAACTAACAGCAAAGATCAATTTGATTGCATATCCTGTGTAACTTGCATTGCTGTCGGTAGTTCAAATTCAGTTCCTGATGTGGGAAACACACGGCTGTCATGTCTGCTTCACTACACTTTTTATTGGTTCTGGTGCTTAGAATTCTAAAGTGCTTGTGCTAAGGAGCTTTTTTGAAAGACAAACAACTCATATTTGTCCTTTTAAGTTCGAGTAACTAACTTTTTTAGTCATAAATTAGTAAACTCTGTGTTTTCCATAAAAACTATATGGTAAATACAGCACATTGTGAAAGAAATTAGACCACTGAGTACTGTCTGAATTGAATAATAAAGAGCCAAGTGCTCATATTGGCTGTGCTTGTGGTTCTCTCCGGTTTCACTGTGTTGTTCGCTAAAATATGTTTATAAGCCATAAGTGCAACAAAATGAATACATGATGATGTTAACTATGAGTTGAAGGATCTATGAGAGGTGTCAGATTTAAAACCTAAATTGTGTTTGCAGTGTGAAAAGCTACCCCATTTTTAAGCAATAATATCACAAGCTGAAGTGTGATAAACGCGCTGTTTTTCCTTTTTTGTGATAAATTTTGCAAAGTTTAGGACATATTGTCTGCTTCAACAGGTCTTATCATTACAAAATAAAACGTGTTCTTTGTCAGAATATGTCCTCTACACGTACTGTATGTATGTATGTATGTATGTATGTATGTATGTATGTATGTATGTATGTATGTATGTATGTATGTATGTATGTATGTATGTATGTATGTATGTATGTGGAGACTTTTTACTTCAGCTGCTCAAAGTTATACACGACAACTCCAAAGATTGTCATGTCATGTGTGCACAATATTGTGACAGTTACATCTCGTCCCAAGCCTAGTGTATAGCAGATAGTGTAATAATAAACACTTTTATGTTGTTGTGTTGTTTTAACTCTGTCATCTTGCTTTGCAGGTATCAGTTCTTCCAGCTGAACCAATTCTCTTCAACTAAAGAAATATTTACAAGCTGCAAACAACTGAGCGAGATAGTTCACAATGTAAGTAACAGCAAATTAACACACATTTGCTTTACACATTAAAGGGGACATATTTTGCAAAATCTACTTTTTTGAAATGTTTTTCCTTTATTCTAAAATTGGTTCTTCATCAAAAACACTGCTGAAGTTTTGTCTCTGAGAAAGTTTTTGTTTCCCACAAAACGCCATTCTGAATGTCCCTGATCAGTGATGTCATAGATAGATCTCTGAGAACTCTTTTTAAGTCTATAAATCATCCAGACCTGTTTGAGCATTTCTGCAGTATTAGCACATAAGACACGATTGATTTGATTGTTGACCATGTGAAATGTCTTTTTCAGTCAGTAGATAGAGCGCTGTCATGTGAGCTTTACTACTGTCTTCATTGGTTCTGGGGCCTGAGATTACAAAGTAGAGCATGTTTGAAGGAAGAAAACAACACAAACAATCATATTTGTCCTTAAAAGCGGTTTATTTATTTTTAATAGTCCT